>CM057452.1:1141050000-1141487500 GCA_016271365.2 Neoceratodus forsteri
GAAGGAAAAAAATACTATGGTTCTCAAAAGAGGTGGTGGGGAAGGTTAAGGAGAAAAAGGTAGCATTCAGGAAGTATAAGGAAACACAGAAGGAGCAGGACAGAGAACTGAACCAGTTAAAGCAGAAAGAAAGTTGGGAAGGCAGTCAGAATAGGAAAAGCCCAAACTGAGGAAAAGATAGCCAATTCAGGTAAGAAAGGGGATAAAACCTTTTATAGGTACATTAGGGAGCGAAGAAAGATGAAGGAAGGGATAGTGAGGCTTACTAAAGGGAAGGGAGAGTGGGCAGAGGATGACAGTGAAAAAGCAGGGATACTGAATGAATACTTCTGCTCAGTAGTAACAAAAGAAGAGGAGGGGGAGGTACCTACAGTAAATCAAAGAATAGAAGCACTCTGGATAGGGAGGTCTATACCAGTCCATTCACATAAGAAAGGGTTCTGAAAGAACTCTTAAAACTGCAGGTGGACAAAGCAATGGGGCCTGATGGGATTCACCCAAGAATTCTAAAAGAACTAAGGGTAGAACTAGCGAATCCACTGACTACCCTATTTAGGAAATCATGGGAGGATGGTGTTGTTACCGGAGGACTGGAGGAGGGCAGATGTGATTCCCCTTCACAAAAGTGGGAGCAAGACAGAGGCAGGAAACTACAGACCTGTTAGTTTGACCTCAGTGGTAGGGAAAATGATAGAATCACTTCTAAAGGAAATAATTGTTGAGTTCCTAGAGGCCAGTGGGGCATAGGACCCAAGGCAGCATGGATTCTTAGCAGGAAGGTCATGGCAGATGAATCTAATAGATTTCTTTGACTTGGTGACCAATGTAGTAGACCAGGGAGGGCCTGTGGACATGGCCTACCTAGACTTTAGCCAAGCATTTGACACAGTCCCACACAGAATATTGATATACCAGTTAGCCAGCCTTGGAGTAGGTCCCAAGGTGGTAGCCTGGGAAAACAATTGGCTGGACAACAGGATACAGAGGGTAATAGTAAAAGGAGTTTACTCTGAAGAAAGGGGGGTTACTAGTGGGGTACTGCAGGGTTCAGTACTCGGACTGGTCCTCTTTAATGTGTTTATAAGTGACATGGCAGAGGGATTGGAAGGAAAAGTATGTCTCTTTGCAGATGACATAAAGATCTGCAAGAGGGTTGATACAAAAGGTGGGGTGGAGAGGATGCAAAGAGACTTGGCAAGGTTGGAGGAATGGTCAAACATATGGCAGCTTAGATTCAATGCAAAGAAGTGTAAAGTAATGCACCCGGGAGACAAAAATCCAGGGGAAGAGTACGCAATGGGAGGTGAGATAATAATAACAACATAAATGGAAAGGGATCTGGGTGTAGTCATATCAGATGACCTTAAGGTCGGCAAGCAATGTGAGCAGGCAGTAAGGGGGGGCTGGTGGGATACTGGGATGCATAGGGAGCGGCAAGACCAGTAGAAAACAGGAAGTTGTTATCCCTCTGTACAAACAGTTGGTGAGACGCCATCTGGAGTTCTGTGTCCAGTTCTGGAGACCCCATCTCCACAAGGACATAGACAGGATGGAGGCTGTCCAGAGGAGGGCAACTAAAATGGTGTAGGGTCTGCACCAGAAGACATATGAAGAGAGATTAAAGAAGCTGAATATGTATACACTTGAGGAGATGAGGGAAAGGGGGACATGATAGAAACTTTCAAGTACCTCAAGGGAATCAACAAAGTCCAAGAGTGTAGCATCTTTCAGAAAAAGAGATGTGCAAGAACAAGGGGGCACAATTTGAAGATAGAGATGGGGACAACTCAGAGGTAATGTGAGGAAGTATTTTTTCATGGAGAGGGTTGTGGAAGCATGGAACAGCCCTCCTGACGAGGTAGTAGAGTCAAAAACAGTGCGATAATTCAAGAATGCATGGGACAGACATAAGGCAATTCTAGTGTGGGGTAGGAGGAAGTAGGCTGTTGGTTATCTAGGATCTGCAGTCTATGCATTAGGTAGGGAAATGGGCAGACTAGGTGGGCCAAACGGTCCTTATCTGACATAAAATTCTATGTTTCTATGTTTCTAACAAAGAAGTCTGCCCAGGAGTCAATCAAGGAGGCAGCCAGTGGCTAGAAACTGCTCCTTCAGATTACTGGCAGCCTGACTCTTGTAGTGTGTAAATGCATTGGAACTGAAGGTAATTGCTATCCTTACTCTTGCAGTGCTTCATGTTATTTAGGGTTTGAAGGTAATTTTTGATGAAGATTATTCTCTCTAAATTCTATTGTGTATCATGCTTTGCAATAAGCTCCTCAGCTATCATTAGTGCTGAGTTTTGAAACGTTTGCACTATACTTTAAGTGTCATAGCCTACATGTATCACTTCAACAAGACTGCACAAAATATACTGTTGTTCATATCTAGCATGTGTGTATTGCTGTTTGTTAGAGTACTACTTAACACTCTTCCTGACTGGGACTGAATTCAAGAATCTGTGACTACAGTACCAGTACTGCTTACAATTCCAAGTGCCTGTTTATTCATCAGTTTGACCTTACACTGTATCTAGGTGGAGAGTGTCTTTACAATCTGGTCCTGCCTGTAAGAATTTAGCCATACTGTACTCCACTGGGTTGGTTTAACCTCTTCTGCTAGATACCTGCTTGTCCCCTTTCTGGGTGGAGTGTGTATCTGAATCATTTTAGTATGGTCTGTAACTGTTTCTTTCCCCACTCTAACCATGTGGTGTGTAACTATTTCATTATGAATTATAGCTTGCTGATGGTTGTTGCTGACTCTTAAATACTACCTGGTACCTTGTCCTGCTATCACCTTAACTACTGGAGTGTACCCACTGGAATGCTCCTAGCTGGACTATATATGTTTACTGTTCTTGGCTTACATCAGACTCTATTTGCTCCTGACATGCCTCATCTAGAACACCAAGGAATGCAATCACCCCATGCCCCACCCTCTGCCATCTATACTATTGATCTACTTCTTCTGGTTCTGCATGGATTGTATGGAAATGGTAACTGTTATAAACTATTCTACTTCCTAGAAGCAGAAACAAAGTGACCTATTTGTTAAGCTCATGCCCCTTTATTAGTGACTTGCAATCACCCCTTTTGTGTTTATCAGGTGGCATAGAGCTGAATACTGGCCCTACCCAACCTAATCACAGAGTATGTTCTCCCTCGTATGCATACTGATCTAATGGAAAGGGTTTGAAGATTGTTCATATAAATATTATGTGTGGTTCATAGCTCAGTGCTTATGTAACATATAGTGGAATGATGTAGATGGTTGTTGGATACAGAGGCCAGCACAGAATGAGTTGTGCTTAGGTACTTGGATGCTTGAATTGAATCTTTAATAATATTTGATGGTTTTGTCCTTTCTCTGTATCCTACCTATAGGAAGGAAGGAGGCTTGGATTAGAATTATGGTGCCCCCCGGAGAGATAAGAGTGCCTCAGAAGGAGGAGGTGTCGGGGAGGATTTTGGGCGAATTCGACTCACTCTAAGCAGAGTGGGAGACAGCTGCCCTGTTTATATAGGCTGTGAGGGAGGAGCTCTTCCCCCACATAATTACAGGCAAGCCTATCAATTAGCAATCTTTGGCCTAAGCTGCATGAATTGGAAGGCTGGGTTTAGTTGGATGCCTCTGACATACTATCCATATCTGAGATCTGGGTAAACCCTCTGTGTTCTCCCATGAGACTGAGCTCCCACAATTCACCACATTCAGAAAGGATATGACTAGTAGGAAGGGTGGGGGAGTGCTCCTTTATATCAAATCTTCAGTTACTGCCTTCCTGGTACCTCTCCCTGCACTTGATGGATCACATAGGGAGATCCTAATTGTCAAAGTTCTCCTTGTAGGCCAAAACTCCTTCATGTGGACTGTATCTACAACCCCCCCCCCAACCCCGTGTGGCATCCATGGCACCAGATGCCCATCTGAAGGCCATGTCTGACATTCAACTTGGTGAACTGATATTCCTGGGTGACTTCAATACTAATTGGACACCTGACATGAGGGGAGGGCCTAGGGAGATTGTACTCAAAGACCAACTTCCCCAAATCATTAGTGAGCCTACCAGATTAAACAAGTCTGGTAATTATTCTCTGCTTAACTGATCCCTTGTCTTTAATACTGACAGAATAAGAGCTGCAGGCATCTTAGCAGACTTCCTAAGTGACCACTGCACAGTCTACTATATAAGGCAAAACAAACCTCCCAAATTTCTACCCAGGTTTTTTTTTTTGCTTGGGATTTTTAAAAATTTGCTGCCTCCTTTCTATCGTCCCTATCAGCTATACATTGTGACCCTACAAAAATTCCTTCCTAATTTTGACAACCCCTAGACTTTTTTGTTAACAGTTTTCTATCAGCTGTCAAGTTACTTGCCCCTTTTAAACAGATCAGAGTAAAAGGGTAACAGTTAAAATTGTTGTATGCCAATCTTTGAAAACAATTGAAGCTGAGACAATGATGCACTGTCTTCAAAACATCTGGCCTTATGTCATGGAATAAGTATAGGGAGATCAGGAATACCTGCAAGACTAACCTTAAGGCAGCCAATAGAAAATACATCAGACTTAGACATCCTGCAAGACAAAAGTTTGTGTAACCCAAGAAGTTCTGGTGTCACATCAATGCCCTTCTAATGGGTTGAGCATGTCCTTCTTAATGTGATATTCTGGCTTAGGATAAGTTAGAGACCCCTTTGCTACTGCTAATGCCTTTTATAAGTTCTTCACTGATCTGAATGGATTCAAAGCTCCATTCCCAGGATCTTCTCAAAACACACCTGCTCAGACTGAATCAGTGAGCCTAACTCCAGATTTCCACTTTCAGAAGATTAACAGGGAAGAAGTGCTGAACCTCCTAAAGCAACTAAAATCAGACAGCCCAGTGGCATTTGATAAGCTATATCCTAAGATCCTAAGGTCTTAAAAATTGCCGCTCCTGTAATTACCTCTCCTTTTGCCATGCTATTTAATAAGTCCCTTATCGAGGGAAGAATCCCAGAAAATTAGAAGACTGCTCTTGTGGGTTTTTTTGTATTTAGATGTTTGGCCCCCATGGCCACCTGTGCCTTTCTTCAGGTCCCCCCTAGCTCCTGAATCTGTCATCCTCTCCCTTTTAGGGATCCACAAGGAGCGGGGTTCCAGGGCATCAGGGACCACCACTACTGGCCACGGGGAGATATAGGATTTTATGGTTACCCCCCCTTCCCTACCAGAGCAGTGGCATACACAGGTGAGCACGTGTACGTGGAGGAGTACACATGCTTCTGGAAACCACATGCTCCTTCCACCTTCCTTGACATACGTCAGTTCCCTAGACCTCTCTTTATCTGACATCCGGCCTTCTCCGGTTGTCAATCAAGAGTGAGGTGATTAGTCTCCCTGATCTGGGAGAGGAGAGCAGCCCAGCTGCCATTGCAATCCTCTACAAACCCTCCCCCTTGCTGACCCCCAGTGGCCTGAGCTAGCCTCTGAACACAGGTCACCAGCATGTCATAAAGTGTGGCATCCAGTGCCTGAACCCTCAGCACCACTGGGCCAGCTGCCCTCATGGTTCTAATGCACAAGGGTGGCCCTATGGAGCTTGTGGAAAATTACTGCCCTGTCTCCCTGCTTCATTCCATTTCAAAAGGTTAGTACAGTATATAACTAGCTCCAAGAATATCTGGAACAGCATCATCTCTTGGCTGAGTGGCAGCATGGCTTCAGAAAACATCACAGAACTGACACTATTCTGGGTTTGGCTGACAACTGATATCTTGACCTTCTGGGTTCCATGGTTAGGAGGCAGATGACTGGTGCAATCTTCATAGACATCACCAAAGCATTTGATCTTGTTGGCCTCTTATTAGGAAAAACTTCAGTTTTGTCTTGATAGCTTGTTATGCCAATGGTTTGCTAACTATTTGACAAGCTGGTTTCAGAAAGTAAAATGGAAGGGTGAACAGTCCACATCAATCAATCAGTCAATCAATCAATCAAATCTTGATTTATCCAGGCAGACATCATTGAGCAATGCTCATTTGCAAGATGGACCTGGTTAGGTCAGGGACAATTACATAGATATAGTGCAAAGCAAGGAACAAGATACAATATACATAGTGTTGCTTTATACAATATACATGGTTGAAATTAAGGTCTATTACTGATAGTGTCCCCCAAGGTTCCATATTGAGTCCTATGCTTTTTTCCCTCTTCATAAATGTTATGCCTAGTAACTTTGGATTGGCATCCTTACACCTGTATGCTGATGATGCTGTACTTTACAGGAGCTCAAATTATGTCAACCTTGTAAATGTCTCCTAGCTGAGGACTTCATAGCACTAGAAAAATTATTCTCCAATAAATTGTTACTTAGTGCCAAGAATTCTAAGACTATCTTGCTTGGCACTAGACATCTGAGTGAAACAAGGCAGCACATGCTCACCTTATCCACCTTTTTGGGATCCCATATCAAGGTAGTTGATGTGCTAAAATATCTGGGAGTTTATCTAGACCAAGCAGTTACTTTTAGAACCCACACTGATTATGTTTCTAAATCAAAACAATAAAACTGGAAACCAAGCCATTTTTGGGAAAAACGGAACATCTTTTCTGGTGTCCGATGACATTACCAACTCTATCATTCCGCAATCTCTCGTAATAAGGCAGAGTTCCTATCCAGGGAGATTGTGGCTGCTCAGAACTGACCAGCTCAGCTTTTTCAAACTGTTGATAGACTGCAACCCAGCCTGTCTCCAGGTTCAGAAAGCTTTTTCACAAATAGAGTGTGATGAGCTTGCTCGCTTCTTTGCAGATAAGGTGGCTGACATCAGGGCAGCACTCCAGCCTGCTTCTTCTATGGGAGAAGCTACAGATCAGCATTTGGTTGCATCCCCCGGTCTCTTCTGGAGTTCCTTTGACCGGTCTGAGTTCATTGATGTCATGAGGATTGCCCATAGTAAGCGCCCTACTTGCTGTAGTCTGGATCCAGGCACAACTTCCCTGATAAAGGGTGGTCTTGACACCATTGGCCCAGTCCTAGCATGGATAGTCTGGTACTCTTTGGATACAGGTGAGTTTCCTAGCTCCCTGAAGGAGGTGGTGGTGACACCTCTCTTGAAGAAAGCTTCCTTGGACCCCGACTGCCTTGCTAGCTACAGGCCGATCTCTAATCTTCCCTTTCCAGGGAAGATTATTGAGAAAGTAGTGGCTGCACAATTGGAAAACCATTTAACCATCTATGAACCACTCCAGTCTGGTTTTTGAAAGAGGCATAGTACCAAGACAGCACTGGTTCGGGTGCTCAATGATCTCCTGATGGCTAGAGATCAGAAGAACCGTTCCATTCTTGTTCTTCTTGATCTCTCATCAGCCTTTGACACTGGGGACCATGGGGTACTTCTCGCGTGCCTGGAGTTCATCTGTGGCCTGTCGGGTACAGTCCTCAGTTGGTTTAGATCTTTCCTCACTGGCAGAACTCAGAGAGTGGTGTCAGAGATAAATTCTTCTTACCCAGTCTCTCTGTCATGTGGGGTTCCCCAGGGCTTGGTGTTGTCCCCCAAGTTGTTTGCAGTGTATATGCTGCCCCTTGGAAACATTGTAAGAAGGTATGGGCTGAGATTTCACTGCTATGCAGATGATACCCAGCTCAACCTGTCTTTTGCACCTGACCAGGATAGAGCTCTCCCAGTCTTTAATAGCTGCCTCACCGAAATACAGTGCTGGATGAATTCAAGCTGGCTGAAGTTGAACTCGGAGAAGACAGAGGTAATGGTTGTGGACCTGGGTCATAGGGTAGAAGGGATGGGAGCTGGTTTACCCTCAGGTTTATTTCTGGGAGGTGTCGAGCTCCCTACCTCTGAACAGGTGTGGAACTTGGGGGTGATTTTTGACAATGAGCTGACACTGCGTTCACAGGTGTTGGCAGTTGTCAAACTTTCCTTTTACCATCTTAGGAACATTGCCAAGATTAAGCACCTTGTTCCGCCCTCCGATCTGCCTATGCTGGTCCACGCTTTTGTGACCGCACGCCTTGATTATTGCAACTCCCTTTATCTAGGGCTTCCTGGGGTTGATATCCAACGCTTGCAACTGGTGCAGAATGCTGCAGCCCGGTTATTGATGGGTACGTCATGTGCCTGTCAAATTTTGCCACTGCTGCGTGATCTGCACTGGCTGCCAATTCAGTGGTGGATCACCTTTAAAGTTCGTCTTTTAACTTACAAAGCCCTACACAGACAGGGTCCGGACTACTTGAAAGAACTTTTGGTTCCCTACTGCCCTAAGCAATCTCTCCGGTCAGCGGACGAGGGTTGCTAGAGATTCCGAGGGTTTCTTTAAAATCTTCAGGCACTCATGCCTTTATGTATGCTGCTCTGACCCTCTGGAATTCTCTACCCCGTCCGCTTCATCAGTGTGCGTCCGTGGAGGAATTTAAAAAGGCCTTGAAGACCTATCTGTGGTCGAATATTTATTTTAATTCATTATTGTGATTTTAGGAGCTCAGATTATTATGGATTATGTTTTATTATATTGTAAAGTATTGTAAGGCATCTTGAATTTAAGAAAGGTGCAATACAAATAAAGTTTTATTATTATTATTAAAAATATATTGGGTTAGGCTACCGGTTAGTTAACTAATTCCTAATCATGGAATCTGAGTTGATAATTGCCAACAGTACTCTGCTTCCTCTCATACAATATAATGCCTGTGTTCTCCCATCCCTGAGGTGTACTGAATACAGTAAGCTCATTGTCCTATACCATTAGTTATCATACTTTGTCATAGTGAGCCTTCCCCAAGCCATGGAAGAGATCTTGAGCCTACCCCAAATACTGAAATAATCTTGGTCCTCCCCAGAGAAAAACAGTATAGTTTGCACACTACATCAGGGAATAACATGGAACTCCTTTTAGTAGTTGGGTCTCCTTCTTTCAGCTTGTTGTAACCCCCTCTTGTAACCCCTGTGCCAGGACAACCTGTTTTGACTCTCAAACCATTGTTACCCCTTGTTGTAACACTTTCATGAATCAGACTGCTTTATCCGTCAATTCCCCCTCTCTCTGCATTCACTTTCCAACCCACTTCTGCCTCTCTCCCTTGTGCTCTGCTCTTAAGCAACTTCTCAGGGATCCTTTTATTCCTCTCTACTTTTGCTTCCAGTACCTCTCTGCTTAATCATTATATTTGGGCTGTTCTTCCACCAGAATACTTATTCAGATGTTATCTTTCATTATTTGTTCATTGTTTCTACTTGTTTGCACTATTATTAATTTTGTCTTGCTTGACTGTTTTGCAGTTACTTTTTGAACTGTATTCACTCCCTACACTTCCCTAGGTACACCAGAAATGAGCCTTGGCTCAGGGTGCCCTTCCTGGTCACCGATTTGTAACTAAATACATAAATTCACCTACTATTATCCTCTGTTTGCCTCATACCTTCACATAAAATATCTAAAACTCAAAATTAAAATACAGTGGTCTGGATATTCAAACTGCGCTATTCTGTGGTGCGAGACCTTGCGCTGCACAAAATAGTTGCGCAGGGGTGTGGCCGGGGTGATATTCAACGGAGTTGCGCTATTGAGCAACTCCTTTAAATATCACCCCCCCCAGCCACAGCCACTGTGCATGGCGCAGTGGAACTCCACCACCGCAAGTGGTCAGAGTGGAGACAGTCAAGATGTGGTGGCATAGTACCATTCGCCATGCAAATTTCTGATATTCAAAGGTGACATGCAAATGAGGCCATAATTCATACAAAGGTGCAGGGGGGGCCATTTGCATCTATTTATGGCCCCATTTGCATGCCATTAGCATGCAGGTACGCCGATCCCCAAGGACTTGCGCCTGGCACCCTGCCAGGCAGCAGCCGTCGGGGACCGATGCCGCCTGCAGCCTGATCGTGGGCATAAGTGAAATAAAAATCCCACCCCCCAACAGCCCGATCGTGGGCAGAAATGCCTTCAACCCCCCCAAGTACATATCCCTGGTGGTCCAGTGGACCTCAAGCCTGATCGTGGGCAGAAATGCGCTAGCCCCCAAGGACCACCTACCTTGGTGATCTGGTGGCACCCCACCCCACCCCCCCACAGGCCCCACCCCTGCTCCCCAGCTGGCAGGCGACGGCATCCCACCGCCTGCTGCCTGCGCCCGCCCGACTGACTGCCGGTGGGATGCCCCGTGGTTCAGACGAGAGCCAATGGGCGTGCAGCTCCTCTACTACAAGGCAGTCCAGATATGTGAATGAATTCATTCACATATCTGGACTGCCTTAATACCAATATGGGCTACACCATTAGCTCTTGCTCTGAACCAATGGCGTGCAGCCCTACTGGGCATCAGTCGGCGGGCGAGCAAGGTAGCAGGTGAGTGGGATGCTGCCGCCCGCCGGCTGGGTAGCGGTGGTGGGGCTCATGGGTGGGTGGGGTGGGGGCCACTAGAATCACCAGGTTAGGGGATCCTTGGGGGTTTGAAGGCATTTCTGCTCATGATCGGGCTTGAGGTCCACTGGACCACCAGGGATATGTACTTGGGGGTTAAGGCATTTCTGCCAGTGATGAGCTTGAGGTCCACTGGACCATCAGGGATATGTTCTTGGGAGGTTGAACTGTTTCTGCCCGCGATCGGGCTGGCGGGGTGGGATTTTATTTTGGTTATGCCCGCGATCGGGCCAGTTGGGAGGTGAGGGGATGTTTAAACATTTGCTGCGATCAGGCCAGTCGGTGGGTGGGGGGTTACTATATGCCCGCGATTGGGCTGCAGGGGGGGCACAGGGAGTAGGTTGAGGGCCACCCACAGGTGGCAGCTGCTGTGTTGCACCCTGCAATGCGGCAACTCACCTGTGGGTGGCCCTCGACTTACTCTTTTTTTTTTTGGCTTAAAGTTGTGCAGGCGCAGGTTGGGGGTTGCGCCTGCACAACTCTGCACAGCCCGCTGAATATCGGGCTGTGCAGTTTATGCATGGTTCCTCCCCCTCCGGTTCAGCATGCCTTGATTAGCATTGTGCTGTTGCTCAGCTTGACTTGGGGGGCACAACTGCCTCCTGCTGAATATGGCAGAATAGCACAATTTCAGTTAGCATGGTGCAACCCTATGTGGCACATAAACAACCTTTTGAATATCCAGCCCAGTACTTTTTCAGACTTGCTTGAGCCTCCATGGAACAGGTTGGGGCCTCCTGGGGAATTACATGATGCCTGCACCCTGATCAGATGCGGTTGAATCAGTTCTGGCTTTAGTGGCACAATAATGTGGCCTTTTGCATTTTATATGATTTATCTGTACTTTCAGCTGTGTTGCGCCGGTTACCTTCACTGAACGTGAGGACTTTGCTTGCTCTTCCTCAATGTCAGCAGTAAAATCTGCTCAAATGGACACTGGCAGGCTCTCTTCAATGGTGCACTAACTTACACCATGGCTGCCTCCGATTAAATGCTGCCCTATCTCCGATTCGCCTGAACTGAATCTCTGCATATTTGCCTGGACCAATTTTTTGCAGAATTAGCTTTGATCAGACTTACATTAGTTGAGGTGGCTGATGATCTCAAGCCCTTAAACCATCACTGGAGCACCTGGCCACTCACATGGGCAATGCTAAATGTTGGATATCCTCTCTCGGAGATTCTCACACCAGGGAGGAAAGAGAACTCAAAGACCTGAAGGTCATGGTGGAAAAATTGGAAGACAGGCTAGAAGATCAAGAAAATTGCAACAGGAAAAATAATTTGATCTTTTGTGGCATACTGTACCTGAAAAAGTTGAAGGTGCCGACATGATGAAATTATGCAGGACTTGTAGCTGGATATAGCAGGGCTGCCTCCTCCCAATGACTGTTACTCTGTGGAAAGTGCCCACCAATCCCTCAAATTAATGCCCCCTCCTAAAAGTAAACCTCGAGCAATAATTATTCGGTGCCTTGACTTCCAGCAGAAGATTTACATTCAGAGGAGAGCAAGGGAGAAGGGCTCTTGATTTTGGAATCACCATCATTTTCATATTTTTGGGGATGTCACCCCCTGAGTTTTTGACCAACACATGGCCTACAAAGACGTGAAGCAGGTGCTGCATACTGCTAAGGTTTGGTTCTGCATGATGTACCCAGCCCGGTTGCTTGTATATGCTCTGTTGGGCAGCACTGAGTTCCAATCTGCAGCAGCGGCCGAACAAGGGTTACCACAGCTGATACCTGGTCTGTAATTGCCTGTTGCTCATTAATATGTTATGATGGCACCCTACTCTCCTACTTTAGTTGTCTCAAGGTTTTGATCCTATCACATGGGTCAGTGTTTTGAATGCAGAAGCTACAGGAGGTATGCTGCCTTAATATCACATTGATTCACCTGACTTTTTGCTCTCTGGCATGAACAATTTACCCTCCACTTCCCTGGTCTTCTCAGCATGCAGTAACGGTCTTCTGCCTAGTATCATTTTTCGCAGTGACTATCATGTTGCCTGCCTGCTATTAATCAACCATTTAGTGTGTCCGAGGTGCTTTATATTTCTGTATTGGTTATTGGGACTTGGTTTCTATTATTCAACACTGGACATTTCTTTTGGGACTTTTTTAAAGATCAGTTCCCCTTTATTGATATATTTTAGGCTTGTTCACACAGTTTTTGGCTGCTTTAGTGCTCAAACTTGCTGCTGTGCTGATAACTGAATGATGATGTAGTTTTCCCAGAACGAATGTGCAATTGAATGGTTTAGCCTGTCTATTAGTTCTGCTGACCTGTTTATATATGGAACGCTACTCGTTTGTATACTGTATCATTTGTCTTCTAGCAGCTTTTTTTTTCTGTCTCTCCAGCAGATTAGTTAATCACCTGCTCTACTTGTGTCTATCTTCCTCTACTTTATTTGTTTTCTGGAGCAACCGTGCTGTTTTCCTTTTCTGAACTTGTTGCTGTTGTAATGTTCCCTCATTCTCCTATTTCTTTATGTCCTCTGTGATATTTGACTCATCTCCTCTCTCTTACTTACTTTTTCTGTCAACCCATATTATCCTTTGGTTCCTTATGTTAGTGAGGGACACTTTCTATATACTTGGCTATTTTTTGTGGAAATCTCTATTTTTTTTGCCATACCCCTCTTCCCTCCCCTTTTTTTTTCTTTCTCTCCTTCACTTCTGTTGCATCCATCCTAGCAGGTGGTCCAGTCCAACAGGTTCCTGGATGTATGCCTCATGGATTGGAATGGCATTTGGACTTTTTGATGCCCTCCATGGCATGTGCTAGGAGAGCCCTCTGTGGCACTTCAGAGGGTAACTGTTATTTCTTTTAGTTGTGGTTGTCTCATCAACTGGTTACTTGGGGTCGGAGGGGTTTTCCCTCCTGCGGGTGGGACTTATGTACATCGTTTTTGGTTTGCTTATATTGGTTCTCTTCCTCTGTCTCACAGCCAGGAGGCTCATTTCTATGTTCCTTTGTTGGACTTTTTAGCATGCTTACTCTTTTTAAGTTTTGACAGATTCTTAATTTCCTGGGTCAAGGCACTCTCCAATTTGTGGTCTATAATGATTTGGGGTGGGGTAATATCTTTAATTTATATACTGATAGTGATTATTTTATTGTATAACTTTGGCTTTATTATTATTGTCTATTGTTATTGATTGACAGATGGATTTGTCTGGTTTACTGACCTTTTCATATAAGTTAGTTAGTTGGAATGTTAAGGGAGCTCAATCCTCTGAAAAAAAGCATATGATCCTTAAGCATTTTGCTATATCATGGGGGCCCAAATAATATTTCTTCAAGAAACCCACACTCGACCCTGGGACTCCCTGCTCTGGAGGCAGACATGAGCAAGCCAAGTGTACAGGGCTAGTGAGAGCAAATGCCATGCTGGGGTTGCTATACTCTTCAACAGATCAGTTGCTTTCCAACTTATTCAAAGTTATTCAGATCCGGATGGCAGGTACTTAATCTGCATGGTACCCTTGGTGGATTCCATATAACCCTAGCCTCCATCTATGGTCCTAATGTCGATGACCCCCCCCACCACCACCTTCTTTTGCTTCCCTTCTAACTTTGAGTTCTTTGGGCAAGTATCTGATTATTTTGTGGGGGGATTGGAATTAGTTACTAGACACTACCCTAGAAAGATCCCCTCCACATTGACAGGGCCTTTTGCCAGGTCAGAGAGCTCTTTCAGAGCTCATGGCCACTCTAGGGGTTATTGATTCTTATAGGATACTCTATCCTACTCCGAAACAGTACACTTTTTATTCCCTGGTGCACTCAGCCTTTTCTCATGCAGATTATTTTTTGGTCTCCCATGCTGTCCTTAGTAATGTTTCTTTCTGTGATATTGAGGCCAAGGTTGTCCCCGATCATGCTCCTGTATCACTGTTATTAGTATCCTCTCCCTCTTTAGACAGAGACAAAGTCTGATGAGTCAATAATCATGTTTTAAAAGACCCTAAGTTGATAAAATCAGTGAGGGAATACTCAGATTCTTTTTGCAACATAGGATCTGTGAAACATTTTAAAACAATCTGGGGTGCCTACAAGGCTACAGTTGGAGGTGAGCGGATTCAGCTGGCAAGTGAGCATAATAAGGAGTGCTCACAGGCTTGCAGCCAGCTCCTTGCAGACATTAAGTGACTGGAGAGGGACATTTCAGAGTCCTCACTAGAGAAGGACTGGCATGACCTAACTGTGGATAAAGGGAAATATGCTGACCTTCTGAGTGAGGAGGTGAAGTGGGCAATCTTTTGGGCCAGACTGCATTATGGTGACCAAGGGGAGAAAGCCAGGAGATTGTTAGCTCTTTGGTTACAACAACAGACTTTCGCTTGGTCAGTTCCTACGATCAGGTGCACCCCAGACTCTCCTTGTTTGACTGATCCCCGGGATATTGCCAACTGTTTTGCCACTTACTACTCTGAGCTCTTTGCAGACGAACCCACCCCCTACCACTGAAGCTAGTCAAGCTTTTTTACAAAAAGTCTCCTTTCCTCTACTCAAGGTCAACCAGAATGAATTGCTCCAGCATCCGATTTCTTTGGAGGAGGTAGACTGTGTCCTCTGGGCTCTCCCTTTAGACAAGGCTCTGTTTCCCAATGGGCTCTCCACTAATTTCTACAAAAATCTCAGACCTCGGTTGGTACCCCATTTAACAACACTTTTCAATAAGATTTATAACAAGGACCACTTAGATTCATCTTTCCAAGAGGCGTTTATTACACTTCTACAAAACCTGGTCAGAACCCAGAACTTGTACAAAACTATAGACCTATCTTCCTCTTAAACACGGATACTAAAGTCTTGGTCAAAAATCTTGGCTCAGAGGTTATTACAGGTCAGTCAGTACTTGATTGGCCCTAAACAAACTTGGTTCATGCCTGGCCGACATTCTCAGGACCATCTCTGGAAGTTCATAGAGTCATAGAATCATAGAACTTGATGGCAGAGAAGGACCCCTTGCCCAGAGGCATTGATGGTAGAGAAGCTGTACACCAGACCTCGCTCCATGCCGACAACCCAGGTTCAGTTGCAGATTCGGATCGTCAGGGGTCGGCCAGGGGTCGGAGGATTGAGCATCCCTGGGACTGCTCTCCTCCTCCCTGGGGTGGGTGGGAAGGGATGCCGTGTGGGTGCTGGCTCCTGGCAGAGGCTAGGGGATAGTACAGTTGGTGGCATGATCTGAGGGTCAGCACAGGTGGATGTCTGATGTGCATCACTTGGAAGCACATGCTGCAGTGCCCCAGACATCCCTGCATGCCTGCACTGAAGGAGGGACTTAAGAGGGAAAACACCAGCCGAATCCTCCGGTGCTTGTGACGGTTTCCCTGTGGCGTTGCACCAGACACTCCAGGTGCTCCATCTGGCCCTGACCCCTTGGTCTTCTGTGTTGGGGTCCACAAAGTGGCCTTAGAGAGGGTGAAGGTAGGAGGTTGTAGCTTGGGCATGGCGCCTGGTGCAGAAGCCACCAGAGAACCACATTGGGGAACCATAGGGACAACCTCGGCCAAGGAGGCAAGGTGAATAAAGAATGTATCAAAAAAAAAAAAGAAAAGGACCCCTTGGCCCATCAAGTCTGCCTATTACTCCTCTGCTAACTTTTAGCACCCCACCACTCCCTTGTAACCCCTTATGCCTGTCCCATACCCTCTTGAAGCCCACCACAGTCTCAGCCCCAACCACCTTCTCTGTAAGCCTGTTCCAGGCATCCACCATCCTCTCAGTAAAGAACTGCCCTCTCATTTTACCTCTAAAGTGCCCTCCAAAGTCTCAGTTAATGCCCCTTTGTAACGGTGCTCTCCCTCATGTGGAGTAATTGCCCCTGGTCCACTTTGTTTATCTCTTTAACGTATCTGAAAGTCTCTATCATGTCCCCTCTCTCCCTTGTGGTCTCCAATGTGTACAGCCCCAACTCCCTACATTTCTGTTCATATGGTATGTCCTTCATCCCTTGCTCCATCTTGGTCACTCTTCTCAGGACCCTTTCGATCAAGTCAATGTCTTTGCACAAGTAAGGCCTCCAAAGCTGGACTCCATACTCAAGGTGCAGTCTCACCATGGCTGGATACAGGGGCACCAGGACTTCTCTCCTCCTACTAGTGATTCCCCTGCCTATACTTTCCAACATCCCATAAGCCTTCCCCACTGCACTTGTACACTGCTTCCCCACTTTGAGGTCACTGAAGACTACTGTCCCTAGATCCCTCTCCTGTTCTGTAACCCTGACTACCTCCCCCCCCCCCGATTGTGTATCCTGTCCTCGGGTTTCTGTGCTCCAGGTATATGACTGCACACATCTTGATGTTGAATTTTGGTTGCCAGGACTCTGCCCACCCATCCAGCATCCTCAGGTCCTATCTCATGTCTTCAACCCCCCCCCCTTCAGTGTCAACCCTGTTGCAGATTTTCATATGGTCCACAAAGAGGGCCACACATCCCTTCAGTCCATCTGCTATGTCACATATATAAATACTGAATAGGAATGGCCCCAGCACAGACCCCTGGGGTACCCAACTCATCACCTGCCCCGATTTTGAGTGCACCACATTCACTACCACCCTCTGGCTTCTCTCCTCCAGCCAGTGTTTTACCCATCTAGTTATTTTGTCTCCCACCCTAATACTTTCTAGCTTGTTGAACAGACATCTGTGGGGTATGATATTGAAGGCCTTGCTGAAGTCCAGATAGGCCATGTCCACTGCACCCCCCTGGTCGATTACCTGTGTCACCCAGTCAAAGAATTTGATTAAGTTAGTCTGGCATGACTTCCCTCTTGTGAACCCATGCTGGTTGTTGTCCAGCAGCCCATTCACCTCCAGGTACTCCGTTACCCTTTTCCTGATGAGTGTCTCCATGACCTCCCCCACTAATGTGGTGAGGCTGACTGGGCGGTAGTGCTCCCTCATCTCTCTGCGCCCCCCCTTGTGAATCTGCACATTTGCCCTCTTCCAGTCCTCCGGCACCCTCCCGGTGTCCAAAGACAGGTTGAACAGTCTCGCCAGTGGGGCAGCCAACTTCTCTCTCAGTTCCCTGATCACTCTCGGGTGCAACCCATCTGGCCCCATGGCCTTGTCCTTCTTTACCCTGCCCGGTTTCTCTCTAACTCTCTCCATACTGAAGGGTCTTGTTTCCATCCCTATGCCCCCCTTTCTCAACTCCGGTCTCCTGCCCTCCCCATCCTTCATACATAATGAGCGGAAGTACCTATTTAACTCTTCTGCTTTCTCCCAGTCCTCCTCTAGTGGTTCCCTTCCTCCCCCTTCCCCAAGCCTTGCAATCCCTTGGCCAGTCTTTCTCTAACCCTCACATATCTAAAAAATGTTTAATTACCACTATTGGCCTGCTTCACCATCCTTTCTTCCACTTCAGCCTTTGCACTTCTTATTTCCTTCCTTACTAGCCTCCTTGTTTCCCTGTAAACCTCCCAGTCCTCTGCCTTCTGCATTCTCTTGCATTTCCTAAACACCCTCCTCCTGCTCCTGATCACCCACGCTACATCCCTATTGAACCAAAGCAGCATTCTGCTTCTTGTGCCCTTCCTAACCTTCCTTATGCACACCTGTGTGGCTTCCGTAACCAGATCTCTAATAGCTCCCCATAACTCCTCCACTTTGTTTATTACACCCATCCCTTCCATTGCCTCTCTCACTAATCTTCTCGAAGTCTGCTCACCTGAAGTCCAGCACCATTGTGCTGGTTCAGCACACACACCCTTTCTACCCTCATTTTAAACCCGATGGTTCTATGGTCACTATTCCCCAACTCCTCCCCCCCACCACCTCCTCCACATTCTCCCCACTAGTCAGGACCATGTCCAGCAGGTTGTTTCCCCAGTTGGTTCTTTGACCAACTGTTGAAGTAACACCCCTTGCAGCATCTCCAGACACTCCCTGCTTCTGGTTGAAGCTGCATCTGGGATGGACTAGTCAATGTCTGTGAGGTTCAGGTCTCCCACCAGTAGCACCCCCTTTAGAGCCATCCTCGCGATGTCCTGCGACATCACCCTGTCCTGTCCTGTTCTTCCCCTTGCATGGGTGGTCTGTACACAACTCCAAGTCTCAAGTATTCCCCAGTTCTTATACCTAGAGTCACCCAAAGGATTTCAGTTTCCCCATTGCCCTCCTACCCCTCCTTCGCCCTTATGTCTTCCCTGATGTATAAGGCCACCCCTCCCCCTTCTTGTCCCTTCTGTCCTTTCTAAACAGTCTGAATCCAGGAATAGCTGTCTCTCACATGTGAAATTCCATCCACCACATCTCTGTGATCCTGATTATGTCCAGCCTGTCATGCTCAATTACGGCTATCAATTCCTCCATTGTGTTTGCCAGCCTCCTGGCATTAACCACCAAGCCCTTCCACCATCTTTTCCCTGCCTCTGCTCCCTCCAAGGGTTTGCCAGAACCTATCTCTTCATCTCTTCCCTGTGGGAGACCTATGATCCCCCATACTTAGCCATGGTATGGCATGGCTTTGTTTCCTGCCCCCCTTTCTCAGTTTAAATTATATTCTCTCTCGAAGATCTCTCCCAGCCTGTCCTTCAGTATGGCTGCCCCTCCTTATTGAGATACAACCTGTCCTTGGCAAAGAGACTCTCATCATCTCAAGTCCCCCTCCCAGTCCCCTGTCAGTCCATATGCCATCTGCCTGTACCATCTCACTAACCAACCATTAAACTCTTTTATCCTTTGCTTCCACTCTGTGCTAGCCCTGGGTACCAGCAACACCTCTGAAAAGGCTAGAGATTTAAAACTTAGCCCCCTGCAGAACCTTGCCAGTGCTTTAAATCTCACCTGTAGCTCCAGGAGACTGTTGCCTTCCAGGTTGTTCACTCCCAAGTGGAACAGTAGATGTGCATTCCTATCCTGATCCTTACCCCATGAGGGAATGTGGTGGATTACCTCCAGTGCAGTCATTCCTGGCAAGCACTCAACCCACACTGCACTACTTCTGGCCCCCCACTTGAGTCCCTTTGTGATAGAAACTCCAATCAGCAGAACCTTGCTCCCCATTTGTTTTTATTCACTTGTGTCACAGTTCCCCTTCCCTGAGGTGCAGTTGTCCACTCTGTCTTCCTGGCCCTTGTGGCCTCCCTTTACAATCCCTTGCCCTGATCCCTAGCACCCTCAATCATGGTGCCCTCGCCCTCCCTGCTTACTTCTACTATTGCCTCTGATGCCTCTGCCCTCAACCCTGCTATCCCTCGCCTCTCTTTCAGTTGGCCTATCTTTTTCTGCATCAGGGAACTCCAGTACCCCTGTGGTGCTGGTGTCCCTTGATGCAGAGAAAGCTTTTGACAAAGTTTCTTGGGGATTTTTGTTTCAGGTGTTGAAGCATTTTGGATTTCCCTCAGAGTTCATTTCGTGGGTAAGACTGGTATATTCCCAGCCCTCTGCCCGTATTAATTGTAATGGATTTATCTCACCCCCCCTTCCCTTTGCTAAAGGGTACTTGGCAGGCATGTCCTTTATCCCCCTTACTATTTAATTTATATTTGGAACCTCTCAGCCGTACTAATAAAGGGCACCCCTAGATACATGTGATCTAGGCTGCTGGTTACTCTTATGCCATTTTCACATACGTGGATGATATTCTTTTCCATTTACTAAACCCTTCTGTCTCTCTCTGCAGTTTTTCAGGTACTAAAAGCATTTGGTGCTATTTCAGGATATAAACTGAATATGGACAAAACTGTATTTATGCCCTTAAATGCTTGCCCCTTTAAACTTGATGTTATGCAGTGGGGAGACGCTTGGGTCCCGGATGCCTTAGATTACTTGGGAATCAAGTTATGCAAGATGGACTCAGAAATGATCAAACATAATTTATCTGTTTTGTTGCCCATCCTGAAACAAGATCTGAGTCGATTGCTCAAACGTCCTCTAACATTATGGGCACGCATCAGCGTAATTAAGATTAACATTCTTCAGCAGCTTCTTTACCCATTTACTATGACAGGAGTTTTTTTTATCAAAAAAGTGGTTTAGTCTTTTGCACACCTTGAGTTCTGATTTTTTGTGAGCCAGCACACACCCTGGAATGGTATATGTGGAGCTGGTGCCCAACAAGAATCCAGGGGGCTGAATCTGTGAGATTTTTATCTTTATTGTCTCACTGGTCATGCCTCTCAATTCTTATGCTGGACTCGAGCTTCTGATCTCGAGACACGTAGTGACCAGCTTCCAGCCTATCAGGCTTTTGAAATGGCTCTGGCTAGGGTACATCATGTGGATCTCAGCTCCCTCACATATTCCCCTATCGATTGCTTCCTACTACATTATGGGAGTTCCCTATTGGTACATCATCTAAGGTCTGTTGCCAGGTGCACAACCTACTTCGTACTAATCCCCTTTTAGATTGTTCTCAACCAGTCCGGCATAACCCCAATTTTCATATCTGTTCCTCTCCCTCAGGATCTGCCTTTCTTCCTGGCATAGATTTGGGATCCCTGTCATCATTAGTGCAGGATGGTAACTTTTTGTCATTTACTGCCTTCAGTGCCCAATTTGTATTACCTAACAAGTTGTTTTTCATAAGGTATTGATTCCTCCCCCTTGGTCGGCCAAGACTTCAGATTTGTGGGATGATCTTCACCATACTTCCACTCAGCCCCACACTATCTCTCATCTATATAAGAAGCTATGACTTTATACATCACAGAAGCTGGATCTTTGACTTTCCTATTGGGTGTCTGAATTTGGAGACTTGGAGGACCAGACCTCCCAGGTGACAATTTGGTGAAAATTGCATCATTTTTTGAAGTTTGACAGTCTCAAGTTATCTCCGTAAAGCTACTTTGTAACATGTATTGTACCCCTGATAAGATAGTTAAATTTGAAGTGTTGGATAATCCCATATGTAATAGATGGGTGGGAAGGGAAACCCTCAAGCATAAATTTTGAGATTGTGATATAACTCAACATTTTTGGCAGGATATAATTGAGCATCTGGATCTGCTGCTAGGCCTTCAGAAGGCATTTTCTCCTATACTTTGTTTAACAGGGCTGGAGCAGCTTGTGGGCCAGCAGCACTTCCACATGGCATTGATTACAGCTGTGGCCAAATGGATTATCACATGGCAATGGCTTGATGAGGTGTTGCCTACCTACAAGGAATGGTTACCAGCGATGTTGGACACCTTGTGTATGGACCATATGATTTCTAATATTTGCAACTCTAGGAAGACTTATAGTTTTCAGTGGCAAACTCTTCACCCTCTCCTGCAGTTGTAGGACTTATGTGGCTGCTTGAGGGTCTCCCCTCCTCCCTTCTTTGTTATTTGGTTATTAGTTGTGTTGCTATAACCCGAGTCTGGTTCATACATATTGCCCTGTTTTGCTCTCTCCTTGTTTTATTCTTTCTCATCTATATCCTGTTATTCTTCTGTCCCCTTATTTAGTCTCTTGGCTTAGTCTGGTTCTTGTTTCTTTCTTATCTTGTTCAGGTTTCCTGGTTTCTTCATTCTTAGCTCTCTGTCTATTCATAAGCTTAGTTTTTTTCTGAGATGCTTGACACAGCACTTGGCACCCATTTTCAAGTTTTTATCTTTTGTGTTTGTACTGTTGTAGTGGATGATGGTATAGATAGTTTTGGGAGACATTATTTTTTTTTCACCACCACCTTGCCATCTAAATTACATTATTACTGTTTGGTGGTAACTTAGCAGTGCATTTTCTTACATGTTTTAGCTTGGATTGTTGATACTTGGTATTTTTGATGTCTGTGCTGTTTTATTCCTATTTCTTGTTAATAAAGTTAACTTGGTTTAAAAAAAAGTTGGCTGAGTGCACCATTTGAGAAACCATGGGTCCTATACAGTAAGATTGGCTTCAATGCCTCTGCAGTCCAACCAAGGGAACACTACTGCAATGCCTTGAGTTCCCTGAATTGGCACTCATTGGAAGGCAGGCTTAGGTATCCTCTCCTCTGCATTTTTTGTAAACTTGTCAAAGACCCAGAGCCCCTGCCTCCAAGATGTTCTTGTCCCCAAACCTCTGAGGAATATGTTCAGGTTCTCTGGTAGTACTCTACTTGAAACACCAAGGGTGAGGTCCAATGCAGGGAAGAGATCTTCACCAACTTCACACCTGCCTGCTGGAATGATCTCCCTGAAACAGTCCAAAACTGTTCCTCATTAGGTGGCTTTAAAAAGGGCTAAAGATGTATTTACTTGAACATAGTCAGTGGTCCTGTAATCACTGACCTTCAGATGCTGCTTCTCCACCTCCAGTGCCCCCAATTAATACTAGACAATGTTGCTATGCCTCTGAACTGTGCTGTACTATATCTGTATTTTATCATCACTACTGTTAATTTTGCAATCTGTCCTGTATTGATTAGTGTTAGTTTGGTCTTGCTTTATTGCTGTGAATGTGCTTGTCGCTAATCGCAGGTACTCCTGTGAATATTGTGTTTATGTGTAATCAGTATTAGCATATGATTCTGTATGTTCTTGCAATATATCTATGTAATTAGGTCTTTTTTCAGGAACACAGGCAGCACTCACCACAGATGAAGTCCATACGGCATTAACCTGAATAATTGCACTGACTCAGAATCATTGCCTCCAACAGCAATTTATTTGGTGCATAAAACCTCTAAAAATGTATTAGTGCAGTTTATTGAAAATCAGATGCATATTGAGCACATGAACCTCTGTCGACTTCTGGTTACTGCCTTGCCAGAGGCTCATGTGCTCAACATGTATCTGATTTTCAATAGACTATGCTGAAATGTTTTGAGAAGTTTTATGCACCAAATAAATTGCTGTTGGAAGCAATGATTCTGATTCAGTGAAATTCTTCAAGTTAATGCTGTATAGACTTCAACTGTGGTGAGTGCTGCCTATGTTCCTGACAAAAGGTCTTAAGCCTCATATTTTAGCAAGGCACCTTCTTTTCCTCAGTGCGTAACTCCTTTGATACAGAAATATCTATGTAATTAATTCTGGGTCACCACTGAAAGGGACTTCTTGTCTCAGCAGGCCCACCGGATTAACAAAATTCAATAAATAAATAAGTAAAATGAGTGCTTCTCTTAATGTAACTTTAACACTCTGAATGCTTTATGCAGACATTGTATGTGAAACTGATACCACCAATTTCTGTTTTCTGATGAAGTGGGGGAAGCTAACTCACAAAATGTTGGCCTTTCCCTGTGGTTGATAATATAAATAAATATTGCAAATTCAGAATTTTAACTCTACAGCTCTCTTTTGTGGACCTTGTTTGCTGAATTGAAGAAGTTCCTATGGCTATATATAGCACCAATACCTTCTAGAAACCAAGGCATACAGGACCCACTCCCCCATTTTGTTTGTGCCTTAGCCTCATAAAAATAGTTGTACAGTAGATAAATTAGATAAACATTATGGTCTGTTCTGGAGTGATTTACAGTGTATTGGGAGAGTAACCATTTATGATGGTGCCCCACCACCCCCTGCTCCTGTCCCTCCTCATTTGCAAATCTGAGATACCGTGAGGGTAGAAAAGGGTCCTGTAGAGCAGGAGGGGAAATAGTATGACCATGTGTCTGGAAGTCCAAGTCTTACTGGTTAGTAGAGTTGGGGCCTTGTGATGAGTGGGGTATACAGTAATTACAAGTCATAAGCAGGTTGTGAATGGACAATGCTGCTTGAAACATAGAAACATAGAATTTGACAGCAGATAAGGACCGCTTGGCCCACCCAGTCTGCTCATTTCCCTACCTTCTGGATAAGCTGCAGATCCTAGTTAACCAGCAGCCTACTTCTTCCTACCCCCAACCCCTAGAATGGCCTTATGACTGTCCCATGCATGCTTGAATTCCACCACTGTTTTTGACTCCACAACTTCCTCCGGAAGGCCATTCCATGCATCACAACCCTCTCTGTGAAAAAATACTTCCTTAAATTACCTCTGAGCTGCCCCCCTCTATCTTCAAATTGTGCCCCCTTGTTCTTGCACGCCTCTTTTTTTGAAAGATGCTACCCTCTTGGACTCTGTTGATTCCCTTGCAGTATTTGAAAGTTTCTATCATGTCCCCCCTCTCCCTCTTTTCCTCGAGGCTATACTGTACATATTAAGCTCCTTTAGTCTCTCTTCATATGTCTTCCGGTGCAGACCCTGCACCATTTTAGTTGCCCTCCTCTGGACAGCTTCCATTCTGTCTATGTCTTTGCCGAGATTGGGTCTCCAGAACTGCACGCAGTACTCAGATGGAGTCTGACCAGCTGTCTGTACAGAGGATAATAACTTCCTGTTTTCTACTGGTGATGCCTCTCCTATGCATCCCAGTATGCTAACCCTCCTTTCTGCCCTCTCACATTGCTTGCCCACCTTTGGTTATCTGATATGCTACCCCGGTCCCTTTCCATTTTGTTGTTGTTAGTATCTCACCCCCATTGTGTACTCTTCCCTGGGTTTTGTTTCCCAGGTGCATTACCTTGCAATTCTTAGCATTGAATCTAAGCTGCCATACATCTGACCATTCCTCTAACCTTGCCAAGTCCTTCTCATCCTTTCCACCCCACCTTGTGCATCAGCTCTGTCACAGATCTTTGTGCCATCTGCAAAGAGACATACTTTTCTTCCAGTCCCTCTGCAATGTAACTTATAAAGACATTGAAGGACGATCTAATACCGGCCTAAATTACCCCTAGCCTTTATACTTCAAATTGGACTCCATTTACTATTACTCTCTGTGTCCTATTCTCCAGCCAATTCTTTCCAGGCTGTCATCATGGGACCCACTCCCAGGCTGGCTAACTTGTATATTAATCTTTTGTGTGGGACTGAGTCAAATGCCTTGCTAAAGTCTAGGTAGGCCATGTCCACAGCTCCTCCCTGATCTACTACTTTGGTCACCCAGTCAAAGAAATCTATCGGATTCACCTGGCATGACCTTCCCGCTGTGAATCCATGCTGCCTTGGGTCCTGTGCCCCTCTGGCCTCTAGATACTCAACAATTCTTTCCTTCAGAAGTGATTCCATCATTTTCCCTATCACCGAGGTTAAACTAACAGGTCTGTAGTTTCCTGCTTCTGCCTTGTTCCCACTTTTGTGAAGGGGAATCACATCCGCCCTCCTCCAGTCCTCGGGTACCACCCCATCCTCCCATGATTTGTTGAAGAGATAGTCAGTGGTGTCACTAGTTCTACCCTTAGTTCTTTTTAGAATTCTGGGATGAATCCCATCAGGCCCCATTGCTTTGTCCACCTTCAGTTTTAAGAGTTCTTTCATAACCCTTTCTTCTGTAAATGGGCTGGTATCAACTTCTGTATCCAGAGTGTTTCTACTGCTTGTTTTAGGTACCTCCCCCTCTTCATTTGTAAATACTGAGCAAAAATATTTGTTTAGTATCTCTGCCTTTTCACAGTTTCCCTCTGCCCACCCCCCCCCTTATTAAGCCTCACTATCCCTCCCTTGATCTTCCTTTGCTCCCTGATGTACCTATAAAAGGTTTTATCCCCCTTCTTAACTGAGTTGGCTATCTTTTCCTCGGTTTGGGCCTTTGCTTTTTTGGAAAGTGAAGGTTTGTTTGGAAAAGTCTGACCTCATCCAGAGAGGACCAAGTTCATGATAGTCAAGGTTAGATAAGTGGGGGTCGTCTCTGAGTTTTGGGCTGCACTGAGTGAATTGCCTGTGGAAGAGTGACAAGCCTCTAAGTAAGCAGTTAGCTCAGGAGGCATGGGGACGTGCTCCTTTGGTTTCTTGTCCATTGAGGTAGCGGTGAGGTGATGGTGGTGAGGGCTAAGCTGTCAACAGGGGCTAGGCAATTATCTGTGATGGATCCTTAAGAAGAAAAGTGCATTTGTATAACTAAGGATCTTCCCTGCCTTTCCTCCTCTTCCCACCCTTACCCATATAGTCCTTGGGTAATCTTATCTGCTCAAGTACCTTTCTTGGCCTATCCTTCATGTTCTTTAGAGCACTTCAGAGTAAGATGATTAAGGATCTTGTTCTGAAGGATGTGGTTGTAGCAGGTTTAAAAATGTTCAAAAATCAGGTCTGTTCATCTTTCTTGGTGCCTTGCTCCTTCCATACCATTGTGTCACAGTAAGCATTCCTCATGCCCTGGCACATTGCTCCATCTATATATTGTACTGAGTAGGCATCCCTCAAACCCCCTTGCAAAGACTGGTAAGGTTGAAATACCGGGTCTTGGTTTGGCATCCTCCATGACTGTATTTATTGTTTTGACTCACCAAAGTTTAATAAAAGTATTGCAATTGAACCTTTCCTCAGCATCTCAGCTTCCCCGGGTGCTGTTTACTGTTCATGTTGATCCCTCAGGTTTTCATTCTTTGTCTCACAGCCTCCCTCAGTGTTAGCTCAGGAGCACTGTATGGAAAGTAGTTTCACATCAGATAGTGGTCTAGTGGTAGGGGTATTGGTGTACTGACCCCCCAGTAAGGTGAGGTGGAGAGGTTATCCTTTCCTTCTGACACTAGGTCCTGCATTGGAATCTGTGTTGCCCAGGAAGGCTCAGGATTCCATGTTTCTGCCACATTTCCAGCGTGGCAGAGACTGGGACCCAGTGAGGCATCTGCCTTTCTCACCTCTATCTTTTTGGCTTCCATTTTTCCCAGGCAGTGTCTTGATGGTTTGGAGAATGCTTGGGTCAGCCAAGTGGCCCTGGACCTGGTCTCATGGTCTCCCTGGGAGAAAGGCTTGATGGATGTGGATACAAACAAGTTTGCAGGTGAGTGGGATCGGTTAGCTGCACTTGGCCATAAGAGAAAGTCATCTGTCTTTTGCAGGATTTATAATGTGGCAGAGAACTGCAGCTGGCATTCTAACCCCCTAAATTATTGAGTTTATGGTGCACCTCCATGCATTGCTTGAAGCTTTGTGGAACAGTTGCTAAAAATGTAGATGTACTGTCCTTAAAATTAAGGGGACATTATCCTAAGTAAGCTGGCGTGACCTTTTATGCATTCTTTTTACAGGTATCCCAGAAAGTGTGGCACAGTGGGTCTTGGTCAGCTGACATGCTTTGGGGGAAATAAGAGCATGGTGTACCTATTCTGTTTCTAGCTGCAGGCACCAGTTTTTCTGAAGCAGGTTCAGCAGTGCTGTTTGGTGAACACATTAATATCCTAACTTTTGGTTCCCTCTGGGAATGTAAAAAACCTGCTGGAGCTTCTGTTCTCCACATCCTTGGCCCTCTCCCAAAGTTTCATCATTCTTTTGAGTTCTTATACTTGTGCTTCATGGTGGAAGTCATTCTCATCAGTGTAACTTGCTCATACTGTAGGTCTCTGCAGCTGTGATCTGAGTGGTGAGAATTTTTTTTTACTTATTGTTTATGGTCCTACTTCCACCTCAGGTGGGCCGTTCAGTGGCTACTACTAAGCTCAGCAACTCAATATATCTGGCACTTACATACCATCTCCCTTTGGATCCTTAATCTTACCCATGAAACAGGACCCCCCTTACTAGGGTAGGATCATGGGAGCTGTTGGTCCCTCCATGTAGGGACTGCCTAAGCGTGTGTTGGGAAAAAACAGTTGTCAGGTTTCAAGCCCATAATGCAGCATCATCATCCAGCCATCCTGGGTTCTCTTCCTTTGATTGTCCTTTATAATCTGATCTCCCTCCTAGCACTTCTACTCCTACCCCCCTCTCTTCCTCTTCCTACAGCCTCCCTTCCCGTCCTGTTTTTGCCCCCTATCCCCAAGCACTTTTTTGAGGCTTGACAAATGCCCACGGCTGCACCGCTCTTTTTGTGTCCATTCCAAGCCTCAGTTACCTCTGGCTACCCTGCCCCCTGGTACTCACTTTCCCTCAATGTAATGTATTTTAGCTGCTTAAAAATGTCTGTGTACCATTTCTGCATTGTTACTCAACTTTATGTAATGTTTGTATTGTAACTCAATTGACGTGGAACCTTTGTAAAAGAACCTTGGCTCAAAGATACTTGTAATCCTAGACTCTAAATAAAGAATAATAAAGAAAGATTGTTTTTAGATATTTTTTAGGTGTTGTTCTGTCCCCTCCCAAATGGTAACAGACACTTCAAGAGCAACAAGTTCATGTCGACATGGTTCTGTGTGCTGCCACATGACTGTTAGCCAACCACTGCCCCTTCTTCATATCCCCTGCCGCACTCCCATTTGTGGTCACCCAGGTGGCAGTGCATTAGCAGAGATAACAACCTTTTCTCCTTGAAGAAGGAGAGTGTCAGGTGGGATGCTCAATTTCCTCCCCTTTTTAGTCCTCCAGTGACTTGGGCTTGTTTCTGAATCTGGACTGCCTGCATCACAAGCAGTATTACTGCTGCTGCACCATTGACAATAAATGGTGAGAGTTTTAGGTTTATCCTTATAGTCTGAGACCACTATTATAAACAAGGACATTGTTTTGATCACATTTTGCAGAAGGCTTTTAATTTTCTGTATGTTGTTCATCATCTACATCTGTGGCCTGGCAAACCCCATGATGTGTGACTCATGCTGGCTCAGTGGGAGACAAAAATGATGCCTGCTGGTTAACTGGACATGTAAGTCACTGCTGTTCATGAGACAGTGCCAGGACCTTTGAGGAATGGAACAGGGATTAAAAAAAACATGTGATCTGATAGCCCAGTTAATGGATTATGATGGATTTCAGAGATATGCAGGCAGAAACCACAGGCTGTGTGGCCATCTTGTAGTACGGCTCCACAGCACCTCAATTTCACATGTCTCCTGCAATATAAAAATACATTTCTACTCAGCCCAGGTAATTTCATTTTTTTCCAGCAAACTTAATATTTTGTACCATATATATATATATCCACACATAATTTTGAAATAGCTTTTATTTACTACCCATTGTTGCTGCTGTTCCTCTTTCTAATGAAGTCTTTCTCCATTCATGAAGAAAACAATTGTGTTATTGTTATTTATACCACATTAAAATGAAAATAATTTAAGATGTGATGAGTTATCACATTTTTTGTGCTCAAGTAAGTTATTTATTTGTGTAAATCTTATATTTTCTTCATAAATTAGGGAAACAATGCTATTGTGATTTAGATCAGTTTAAAATATTCAATTCCAGATTATATTATCTGAATAAATTATTTAAATGTGGTTGCTATTCCATACTTATATGGCCATTACAAACCATGGTCAAACATTGATGAACCATAGTTTATCATGGTTGACCATGGTGTGTTTAGACTATTCAAAAAAATACATTTTGAAAGGCCATACTGTATGGAGAGCATGGCTGAAGAATTCTACATCAGCTCTGATCAAGAACAGTAGCCAAATAGGACCTAAAAAATTATTCTAATTCACATGGACTGTTCTTAAATTGTAGATTTAAGGAATACAGCTACAACTTGAATATATTTTGAGAAAATGTCTTAGGTTGACAAATAAAACAAAAAAGATAATTAGGTAGCTGTCATTTACTGCTACTATATGACAAGAAATGGTGTAATTTAGTTTGAGAATTAAACTCATGCTGTCAAGACTTTGGTTGGATCATGATTAGCTGAATTGAAACTGCATGAACTTAAAAAGAAGCTAAGCAGAATAAAATAAATAAAAAGTTGTGTCTTTCAATATAATTTTCACACTTGGGGTTCATACCTATAATACCTCTTAAAATGATCTAGTCTTACATAAAAGGCTTCCATGGAACCATCTCAAAATTAGGCTAAAAAGACATCTGGAAATATCTCATACAGTTTTTCTCTAGAATCTATACATTAATTAGTTTAAGTGATGGAACTACAGTACTAATGTGATAAAAACAATGCTCACATTTTGACCAGGATACCATACATGATATAATCATATGCAGTATACAAAGGAAATAAATCTGAATAATATCAAAAATACAAAACCAGACCATAAAAATCATTATTTAGCGTGGACAGGAAATCATATATTTAGATCATGGAGAATCATAGTTGTTAATTGAAACTGTTTAAAATGTTTTCTGTCAGAATTTTTTTTTTCATTTACTAAAATAAAAATGTCTATAGTTCTTCCAATTTGTCTCTCTTTTTTGTGTTTTTCCAGCTGTATGTACATCAGTCATAGGCAGTCTTGCACATGAAACATAGGGAAACCATGATGTTATCTTGGACAAATGTCAGAGACAGAGCAGGGATCAAAGGGGAAACATGGGTGTTGAGCTTCAGATGCCATCACCCTTATAGGGTGTACAAGAGTACAGACAGTTTAGGAGTCTCTATGCAAGCAATAATACCCAACAGAGTGAGTGGCTTCATGATATACATGGCCGCATAGGGTGTCTTTGTGCCTGATGCCTCAGGTGGAGGGCCTTATAGCCCCCTGAAAGTTAATATAGAACAGTGGTTTGGGGCTCTGAGCTGCAAACCTGGTGACCTGGGTTAGAATCTCACAGCCCCCATTTACATATTGATTGACAATGAGCAAGCCACTTAACTTCCTTGTTCTCTCAGGTCAAACCTGGAAACAAACTTTGGCTTAGTGTGTTTTTCCTGGTTAAACAATTTCCCCTTTTCTTTTACTGCTCACCCTGGGGGGTATTACTGAACTTGGAAAATGAGAGTTAGTCTGAATAAGATTAAAAATGTTTAAACAACTAAAAAACCTCAATATAGTTAATTTTGATAAATAAACATATTTTATGTAATGTAGTCCCTCTGTGAACCACTGTCATTATCTCTGTAGGGGGCTTTTGTGTTATGCCTCTGTGCCATTGGTTTGTGTTGTTGATCAACCCTGGCAGTCTCTTGTTTTTACTGTTTTTACTGTTGTCTTTAAAACCAGTTCTTCAGAAGTTCTCCATCCTTCTGCAACGCAGTTTAGTTATTTTTTCATGGTCTGAAGATGCAGCTATGAGGTGTGCAACTGTGCACAACCCTGATACATTAAATCTGGAAGTGGAGACATACAGATGTGGTGACAGACGGCAGCACTCCAACTTTACTTTTTTATATAGTACATTGATTGCTTGTTCAGTAGCAGCAAGATGTGTGAAAGAGTTGTGCTTGCTTGGTAAGTGGTGGCAGGACAAAGATGGTAGATCTCATAGTGCAGCCATGGTTGGGAAAGAGACCAAGAATGTTTGGTGCCATGGGATGTGGCTTACATTTCAGTGATCAAGTAACAGAAGGATTTCAAAAAAGAAAAGTAATGTGCAATTGGTGTTTGAAAGACGTCCTTGGCTTGGGTACTTGTTTTGTGCAGGCAGTCTGTCTCTCACTTGCTAAACAAGAGGAAAAAAATGACAGATGTTAGACTTTTGAAAATGTGAGCACAGTGATTTTTTTTTTTTGGTAATGGGGCTGATAGGCATGAGATCTTGCTTTACCAAGCTCTGTTGTCTGAAATATGACTACCTTGCCAAGGGCCTCAGCCAGTCAGAGCCCAGGAAAACTGAAGTCCATTTTCTAAAGCATCAACAATTACCAAGTGTAAAAATCCAACTGCTCTACTCCTGTGTTTGGTAATCATTCAAACATAAATTTATTAGTTATCAATACCACCAATAAAATATATTCAGACTGTCAGCAGTCTGTTATTAAAGGTACTTATAACTAATAATTTTGAGTCTGAATGATTACCAAACACAGAGTAGAGTTCTTAGATTTTTTTACAGTTGGACAGAGCAGGGATGGTCATGGCTGTTCATATACAACCTTGATTGTGCAACACTGACAACCAGAGAGCTGGCTTGTGAGTCAATATCTGCTACAGGTCTAGCTCAATGTGACTAGTAATGCAGCTGCCCCACACTCAGCCATAGGAAATGTGAAATATTCAGTTTAACAGGGATAAGCACTGTAACACACATAAATTTCTCCTAATAAATATGTTCGGTAGCAAATGTATTCGGTTATTTGAAATTACTCCAACCAGGTTAACCTCAGGAGATGCAGCATCTCTTATTCATGTCAGTCCCAGAGAGGACGTACATACATACAAACATAAATTAACATAAAATAAATACATAATGAACATACACAATTTAAAAATAAAAATAATCATGCATACAAGAAATAAAACCAAATAAACAGAAGAGCTTATCAAAACTAACTACTTATAAACCCGGTTAGGTGAGGTTTAACAGATTAGTCTTCAGGGCTACTTTAAATTGCTTGATCTTTGGTTGAAAACAAATGTATGCTGATAAATTATTAGAAAGGGTAGGTGTGGCCACTACTACTGAGGATTTTAGATAAGACCTAGTTATTTCAATGACCAGATGATCAAGTTTCAGGTTTTAGGTTTATCAGCAAAAATATCCACAATAATATACAATAAAAACATAGCAATATAAACATGCAATGTAAGCAGTGCAACTATAAATATCAAATTGCAATTTAATATCATGTATCTCTAATTGCTCTATTCATCTCTATTCAGTATCAAGCAGTAGTCAATTCAATGTAGTCAAAGTTTTGCTCTAGTTAATTTCTCCCCTTTACTGTGTCATTCAGGTTTGCATTCTAGCACTGAAACCACAGGACTGTCCCTGCTCTGGAGATATTTTGTTCTCAATGAGACCACTTTCAAAAAGATGAGTAAGAGGATTCCTGCCAAGATATTACATCATAAATCAATTTCCCATAGGATGAAATATTTGTTTTTTCCGAAAGCATTTGCCGACAGGCTATAATTTATAAGTGCCTTACTTTCTTGTTTACCATAGTTAATATTTGTGGCATGTCTTAGATGTCATGTAATCCATAATAATTCTAAACATCCTAAACTATGAGGTTTATAAAAACTTGTCATCCTCTGGCACATTTAACTCCTGTTAAGTAGATACTTAATGTAACTAATTTCTGCATGCTTTAAATGGACACACAAAGAAGTGGATTGATTTAGAGTGTGTCATCTTACTTAGAACAATTACCTGTAAAAAACCAAAAATTGAGCAATAAAACATAGCATAGAAATGGCAGAGACCATCATAGTTTTGTACTTGTATCATCTTACTTCACACTCCATAATAAAAAGAATGTCCGTGTAAGAGTTTATGATAAGGGTTATGCCTATAGTATAACCCCTTCATGTTTAGAATTGGAAGCTAGTTTAATAGTTTTGATGGAACAGGAATTAACTTCCAATAAAACCCATAAAGTAGCTGTGTACACGTTTCTCTTACTCTACATCAAAGTCATATTTCTAAAAATAGTTTATTTATTAGAGAAATAATTCAGATTTTTTAAAATGTGCACCAAGAGGAGTTCCACTAGTTCGACTGTAAATAAATAAAAGTATTTAAGGTTAATTGCTTCTTGTATCCTGTTGGGTTAGGATCAAAGAACACTGTGTAGTAATGTGTTATGAAGTTTGCAAAGTTTATTTTTTTGAACAAACTGGTAATTTACACTAGAATTCTCACTTGACCTGAAAGCAACTAGTCAATCAATTTGATATTCAACTTTTTGCAAATGATTTGTTCTAAGCCATTTTAGGCATTTCAGCGTTGGCTCCAACAATTGGAGGGCAACATGCCTCAATGGATCATTCTGATCAATTTCAGTTTCCAAAATATGGCTCAGTGACCAAGGCCCATGACAGCTATGCCAGAGCTTTAAGTAGGTAAAGAGGTATAAAATTTAATGGATATGACAAACATACTGGCTATGTATGCAAACAGTAAAGCAATGCCTACTCATTTTACTCAGCTCCATTAATTGCATTTCTAGTCTGGATATTTTGACACCAGATAAAAAATGCAAATCAGAATCATACCTTTTAGGGAGATTACCCCCATAGTCAGCTTCCACCTGTCTCTAGAACAGCATCTTTATGTGAATATAAAGGAGGCAGTCTGCATAAATCAACACATAAGCAAACCTGGCTCCCTACTCTTAATCCAGTAGTCCCTCCATTAAGTTCATCACCCCTGCCATTTTCCAAAACTCCTCCATACTCATTTCTCCAGGTTTTAAAATGCCATACCATTAGTAGTCATCTCATGAAAAAGAGGGAAACAAATGCTCCACTGAGCACAATAAATTTGGAACAACTGGAGTGATACTAAAATCCCCCAGCCCTAGGCAAAAACTGTACAACTTTTTTAAATGTAAAACAGGCATTTCAGAGGCCAGCACGGTGGTGCTGAGGGCTGAGGTGCTGGACGTCTTACTTCGCACCACACCAGTGACCTGTGTTCGGAAATGAGCAAGGGCTGCTCGGGGTTGGCTGGGGAGGAGAAGGATTGAGCACCCAATGGCCGCTATCCTTCTCCGGGGGGAGGGTTACTTGCACACTCCCGCTACAATACCAACACCTAGGGGAGCCCGGGAGGAGGGAGTAGTGGCATCGGGATAGGGCAGATGTCAGCAGAGGGGCAGAGCAGGAGGCACATCTCAGCATGCCTTCAGGCTCTGTAGCCCTCATTGTACACCAACGACAGGGAACGAACAGGGAAAAATGCCCCCTCTCTCCTAGGTGATGACTCCTCGCTGTGTGTGTGGATACTCAGGATCATTGGGCAGACTGCACTGTACGAGCAGTCTAAGTCACAGAATATAAAGGTTCAGAGGGGGTAAAAGTGGGGTATGCCTCCTCACCCTACCCGGAGGTTATTCAGGCACCTAGGTTAGTGGACTGTGTGCTCTAGGGGCAGACTCTGATGAGGAGAGGGATCACATACACACAGGTAGAGGTAGTCTGAAATAGTGGAGAAGGGGGCAGTTAAGATGGAGTAGAAATACAAGAGTTAAAAAAAACAGGCATTTCAGCACATAAAGTCACCTGTAGCCTTCACCATCCTTGTGAAGGGTCTTCTGGTTCCTGATTCCTGGTAAGAAAACAGGGAGCCACACCAGTTTATTTCTGATAAACCTCCAAGCACCTAGTCCAACAATAAAACAGTCTGCTGGCTCCAGAGAACCAAAGTTGCCCTGCTGTTGAACAACCGGTAGAGAAACCTACTAATTTGGGTTAAAACAACCTGCAGCATGCCTCCCGTGGAAACAGCGAGTTCTTGTTGGTTGACTGCTAAAATGTTCACTACTGCAAGTCAAAAGTTAAAATAGCAGGAGTTTCATTTCATAAATTTAAAACAGTGAAAAGAAAAAAAAAATAACAAGGTCTGACAAAAAGTTGTCTGATGCCCAAACAAGCATGGATCAGTGGAGAGCGGAGCAGCACCATGGCCATCTTGCTGCTCCACCACCAGATGATTATTTGAGCACAGAAGATTGTAAGAGTTATGCAATGAGGAGGTCATAGAGAAACCAGAGACCCAGTTTGTTCAATGTCTTATAATACAATAAACCCACGATAAAGTTAATGCACCACCTAACAGGTAGCCAAAGCCTTATGTTAGTTGTCAGTCTGGCTACTGTACTGTGCACTAGCTGCAGGTAGTGCATCAAGGCTGCTCAGGCATGCCCAGATATAAGTCCAGTCATGATGTTACAAATGCATGTGTCAACATAGCTAGATTCTGCTCTGCCAGGTATGGCTTCAACCTGATGATAGTTTTCAGATGAAAGCAGCTGCACCTGACTACTGAAGCAACCTGGGTTTCCAGGGCCAGCTTGTAGTAAGGAATATCTCCCTGGTTAATAGCTCTAGTCATAACTCTTAGCAGTCTTTCACTTCACTCAAACACTGATTTAATACAGCTGCCATATCTACCCTTCCAGTGGCAAAGACAAGTACAGAGAGTCTCTTTGCCAATTCCAAAAAAATCTGTGTCAAATTTCACAGATCTGGGGAATTAGATTAATATCATGTTCTGCCTGCAGGTTTTATCCTCCACAATCCCAGTCCCAGGACTGGCCAAATACTGTACTTCTGTGAATAGGCTGATTGGAAAATTCCAGAATTTGATTGGTTGCTTGTTCTTTTACTTTCTTCTTTGCTCTCACTTCTAACAGATAATTTTTGATTACCATGCCAGTTATTTATAACATTCTCCCCCATAATTGTTTGTCACTCTCATGGACAAATACCCAGGCTGAACCTAGACCCCTTTTTGCAGCTGTCCTGGGGTTGGGGTGCAAGGAAACCTGGTCAGAACATGTTTGTGTACAGTGAGGCAGTCCCATGAAGCCATGATCTAAGTACATGTGTAAGCTTGATAAGCACACCTCCAGTCCATTAGGGTGGTCATGCAAGTTCAGTCCTCATTCCCTCATTTGACAGTTTGAAACCAGGATCAGCTATGTACCAGCAGGTATGAAAGAAAAATAAGCTGTTCCTTTCCTGTTTATCAAGTCCCCTACCCACAAGTGTCCGTGGATACTGGGCGATGAGCTTGGCTGTCAGGACAGAATGACTCTATGGAGTCCTCAAGTTAAGGCTATATTTGGGAATGGGGGTTACACTAATGAAGTATCCAAACATCTGTAAATGTATTATATAATAAATTGCATTATATTGATATACAGATTTTGGCTGTTTAAAATGCTTTATGAAAATCAGGTTTCCTAAAATATTCCATATGAATGTGGTTGAGACATAGGTCAGGAAACATATTCAAGCCAGGAAAAGTTATAACATTCACAAGTTACAAGTTATTAATTATAATAAAATAAAAAATAAAGTTGTAAAGGACAGAGCTTCACAAAACAATATAAACAAACACAAATGTAATTCATCTGAAAGTCCCTTTCCAATTTAAATCTCAAATTCTCTCTCACTCCCAGCAAAACATTGCTCTCTTTATAAGTTGTTTTCCCCTGACAAATTCTGCATCCTGTTTTCGTTAAGCTCTATCTCCTGTTTTCACACAATGTAACATAACTTTTTTATTGACCTTCCTGTGACTAGCCTGAAGAGTACATCTAGACTTCTTAACAGGTGCCATCAATTAATACATTCTATCCAGTGCTGGCATTCTGCTCACAACTCTGTCAACAAGCTGGTGAAGGTCAATAGGTTTCTCAAGGTCAACTCCCTGTGTTCCAAATTGCTAGCATTTCTAACAAACCCAAGACTCTCTCTGCATTCATTTCAACTATATAGTTTAATGGGCCTGTGCAACCAGAGTAATGCTATGCTTGTGAAACTATAATGTTTGGCCATTTGCACTCTCTAATCCATGGGGAATTATTACCCTGTAGGCAAGGAACCCTCAAAGAGGATTCCACTCCTAGAGGTGCCATGGGAACGATTCTCTTGGTTAAAGGTACCTTAGGAAGGAGCCCTGTGAGGAGAGAGAGAGAGATGCCACTGGAGGAGAAGAGGATGATGGTAGGCAAAGAAAAAGTGTTTCAGAAAAAGGCTGGGAGGAACAGCTTATATAGCTCAGGATGGAGGGGTGGCTAGTTCCTCACACCATTAAACTACAGGCATAGCCTTTCAATTTAATGGGCCTATGCAACTGGAGTAGTGTTATGCTTGTGCTACTGTGAATGTCTAATTCTGCTAATAGTGCTGTGTGGAATGTCTAATTCTGCCATCAAAATTAGCATGGAATGACCATTATGTCAGCAGAATTTCTGCTGGAATTTTGCTGATTCTTCTGCAGAATTCTACCTACTTTGATCCGGGGAATGATATTCCATGGAACAGCATTTTTTCCCAAGGAAAATTGTTCCACAATAATTTCTGTGGAAAATATTGAGATCTGTAGCATAATATTCTGAAGAACAGTGTTTATTCTGTGGAAAATCATTCCGCAACTGTTTACTGCTGTGAAATTCCACTATTCTGTTTCTGGCAAAATTTGGTGGAATTTCAGTGGAATTTTGAAAATTCCATGGAATTTCTTTCTGCCCAAATTTGAGAATTCCACACAGCACTAGTCTGGCCATTCACACTCTCTATTCCATGGGGCATTAACACCCTGTAGGGGTACTGAAGGTAAGGAACCCTCAAAGAGGGTTCTACCCCTAGAGGTGCCAGGGGAAAGATTCCCTAGCTCAAGGTACCTTAGGAAGCTGCCCCAAAAAAGAACATTGAGCAGTTCAGGTTGACTATGAGGTAGAGAAGCAGACTTACAGCAATGAGACAGCTTAATAAAACACAAATGAGATGCAGAGGTTATCCGGATTACATTGATAAAATGGATTGTACTGCTGACACCAGAGGGCTTCCTAAGGAGAGAGGGAATGGCGAGTAGGGTCACCATCCATCTCTATCCAACAGTGGAAACCTGCCTAAGGAAACTAGGGAATATACTATGAACAACCAACTACACACTGTATTATGACCTTTGACATGGAAGAGAGGAAAAATGAGTAAACTTCTGGGGATCCAAGGCCTAGGTTGCCTTCCTTCCAGACTAGGGGTAGTTTATTTAGTGACTACTCTGCTGCTGCAATTTAGAAACCCAATCAAAGGGGAGAAAATATTTCAACTTGGTGAAAAGCTCTCATGATACTTCTAATGGTAGTGCTGTGAAGGATTGCGAGAGACCTCTGCAACAACAGGTACTCTGAAGCGAGAGCAGTCCCCCAAGGTGGGAGGAGGACAGCAATGACCACTGAGGCACTCAGCTGGCCTACCAATTAAAACAAACCAAGTGAACCAGAGGCAGTCATAGGAAGAATAACTTTCAAAGGTGCTACGGCGATGCCCTGGCCAAAGGAGTGCTCTTGGGCTATAAGGGCCCCACCGCTCAGCAGCTGAAGTCTTAATTTCTGCATCAAGAGTTGGGCCATATAACTGCACACTAAAGCACCACCCAGAGTGAGTATATTCCCACTATGGGCCAGATGAGAAGGATTCCACCCCGAGGTTCACATGCTCAGTATGCAGACTCCTTTAGTGCAGAGCAAGATAGTTGGCTTACTGGGTAAGACCTGAGCCAGAAAAGGTAATGGGCATTGTTGGCTTGCATTCAATTTATGAATGACAGCAAGAATCAACTTTGAGTGCTATACAGGAAGAGGCTGGGTGAAGCCAGTGGCCATAGATCAGGTTGCAGATCATTGATGAGGAGGTCAGGCAAAGCCAGCAGCTTTTTCATTGATGAGGAGGCTGGCCTTGAAAGGTTGCCAGCAAACTCTGCAACCACAAAATGTGAAAGGTTGCGAGTAAACTCTGCAACCACAAGAACTACCAATGGGTGCATGAGTGAGGTCAGATGCTGCAGGGTGAGCCAGCATTTGGTGGCTTGATAGTAGACTAGCAGAAAACAAGCCAACCAATTCCATTACTGAAGCCGAACTGATGGTGACATAGAAGGTAGGTGTTTAGGTAATGAGAGGATGTGATGCCACTGATTGAATCAATGAGGTTTAGCATAAATGAATCTAAGAGTTTAGCAGATGGGAGATATGTGACAGCATTTGCATCAGCAATAAAACTGGCAGGAGCATAGGTAAGCATGATGCATCACTTACAAGGTAAGCCAAATTACATATATGCTTGGCCAATCAGTTCCATAAAGGAGCAAATCATAGTTTAAATAAAAGCATTTGATGCTATGATTTCAGCATGAATAGTGAATTGAATGATTGCATGAATAGTGAATTGATATGATTGGCATGAATACCTTACAGTCACAGCCAAAGGCATGGTCAGATGGGTTTATGTGATAACGGTGAACACCTAAAGGCAATCACCATTATTTCTCAGTCAGAGTGCCGAAAACATTTTTGGCACTTTGACAACCCCGGCACCTCAGGACAATGGTGCCAGGACAGTATTTTACTGCTTTCTGTGGGGGGGGGAGCTGTGCCCCTCCACACCCCCCTCATGGGGGACTTTGCCCCCACACCCCCCTACTTAAGGATTCTCAAATCCAGGAGGTGCATGTTGGGGGGGTGAAAGCATAAAAAAAAATAAAGGTTTGGGCCTGGCACAATAAAATTGCACTGGTGCCCGGACCCAAGCCCGGTACCTCTCCCACCGCAACCACTAGCCAACCCCCGACACCACAATGCAGCTAGGCCAGCCACCGCAGCATCACCCCCTACAGCCTTTCCACCCCCTCCCAGCCCACACTCACTGTGCTCACTCCCACCCCCCTGTGTGTGTATGCATAGTGACATCCTGTCACCCAGTTCACCCACATCCTCATCCAGTCTCCCTACCCTCCCCATCTCTGTGAGGGATTGTGCCGGGAAGGAGTCGCCGTAACGGATGGTGCCCTTCCTCATGCGCCCACCTCACGAGTTACCTGGTCAGATATTTCCCCAAATTTCTGTGCTTTTTCTAGAGAAATCTCCTGCTTTCTGCATTCCCACAGTAGGGGCAGCAGAGAGAAACTCTTTGGAAATTTTGCAAAATAATTGGAAATATCTGACCATGTCTGTGACTACTACTGTAAATGCCAATAAGGTGGAGATAGGTTATTCCATTATGGAGCATATAGCGCAGTAATGGAATGCAATGAATATCTAAAGGCCATGTAGGCTGTGAGGTTAATGATTTATGCATAGATAACTGAAAATTATAGCTCACATAATGCATGCTCCTGCTACTTGGAGCCACGATGCCCCACCTTGACATCACAGTCCCCCACCATGGGAATAGCAGGAAGCCACAAGCTGAGCTGAGACCAAACAGCACTGTAATGTTGATAGGGTATGAACCTTAAAAATAGAGGTACATTTATGGGCACGGTCCTAGTTAAGGGCACAACCAAATGATTGCAAGCCTCTGGGACAGTAGAGCAACAATAAACTGCAGCACAGCCACACTACTCTGCAGAAAGGCAAGCAGGAGAATTAAAAACTGTGAGCCAGAGCTGCCTGACTTAGTTAACACTGAATGAATTGAGCAGAGCTGCTGAGACAAATAGAGCACAGCAGAAAGTGGCAGCTAACTAAAGCAGGGCAAGCCTGGACCAGGTGCAAACAATTAAAGTGGATAAGCCCAGAGGCGGCAGAAACAGGGAATTAGCAGCTGAGCTGAAACATACAGATAACAATTGCAGTTGCAATGAGGGTTTGCTGAAATCTGGTGAGTAAATGGGAACCTTGATAGTACAAGCACAGACTAGCACAATTCAAACAAAGGGCAACAGGATTCTGAAAAAAACTAGAAAGCCCCCAAAAGAAAGAAAAATGCAAAACGAAAAACACAAACACAGGAGCACAGGAAACAAGCAACACAAAGAAGCATTCAGCACCCATAGGCAAGCAATACTGACCAAAAAGCAGTATAAACACAATGAACAGAAGTCCTGCACAAACCAAGCAGAGCCCAAAGCACAAGGGAAGGAGGGAGACAGATGTTAGGGAGTGCAGACAAAGCCCCAGCAGGCCCCAGGTGAGAAGAAACAGATGGACAGAGCCTTCACCTGGCAAATAAAAATTGCTTCAAAAGGAGACTGGGAGGAACTGCTTATGAAGTTCAGGAAAAGGGCATGGCTGGTTTCTCATCCCATTGAACTACAGGCATAGCCTTTCAGTTATATACATTTGCAAACCAAGGGATCCCAGTTTCGCACACAGATTCACATATATATTTTGTAACCACATACAGTAGAAGCAATAGGAGAAAGAAAGACTAGAAACAGCAATTGAAGGAAGAGAGATAACAGGAGGAAGTTGTGTGACCATTGGAGTGGCCAATTCCTAGGTGCCACAAGGAAAATCTGATTGTACATTCGGACAGGCAAAATATAGGCAAGTGATAGAACAGGAGAGGACAGAATAGATTCTTGCTTTTAATTTTCTCTGCATAACAAATGGGACAGGGTCTTATTTCAACCCTGTCACATAACCCGCTCTTTAAGAGGGAACCTTTTTTATTCTTTTAAAAACAGGTTTCCAAAATTCTCTCATGTTTTTTCTTTTAACGATACCTTATAACATTTGAAGTTCCTTGCATATGCAGCATCCTGTTTTCCATAACACATATTACAGCAAACATTTCAGTTAAGGATACACAGATTTTTTAACCTTTTCAATTCTCAATTCCTGAACTGCATCTTGACAGAAAATCATTATTACCGATCTCTTTCCCAGATTTGTGCATTACTTTGAATTTAAATGGCTGTAGTGGCAGGTACCACCTTGTGATTTTGGGATTTTTATCTTTGATTTGATTGAGTCAACAGAGAGAATTGTGAACTATTATCAGTACAAAGTCAGCTCCCAGCAAATAAAACTTAAAGCACACCATAGCCCGTTTCTCAGCAAGACATTCTTATTCAATAGCAGAGTACTTTTTCGCTGTGTGGTGCAATTTCCTACTGGTATACAGAATGGGATGTTTCTTCCTATATTCTATCTCAGGACTGCACCTAGGCCTACCTCTGATGCACCTGTATGTAACAGAAATTGTTTCTCAAAGTTTGGACTTAGAACCGGGGCTGAACATAATGCAGCCCCTAAGGTCTGAAAAGCTTCATCACACTCTGGGGCCATTTCACATTATTCAGGAACCATTTTTTCATAATTTCATTGAGGGGAGTAACTAACTGGTCAATGCTGGGAACAAATCTCTGGCAGTAACCTGCCAGACCTAGACTTGACATGTTTCTTTGTTTTAGGGACACTACTGCTACAGCTTCTATCTTAAAAAATTCTGGCTTTACTTCTCCATTTCCCAAAGGCTTAACCCAAATATCTGGTTTTCTGCATGCTTAATGGGCACTTGGTAGGACTAATGGTCAGATCTGCATTTCTGATAGATTGAATAACTGCTCATAGGTGTTCCAGGTGGCTTTTCCAGTGTGGACTGTACACCGCGTAAAATCTTTACAACATTACAACACTCTGGCAAGGATGTGGTCTCTCCCAAAGTGACCAGCCTTAGGACTATCATGTGCTATCTGTAACAACTCAGTTCTATACTTCTTTGGTATGACCAATTACTCTGTTGTTCCTGCATCTGAGGATTATCCCAGACTCTGCACATTAACCTATTACATTTTTTAAACATTGGTTCACCCTGTTTTTGTTTGACCCCCAGATGCTTAAATAACCTTAGAGATAAACATCGTTAGTTTGCCCAGAAACAAAAACACAATCAGTTATCAGTTTAGTTTCAGAATTTTCATATATCAACCCCTTATGTCCATCAGTCTTTTGTTGCCACTGTTTTTTTTTTCAGGCATCTTCTTTCTTTCCTGAACTTCCAGATCTTGGAGCTGGGCTCAAATAAGTCTGAATGCAAGTCAGCAAAAGGAAGAGAGTCCTCAACATCTGTGGCCAGATATTCAAAAAAGCACAATACAGCATGCACACATTTGCACTATGTCTTGCAATAGAGCAGGTGGGCAAAAATGTCATATTCAGAGAAATAGCACAGGGCACTAGTCATCTGAATATAGGTCAATTTTAGCCCAGTGCAAAGCCACTTGACCCCACCTGATATTTCCCCTAAAATATGGCCCCCACAATGACTAATGCTGGAACAATATTTTCAATATCCAAAAGACCCCATGCAAATGAGCCCATTGAGCATGCAAGGCACTAAGGGGCCATTTGCATGTCCATTATGGGCTCATTTACATGGAGTTTCAGGTACTTTAGCATTGAATATTTCCCATCCAGCAAGCTGTTCCTGATGCTAGCAGCATCCCCCTTCCTCTGATCCCATGTCCCAATATCAAAGTGAATAGTACCTGGCATCAAGTGGTCTCTCCCCCCACCCAATACTCATTGCTGTAGTGGTATGACAATTCCCTGGTGTCCAGTGGTCCCACTCACCAACAACAATTCCTGTAATCGTACAGTAATCCAGTCCCTCCCCACACCTGACACCCATCGCTAGTATTTGCTCCATGCAAGGGAACTGTGCAAAGCACCCTTGCATGGAACAAATACACTGAATATTGGACTGCACTGATATTCAGGTCCTCAACCCCACCCCAACCCCAGTTTACATAGTTTTGCCTTGTGCACCCATCCACTTTTTTCCCCGGTGCACAGCCAGTACACCAGATCAAAATGGGCTTTTGAATATGTCACCTTGGCACAAAAGCCTTTTTGTGCAGGCAAACTGGGTTTTGCACTGGGCAATCTTTTTCATATCTGACCCTTGAGATTTTCTTTGCCTGTGCTCTTGTTATCACAGATTTACTCTCTCTGTGATTAACTTTGCAAATCCTGGTAAGTCATTTCCATAAATCATAGGTACAGGTAACTTAGGTACTACCCCCCACTTTCATTTGGTGTGACACCAATTAATGATCAGAGTCACTTGGGTAGTGGAAATAGTATCAAGTAGCCCTGTGGTTGCAGATGACCCCAGTATCTGGTCCTTTTACGCAGTCTTTTCCCAGAACATCAGCATGCACAAGGATCTGTCTGCTTCCCACATCAATAAGTCCCTTCACAGTCTTATCCCTTGCTTGAGAGCTGTTAAATACTTGCCCCAATTTGCTAAGGCCAAAATTGCTTCAGTGTTACCGTTCTTATATTTTAGGCAATTTCTTGCAACATGGCCTAACTTATTACAGTTACAGCAAATTAAGTTTTTGGGTGAAGATTTGTTACCCCATCAGAGTTTTTATCTGATCTGTAGTTAAATCCAGAAATAGAGGGTCTTACCATTCCATGGCAGTTACTTCATTGCTGTGGTGTCTGTCTGGTCATCTGATAGTCCTTTCCAAAGAAACAGCCTTTTCCCCACTTTCTTGTGGGTGTTCTTTTACCCTAAGCTGCATGTCTGTAGGAATGATGCTGATGAATTGCTCCATTGCCAATGTGTTGATAATCTGTGGGTCTGTTTTGTCATCTGGTTGGAGCAATTTAATGAGAAGTTCTCTGGGTCAGGTGAAAGCTTCTCGAGGATTGTTGACTGAGTGGTACTTCAGGGACTGACATTTCTCCTAGTAGGTCTCTCCTGAGATGTCATAACTTATGAATTTATCTTTTCACGAGGTCATAGTTTGCCTGCGTGCTCATTGATGTGTTGGTCAATGGCAGACACTGGAAAACATTTCAAAAGTTGTCAGGTATGCTTCCATGTCATTCGTGGGACACACCTTTACAAGTTTAAAGAGCTAGTAGCATCAAAAAACAGCAGGCAGAAAATGTTAGCAATTTTTAAAGTAGTCTCTTATTACTTTATAATAACTGGCTTCTATTTTTTCCATAGGAAAAGCTGGTTATAATTCTGTCTTTATAATTAGCTGGTTATAATGAAATTCACGCGCCAGCTTTCCCCACAGTAACATGTAGTATTAGTAGTGCAAGGCACACATACCTCACTGAAAAGCTTCTTAGTGAAACCCACAGCCGGCATCTCACAGTAGTGCTTTTCCATTCCTCAAGCCATGAACAAATTAATTCCTGTACCAAAAAAAGATCAAGTCCTCTGGTGCTAGAACACAATGAAGATAACTGACATATGTTTTGCTGCGCACATTTACTTTATCATGATTCCTAACTCAAACTAAAAGTCTCATTCTCTTTGTAGCTGCCACGAGAGCTACAAGCAAAATAATCATCACAATGGAAACAGGAAAAACAAAATAAGAAAATAAATGGACTAAAAGTTGTTTTTTTTTTAAATGTTCTACCTTTGCTAATACAGAGTTAGTTAGCCATCTTATAGTCTATTTTCAGTTTATATCTCAATCTCTGTCTCACTCCCTGCAAAACACTACTCTCTTTATAAGCTGTTTTTCCCTGGCAATCAAATTCTTCATCCTATTCTATTTAAGCTACATCTCCTGTTTTCACACAATGTAACACAACTTTTTTCATGGATCTTCCTGTAAGCAGCATGAAAAGTACACCTAGATGTCTTAACAGGTGCCACCAATTAATACAGTTTTTTTAGAGCTAGCTTCTTGCTGATAACTCTGTTAGCAAGTTTGTGAAGGTCAAAAGGTTTCTCAAGGTCAACAGGTTGTGTTCCAAATTGCTAACATTTCTAACAAACCTAAGTAACTGCCTGCATTCAATTCAGTAATATCATTGTGTGTGTGTGTACACAAATATATATATATATATATATGCATATATATATTTGCAACCAAGGATCCCAGTTTTGCATACAGATTCACATATATTTATTTTAACAACAGAGAAGCAAGGAGAGAAAGAACAAATAGAAACAGCAAAGAAAGGAAGAGAGATACTGGGATAAATTGTGAGACCATCGGAGTGGCCAATTCCTACGTGCCACAAGGAAAATCTAATTGTACAATCAGACCAGCAAGATATAGAAAAGTGATAGAATAGAGGAGAACAGAATAGATTCTTGCTTTTAACTATCTCTGCATAACAAATTGGACAAGGTCTTAGCTCAATGTTGTCATGATGAAAAGAAGTTTTGAGAGCAGATTAAAAAAACATCAAAGAATCCATAAATTTTGACTTCAAGGCATGATTATGCTAATACAAGGGATAAATCACTTATCACCATGCCACTTGTTTTATTGATTAATGTCAGTTGAGGAAATGTGTGTAGGAAGGGGTACTAAATCCATTTTTTGAACTGCTGGTTTTTTATGTACTCATAGCAATCTCTTGGAAAATCAAGGGCTACATTTCGCCATTCAGTTTAGCATTTATTTACTTTACAATATACCTACACTAATAAAGCAGTTTGGAGCATAATGTTACAAAAAATACTTAATTTTCCAACTGTTCCTGGAATTAAGCTGAGCTTTTTATCTTATTCTCATATTTTCATTACAGTGAGTTCCTTCTCATGTTAACCACAGAGATCTGTTTCAATATTCCTTTTAACTAAGAGAAATTTAGGGCCCTGATATATATATATATATATTTTTTTTGCCACAGGCTCAACATTGTAGAGCCTCTTATGAAAGCAGGGCCTAAAGCATATCAGTAATACACATTTAGTGGTACACTCTGCTTCATGTGTTTTGATTCTCCAATTGATTTTACCTACAATAATCACTGAGATGGTCAAAATGCAACAAGCTTCTGTACTGTATCTCAATCATGTCAGGCAAGGGGTGGAGACCTTTTTGTGGGTTTGATGATTTTGGCTTTCAAGTTCCCCCTTAGGAGAAGGTAACAACACTTTGCACCACTCAGGGCATGTTTTCTGCCTAGAACATGGCAGTGGTGCTTGACAATTATGGGATGGAGGGACAAGATTTGGTCATACAGTACATATTGTGTCAATGGTGGCAGAAATCTGAAACCACAGCAAGTACTCTAGATAGGGATAGTGGCAGGACAGATATACTATAGTAGGAAAAAACCTAGGGCTATAAAGAATAAAATGAAATTCTGCTCTAACATATAGTATCTATAATGTTGAAATAATTTTTAAAATACACAGCAGGAGGGATGTTCATTTTAATGCATTTGACCTTTAAAGCTTTCAGACTAATTTCCTGTGTTTTCTGGTTTCTTTGTTGTGGATACAGTACCCTTTTCTCTCCCTGAGGCAGATCCAGCTCAACACAATTGTTCAGGCACGTCTCCATGGTTACACATTTTATAAACCAAAATCAAACTATAGCACTAAAAAAGCATTAAAACATCTCAAAAGGTCAATATGCCACTCTTTACACTGCAACATTAGTTAACAGTTTCATTTGCAATTAGAATGTGACATTTAGATTAGTGCATTATCATTTGTCTTATGATTTAACCAACTTTCCTTTTATTTGAATCATTTTCACATAACAAATGAATGTAGCTCATAGCAGCATCCTTCATGTTGTAGCCTTTTATCTTATACTGTACATCAGAGGAATTTCAAGACGCCATAAGATTGATTTACAAAGAGACTTAAGGCCTGCAATAAATTCCAGTTGATTATATCTTTTTCTGCATTCTGAAGTACTTTTAATACAAGGAACATTTCTCTCCTTGGAGACTGTAGGAATGGCCTGAGGGAGAAATAACGTTCTAATTCTTTGGTATTCCGGCAGATTCAGTGGAAGAATTTCATTCACGTGCACAGTGCTTAAAAAGGAAGCTACCTAAACCAAGTAATACAATTCTGAATTTACTCAGAAAATCAAGTACATTTTTTCCAGATCTTGTCAGGAGTTGCTTATAGGAAAGAAGAGGATTGGCAAGGAGTTCAGTGGATTGTTATACCCCTCTCTTTTAAGTTTACTTGCCAATGGCACAACAAACTTACAGGTATCAGTTGGGGAGGGGCTTTCAGTGGCTTGACCATTTTCATCTGATCACAGCACTACATTTATTCATCTCCTCCCTACATCATCCCACTCCCCATCTGCTTTTTTGCATTTCCCAATCCACGCAAAGTGCACTTAGTCAATCACATTGTAGGAAAATGCAAAAAAGAACAGCGTATCTTCATGTGTGCCTTTAATATTCCTACTAGAGTCATTTATGGTGCTTCATGTACACTGTAATGATAATTAGGAGTACATTTTTCTCTGTCTGTGGGACTTTAGAGAAGATGCCCTGTTTGTAGTTTTACAGGGACACATTTGTAGTTTTATAGGAGCATTATTTTCTGGACTGGTTTAGATGTTACACACTTTGTGCAAAGATTTGCATACCCATGATGCCTTGCTTGAGATTAAGGTTAAGAGTGTGTGTGTTGGTGTTTGAAGAGATTAAAAACAAACAATTTGGATATTTCTTTTATTTCAGGGCATCATTTTTAAGGATCCTATATATTGTTCTTCTTGCAAACTGCCTTTTCAGTATTCTCACTCTGAGTTTTTCAAAATAAGGAAATGATATGGGGTTAAAGAGCTAGTGTACTGCCTGGAATTAATTGTTACTGTCAAATGTAGTCAGCTGTCACTTTTTCTGTCTGAAGTATTTTTTCTTTTCTGTTTGTTAATTAGAAGATTTTCCACTTGACATCACTGGGGTGATGTGTGGAGAAGCACTCTGTCCGAAGGCTAAAATATTTAGTTATTTTCCTCCCACTACATCAACACTGAGACCACACTGACTGTGACATCACTAGTAACTAGGGAGAACCATTTCTCACTGCCAGATTCTCTTTCACATAAAACAGCAGGGACTGGCTCTTCTTGGTTACTAGTAATGTTACAATTTCCTGCATTTTGATTGGTAACCTATGAAGGCCACTGCTCAGACTGCAGGGATTATGGTGCCTCAGTATAAAATGCATCTGTTCACATTTTTGAGGATGCAGTGGAAGGAACAGAACTGACTATCTTTTTGCCTCCAAACAGAGTGCTGCTCAACACATCAGCCCAGTACTGCCAGGTGGAAATCTTCTAATTAGCAAACAGAAAATAAAACATACTTCTGATATAAGAAGTGATACCTGACTGCATCTTAAAATTACTTTTAATTCCAGGCAGTACATTAGCTATTTAAACTTGGCGGCTAGCTGAGACAATGACTACCTTTACATAGATAGTTACATAGAACTGTGCTGAGAAGTCATAAACAGAAGTAAATCTATGCCTGTAGTGTGTTATTATAATACTATTCTAGACCATGTGTATAGGCCTGTTTAAAAGTTAGTGGGCTTGATTGTCAAAGCCCTAGAAATGATGCATGGTGCTTGCATCAAACAGAATTGATGCAAGGGGCACTGTGCATCAACACTTGTGGCAATCTTGATTTTGCATGCAGGCTGCATTGAAACTGGATGCCCTTGGGCTAGACTGGCCCTGTCTCAAACATGGGGGTGCACCATGGTGAATGGGGTAATGTGCCACAACTTTGTTGCTGTATTCCCTAATGTGGGATTCTCAAAGGTCCCTAAAGTCTGCAGAGCCCCACCAGAGTTAGACCAGTTAGAGCTGGTATAATGGCCCAATGCAATGCCAGCATCCTGAACTGCGGAATGGCTAGGGAGACCAGATAGCAGGGCAAGTACTTGGGTGAGTGCCAGAATGCAGTTGTATGACTGTCAGGGTACAGGGTGATGTAGCTGTGTGCCCCAGTGTCATCTGGTGCCATGACACCATGCCTAGTGTGGCATGAGAGCAAAACAGAAGATAGGTTTCAGTGGCAGGGATGCCATATTTGTGTGTCTGACTACCGGAGATTGTCTTGTAATGCTGTGCTAGATGTCTGTTTACACAGCGGCTGTCACCATGCTCCCCCAGTTCAATCTCCCATAGCTCACGTATGTCAATACATTGGGGGCATGAGGTATAGGCATATGTCCTAACTACTGTTCTCACATATCCACAGGCACTATATGCCTAGTGGGGACAGACATTGGTATGTGCATGATTGGTTTGTGATTTCTGTTCATTGATAGGGTACATTTACTGCTCATGCTCCTCTTGTGCTGCTTCTGCCTGTGTCCCTGTATCCTACACCCCAAGACACAGCAGGAGAGAGGATGTGCACAACCTGTCCACCACGGCACAACTGGCACATGATTCATCTATAGTGAACTATTGTGCTCACATAACCTTCAAAATGTCCAACATAATGTACTGTACACATGTCAGGCAGAGTGTCCTTTAGTGCTCCACTGCACTAGCACTAAAGGAAGCTTCAGTACCATAATCACACCTGATTATACCTTCCACAGTACTATGTAACTAGAGCACTAGGTTAATTTTTGGTGGTACCCTCCACAACACTGCTAATTTTTCACATTGCTCAGGACTCCTGCTGCTGCTGTAGTACCCAGAGTACCATAGACACGTATATGACACTGATGACCACCCCAGGCCACATCCTTTAGTCTGTACCAGGCTGAAAGGATGGGGGCCACTATCTGTGACAGGGGGCAGATTCCAAGGAAATATCCAGCCAACCCACCATGTGGGTTGCATGGTAGCCACTAAGGTAGGTGCAGTACAGAATATTGGCATGACCAGTTCTTCCATGCTGTTCATGCTGTGCTGGGGTCACAAACATTGTGGGGCAACCCAACCTGCACAGTATGGACCCTGCTCCATTTTATTTGATATCTGAGTGTCCTGCCTCATTTGTACATCCAATTGTTACCTATGACATATGAGGCTGGGTATTACCATCAGAGATTGACAGAAGCCTCCGTCAATGCCCTCCTATGCACCAGCTTTTTGACACACTTCTCAGCTTGTGGTATCTGTGGGGACTTTGGCACTGTGACCCATAATCTACTTGAAATCCAACACAGGGTCCCTGGCATACCCAGCATTGATGCAAGTGGGGGTTTGGTGCACCTTGCATTGATCTCAGGGGCATTATAAAATCAGCTGTAATGTCTCTTCTGGTAAATTCCTGTCAGCCTGAATTTTGCAAGGATTTTCAACCCATGATTCTGTGTTTTAGAACCAAGACTTATAGGGTAGGGGTGTAGTGAGGAATGATGCACAAAAACAATTTGAATATTTATTCTTTCTTAGCATCCTTTTTAGGATCTGGTATACTGCTCTTTCGCAAATTAATGTAGCTTTTTAGTATGCTCACTCTGAGTTAACTAAATTAACAAATAATTTGGGATTTGGACTTGGCAGCTGGTAGAGACTGTTTGCACTGAGTGAGAAATAGAGCTACATACAATAAAGTGCATGTTCATAATTTGAGGGTGCTAAACCTGTACAAAAACACACCATTAGCACAGTACAACACAGAAAGCTAGCAGGTTTGCACTGGCACTTAGCCCAATATCCCACTGGCCATATATAAAAATACACTGTTCATTACATTATGCTGACCGGGCAGAGCACTAGTGTATTTGCATTGCAGTTCAGATGTGCCATTTTCAAGTTAACATGCTAGGGGGCCAGTTACCTATTCCAGGGGTAAAACTGACCCAGCCATCTCCTTGTGTGGCTAGTATAATCCAGTTAACTAGACTTTGCTTCATGAATTGTGAGGAGTGTTTGTGCTCCACAGGAGTTGCCTCATGTTAACAGATATGCTACCATGGCTGTACTTTCCCATAGAGTACTTAGCTGACCTTTGATTATTGAGCCACTACCATGAGTCTTTTTCAATCAGTCCCTGAAGACAGTCAGCAGATTCCAACGTGGCCTAGACCCTCAAAATGTCAACATTTTGAAATAAGCCCCAGGCATAGAAAATGTCTCCTCAGAGGGTTACTTGTCCACGGAGGACCACCTGTATGAAATCCCATGCAGTCCAAGCCTTTACTGGCCTTTTTGTTTCTGAATTGATGTACTGTATTCTTAAGGTGAATCTTAAGCTGTCCCTCTCCCATGACTGCCCCCTCTTGCCATCCCACCCATGACAAAGTAATGGGTTAATAATGATAGTTGACTGTGTTGTTTTGTTTTAATCAATGAATGTCACAAATTGTGTTTATTATCTAACAAATCTTCTTTCATCTCTTCTTCTAACAGATGATGTAGGAGGTTTGGAGAGCACAGGAATCCCCACAACTAATTCCCTCACTGACAGTATATGGGTTCAGTGGAAGTGCCATAGAACCTGAGGGTTAGCTCCCGACTCCGAGTGTCAGTTTCATTTGTCTTCTAAATCTGTCTCATGATGGGCCAGTCTCCTCTTTCAGTATTTATTTTTATGATATATATGTGTAATTGCAGGAATGGGGAATCAATCTACCAATGTTTTGAACTGGGGAAATTATCTTTCCAGATACAACATTTTAGGTTTCCTACAATCACAGTTGGTAATTATTTGCATTCTTCATTTTGCAACAAAGCAGCATGATATTTTCTGTCTTGTTTTTGTTCATTGTCTTGAATTCATATGTATTGTGACTTTGTGTCTCACTGATTATGTCCCACCAGGGTTTCTGACAAAGTTACAATGTGATTGTACAGTAATTGTCTTTGAAATCAGCAAATCAGCTGCTATGACATCCTTATTATTTTAATATTTAAAGGCTATCATTCCACCCAGGTACCCACCCCGATGAAGCTCCACTGAATGAAGTGCTAGGGCACCTGACTTGCGGTCAGATTCTGTTTTGTTCAACAGCAGTCTTGGTTGTTATTTACTTTTGTTATTTTTGACAAATAAAGTACCCTGCATGTAGTAACTTATCTACAGATGTTCTACTTAGGATACCAGAGACCACTGGAGTGCAGCCCGATCCTAGTTGTTTCCTCTCAGTCTATCACTGCAGTCTAGAAAGTGAGAACCCAGCACCAGGCCCCATGGAAACTGAACAAACAACACCCCCTCTCCCCACTTAGGCCTTTCTTTACCAGGTCTGTGCTTTGTTGACAGTCCCCTAAACATGAGCACTCAACTAGCTAACCACCAACCTCTTCACAGGTGGCCACCAGAGGATCACCCCATCCACTGTTGGAGGAGGAACCCTTTTTACACTCAAGACATGCCATGTCAGCAAACACAATCAATCTGTGATCCATCCAGAGAAGGTAAGTAACTCTTTATAATATGCTTATTTTTACTTTAACCAGAGGAAATTAGTGAGGGCCTTGACTTGCTGATTAATACTTTGAGCAGAGGAAATTAGTGAGGGCCTTGTCTTGCTGGTCAATACTTTGAGCAGAGCAAATTAGTGAGGGCCTTGTCTTGCTGGTCAAGATTCTCATCAATGCCCAGACATTAAAAACAAATCAGGCAGAGAGTCCTGAAGGGATTCTTCCCTCACATGACATTGGCAGCACCCTGTGTGTTTGATGCTGCTGTGTGGCTCTTTCTTTTTGTTGCCCAATCTCCCTCTCTCCATCATGCCAGTAGCATGGGCTTTTCACAGTGCTGCACTGCCTGCCACTCTCCTTGTTTCTTTCCCTATTACTTCTCCCCCAAAATCAAGGTTCTGCCTGCACCAGTTAATCTCAATTTACACTGTGAGAGTCTCTTCCATTTCTTGCTCCTTTTTCCTCTGCCATCCATCATAATTCTAGCGCTGCTTGCTATTTTCAGTGCTGAAGGTCATCTCTTTGCTTCTGGCCAGCACTAGGTCCAAAGAGTGCAGAGAAGAATAGCGTCAGCGTGGTGTGTGCAGTAAAAATGTCTCTTTTTTTTCTGAGGGCGTTGCCCCATGCACTCCCTATCTATAAGATTCTCACTCCAAGGGGGAGAGGATCCCAAGGAAAGTTAAAATTTGTGGGTCAGTTACAGCCCCATGTAAAAAAAGAAGTCCTGAGGTATGCTAAAAGGTTGGAGACCAGAAATAGAATCCTAGTCTTCACTGCTGCTAGTTGAACTGCTTGATGCCCCAGCCCTCGACAACATGGGAGCAGCTTGGCCAGCCTCCTGGCTCCTGGGGCTGTTATCCCCTTTTAGCAACCCAGACAGCAACCAGAGGAGCACTTACAGCAAGCGCTGTAAATCCCCACTCGCTGTCCATGTGAGCACTTACCAGACTAGCGCGGTATAGTGCAGCACTATTTTGGTAGCGCTCACTTGATGGGGTAGCCTTCTGGCCTATCCCATACTGCACAAATGGGGATGGAGAGAGGCTCTCAGATTTAGAAGTGAGTAGCCATCTGGGAACAAGTTACCACCAAACAGTGTGGTTCACCATAAACACAGCCCTACAGTCAAGCCATACAAAAGTGAGGGTACTGGACATTAGGAGGGCTGGCTCTAGCAAAATGGCAGCGTGCCTCAGAATAGCACTAGCAAATGGGCAAGAAGGAGGGATGAAGGAACAATGGGGAAAAATCAAAACTGCCATCACCGAGGAAACAAGCCTTTGTATGAAGCAAATAAAAAAATCAAAATGATGAGAAAAAAAATCACTATGGTTCTCAAAAGAGGTGTCGAGGAAGGTTAGGGAGAAAATTATGGCATTCAGGGAGTATAAGGAAACACAGAAGGAGCAGGACAGAGAACTGTACTAGTTAAAGCAGAAGGAAGCAGGGAAGGCAGTCAGAATAGCAAAGACCCACATTGAGGAAAAGATAGCCAATTCAGTAAAGAAGGGGGATAAAACATTGTATAGGTACATTAGGGAGCAAAGAAAGACCAAGAGAGGATAGTGAGGCTTAATAAAGGGGAGGGAGGGTGGGCAGAGGGTGACAGTGAAAAAGTAGGGATACTGAATGAATACTTCTGCTCAGTAGTGCAAAAGAAGAGGAAGGGAGTACCTATGGCAATCAATAGAAACACTCTGGATAGGGGGTGAATATCAGTCCATTTACAGAAGAAAGGGTTCTGAAAGAACTCCTAAAACTGAAGGTGGACAAAGCAATGGGACCTGATGTGATTCACCCCAGAATTCTGAAAGAACTAAGGGAAGAACTAGTGACACCACTGACTACCCTTTTTAGCAAATCATGGGAGGATGGTGTGCTACCTGAGGACTGGAAGAGGCCAGATGTCATTCTCTTCACAAAAGTGGGAGCAAAGCAGAGGCAGGAAACTACAGATCTGTTAGTTTGACCTCAGTGGTAGGGAAAATAATGGAATCACTTCTGAAAGAAATAATTGTTGAATACCTATAGGCCAGAAGGGCACAGGACTCGAGGCAATGTGGATTCATAGTAGGAAGGTCATGTCAGATGAATCTAAAAGATTTCTTTGACTGGGTGACCAAAGTAGTAGACCAGGGAGGGGCTGTGGACATGGTCTACCTAGACTTTAGCAAGGCATTTGACACAGTCCCATACAAAAGATTAATAAACAAGTTAGCCAGCCTGGAAGTGGGTCCCAGGATGGTAGTCAGGGTAAAGAAATTGGCTGGACAACAGAACACAGAGGGTAATAGTAAATGGAGTCCACTCCAAAGAAAGGGGGTTACTAGCTGGTTACTGCAGGGTTCAATACTGGGACCAATCCTTTTTAATGTCTTTATAAGTGACATTGCAGAGGAACTGGAAGGAAAAGTATGCCTCTTTATAGATGACACAAAGATCTGCAATAGGGTTGATACACAAGGTGGGGTGGGAAGGATGAGAAGGGACTGGGCAAGGTTGGAGGAATGGTCAAAAGTATGGCAGCTTAAATTCAATGCAAAAAAAGTGCAAAGTAATGCACCTGGGAAACAAAAATCCAGGGGAAGAGTACACAATGTGGTGGGGGGTACTAACATCCACAAAAATAGAAAGGGACCTGGGATAGTCATATCAGATGACCTAAAGGTAAGAAAGCAATATGAGGAGGCAGTTAGGAGAGCTGGGTATATTGGGATATGCAGGGAAAGGCATCACCAGTAGAAAAGAGGACGTTGTTATCCCTCTGCACAGACAGTTGGTGAGACTCCATCTGGAGTACTGCATGCAGTTCTGGAGACCCCATCTCCACAAGGACATAAACAGGATGGAGGCAGTCCAAAGGAAGGCAACTAAAATGGTGCAGAATCTGCACCAGAAGCCATACGAAGAGAGACTACAGGAGCTTAATATGTATACCCTCGAGGAAAAGAGGGAGAGGGGGGATATGCTAGAAACTTTCAAGTACCTCAAGGGAATCAACAAAGTCCAAGATGGTAGCATCTTTCAGAAAAAGAGATGTGCAAGAACAAGGGGTCACAATTTGAAGATACAGGGGTGATGGCTCAGGGGCAATGTAAGGAAGTATTTTTTCATGGACAGGGTGGTGGACACATGGAACAGCCTTTCTGAGGGGGTCATGGTGTCAAAAACAGTGGGGGAATTCAAAAATACATGGGACAGACACAAGGCAATTCTGGTGGGGGTTAGGAAGAAGTAGGCTGTTGGTTAACTAGGATCTGCAGCTTATCCAATGGGTAGAGAAATGGCAGACTGGGTAGGCCAAGGGGTCCTTATCTGCTGTCAAAGTCTATGTTTCTATGTTTCACATGCCTGTGATACTGACAATAACAATCATGCTCAGTGCTGTACTGGTCATTTAGTTTCTTGCGATATCCACTTTGGGATTAGTGTTGTGAAAAATTGACATATTTCGCCACATGAAAAATTTCACGAAATTCGCACATTTCACAAAATTTTTTGCCGGGCATGTCAGTTTCACCTATGGGCCTATTTACTCTCTCCCTGGTGGTCTAGTGAAGCCCCCCTCCCTTCCTATCCCCGATTGAGCCCCTTTCCAATCCCCAGACCCACCCAGTATGTTTTTTTTTTATTTTTTTTAAGTAATTTTCCCTGGTGGTCTTGTGAACCCCCTCCCTACTTTCCCCAATTGTCCCCCATTACTCCACCCCAGTATGATTTTTTAATATATTCCCTGGTGGTCTAGTGGCCCCCCACTCCCTGGCATTTGTTCAGCCCTGCACCCTGCCCCATCCCAAAACAGAGCGGGCTGCCTGCATTGTCCTCCACTCTCCTCCACTCTCCTCCATAGCCGGCAGCCCAATCAGATGTGAATGAATGAATGAATGAATGAGCGCGCTTTCATGATGCGCTCATTCATTCATTACAATAGTGTATTTTGCTGGCAGTAGGGTGAGCGGCACAGGCTCTTTGCACTGTTTGTATTTGTGAAACTGTGTACTGAATAAACATTAGTGAATGTTTGCATTAACCCTACAGGGCGGATAATATATATTTTTTTACAGTACATTTTGTACTGATGCCAATGTCTATGAAATTGTAACTAATACATTATTTCTCATGAAGTTACAAGTGATGTGACATGTTTGAAGCATTTTTGAACAGTGCTCTTCTCTTGAATGTATCCTCATCTTTTCAGAAAGCTGGTAATTAAAATCTACTACTATCCTGAAGAACCTTACTGTAAGTTTGTTTATTTATTCATTTATTTATTTTTTTGGTAACCGGGTAAGTGAGCTGATCCAGAGGACCATTTTCAGTCACGACCTGGGCCACAGTGTGGCAGAACAGCAAAGAAAATATCATATAATATATAGCAGACATCAGCAAGGAGTTCACATGATACAGTAGGTACAATTCCATGTTTTGGTGGTTTAAGTAAAAAATAAATATTTAGAGTTCTTGCATAAGGCAAAAAGGCAGGAAGTACAGGCTTAAAATGAGTAGAACAGACATAATATACAGCAAGGGCTGGGGGGGGCTAAGATAGCACTGGACAATATAGTGGCTAAGAGTAAGCAGTATTAAGCTGAGGTCCAGCAGAAAATAGGCAATAGAAGTCAGAGGGAATGGTGTAGAAGGAGAAAACAGTATTCAGGAGTGCCCTGGGAAAGATTAGGGCAGTGTGCAGACCCCAGCATTGACAAGGGAACAATTACAAGTGGACTCTTTCTTGAGCCAGGCTCTCAGAATTGTTTTGAAGGACTGGTGGGATGTGGCAAGGCGAATGATCGACTGGAGTAGATTCCAGAGGGAGGGGGCTGTGACAGAGAATGCACTGCTGCCCATGACTGAGGTGACCCAGGGAACTACCAGGTGTGGAGCAGAGGATGCCCTAAGGGTCCTGGCAGCCACTTTGTCAGTAAGTAGCAAGGCATATGGGGACAACTGGTTACTCCTAAGGGAGTTATCAATAAGGCATCGTATGGCATAGTTAAAACACACCTGAAGAGGTAGCCATACTAAGGATTGTTAGAGTGTGCAGTGGTGGTTAGAGAAGGAGGCTTGAAGAGCAAAATGACAGATGGAATTGTATGTGATGGAGAGGAGTAAGTGCAGTGTTGAGGATGTGTAGGAGTAGATGAGGGAGCAGTAGTTGAGGAGGGGCAGAAGGTTTTCTAGAGCAATGGCTTGGTGAGCCTCAGGGGACAGTAATTCATTTATACCATAAGCCACAGCTAGTTTTAGGTGAATTTTTTTCAGAGTGAGATTTATATGCTCCTTGTAGGTCAGGGAAGGGTCAAGGGTAATCCCTAGATACTTGAAGGAGGAGACAATTTCAAGGGTGGAGCCAGCCGTAAGTACTGTGAGGGAGGAGTTACAATTGCAACTTTGGCCAGGAAAGGCCTGGAGCCAAAGAGCTTGGCTTTGGTTTATTTCTTATTAACAAGGACTTTACTGGAAAGGAACCAGTTTTGTGCAGCACCATAGTTATGCATGAGTGTGGACAAGATGGATTCAAGGGATTTGTCCCTGTGGTATAAGACTAAGCCATCTGCCTAGAGGAGTGCATTGCAACTTATACTGTCTGCAAGGAGGGCATTAATAAATATTGAAAAGAGAAGAGGGCCAAGAATTGAGCCCTGGGGGACTCTAGTGTGTATAGGAAATGTAGTAGAGGTGTCGTTCCCTATGAGTACAGATTGGGACCTGTTGGTGAGATAACTTTGGAATCAGGCAGCAGTTCTGGAGGAGCAGCCATATTTCAGAAGTGTGGTGTGGAGAAGGTGGTGGTCTACAAGGTCGAAGGCCTTAGGCAAATCAACAAAGACTGTGCCTGTTGCCTTCCCCAAGTGCATGTTCCTAAGGACATTGTTAGAGAACAGTGCCAGCACAGAGGATGTGCTGTGGTGTCTACGGTAACCGTGCTGGAGGGGACACAGAAGATTGTATTTGTCAAGATGTTCAGATAGCTGGAAGTGAACACTTTTTTCCAGTAACTTGCTCAGATTGGGGTAGAAGGTAGATAGGTCTGTAATTATCAGGGGCCAGGGGGTCCCCTGCTTTAAAAATTGGAACAACGTTTGCATGTTTCCAGGAGTCTGTCACCGAAGAAGACGATAGTGCATAATTGAATATGAAGATTAATGGCTATGAGTTTCAAGAAGGCGGGGTAGAGCCAATTGCTGCCTGGGCTTCCTCTGGATGGAACAGTCTTCATGATTTTGGTAGTGGTTTTTGGACCAATGGCCTTGAAGTAGAAGGGCGAGGGAGAAGCGGGAATAGTACCTAAGGGGGAGCTGTCAGTATTCCTGATCAAGCCTGAGGGTGGCTGAGAAGGGAGCTTACTTAGATAAGGGGTAAGGTCAGTAAACATTGAGTTGAACAAGTCAGCAATTCTAGCTTGGTCATAGATGGGCCCAGTGGGAGATAAGAGTTGTGTTATTTATTTGTTGGTCCTGGGGTTTAATAGGGACCCGACTGAGGCCCAGAAGCTGCGAGGATCTCCCAGGGTGTCCTTCTGAAGGTTGATGAAGTATTTGCGCTTTTGTGACTTGGCTGCCTCTTTGCCTGAGTTGTATAGCTGCCTATAGGCATTCCACAGCTGTGGGAATGGGTATGCTTTATAGGCCTTCTACTTGGCATCCCTATCTTTCATTACAGCCAACAGCTTTTTTGATAGCCAACATGTACAGCCACCTCTAACCCTTCTGGTAGTGATGGGGAAGTGTTTATCTTGGAGCTTTTGAAGGGTGTCAGTAAAGAGAGAAACAGCAGTGGAAACGCTGTTGAGCCGATAGAGGGCTGACCAATTTATGGACTTAGCATCACCTAAGGCAGAATCTTGGTCATGGCTAGTGAATTTCCTGAAGGACGGAAGCTTGGGAGGAGGGTGAGCAGTTTTGGTGTTCAGTATGATGTACATGGGGGCATGATCACTAATTGAGTTGGACATAGTGCCTGTTTGAAGGACTAGGTCTGCCCAATTCATGAGTATCCAGTCAAGGATTGTATGGTTCTGGGTACAGAGGTTATATCTGGTGGTGGAGGAGATGACTTGCTCCAGGTTGTGGCACTTTACTAAGAAGACATAGTCAGGTACGGGTGCTGCTGTCCAGTTGAGGTTAAAGTCCCTAAGCAATATGGTATCTATAGATGACAACACACTAGCTAATCCAGTGAGAAAGCTTGATAGTTCTGGAGTGACAGCTGGTGGGGGGTTGTAGCAGCAGACTACGTAGAGTTTCTTTGACTCATCCAGGGTTATTTCAGTTATGATCCGTTCACTAGAGGAGATGAGGGTTGAGTAGCCAATTTTGGTAGCAGTGATGTGATCCTGCACATACAGAGCAATGCTCCACTCCTCTTTCTATCTGGCCTGTCATGCCGGAGTAACCCTGAAGTGTGTACGAGGCATCATCATGGGATGACTTGAGACATGTTTTGGTGAGGCAAAGGACATACAATTTGTATAAGGTCACCCATGCCTCAAGGTCAGTGAATTTTGATGGGAGGCTGCACACATTAAGGTGAACAATTTTGATGACAGTTTTTCCTGCCAACGTAACGTTATCGTGGTCAATGTATAAGTCTGTAGGACCTGGATTGTTCTGTATATCATCAGCAAGGAGGGTTAGGAGAAGGAGGGGGACTGGCGTGAGTAAGCCAGCAAAGGGACTGTGTGTTAGTGGTGTGGACAGAAAGACCAAGTTGGTGGCACTCTATATTTGATAGAAATACCAGTGTTACAGAAGCCAGTCGGGTGAGCTCATAAGTAGCCACTTTTAGAGGAGTAATAGATTGCGGTGGTGAATAAGTGGGGGTACAGGAGTTTAAGCATTGCTGTTCAATAACCAGGATTGATGCACTGAAAACAGTGGCCAGCAGCAAACCAGTTATTGATTACTGCACCAGGAGGACTAGAATAGGGTTCATTTTTGGATTGAAATAAGAAATAGGCTGACCATGAGAGAGATAAGGAGCAGCAGCATTTTGGAATGTGCAAAGAAGTCCCGACAGCAAGTGCAATTTGGTTGATTCAGGAAGTGCCACTTTAAGTAGGAGGCAACTAACAGAAGCTTGTGATGGGTGGTCCTGGGGAGAATATTTAAAGGAGGCCTGGGGGGGGGGTGGATGAAAAACTGAGCCCAGCAGGTTTAACAGTGCACATTTTAACAAGGTAGTGATATTTTCAAAAGGATCGCAGTACTAAATTCAAATGCAGAAGCCCGAGCAACCCTGATTGGCAAGAGCAAAAAAAACAGCCAATCAACAGTTGCACCTGAGCTTCCAAGAGCCAGTCGGGGAAGCTGAATTAGCCAGGCGGCAGGAGGTTACCTTGTGGCTGGAGGAGCAGCTTCATTGGCAGGGAGTAAGGAGCAGGCGCCACAGCTGAAGGAGAGAGCAGCACCTCTCCTGCTAGTGGCGTAGCGCCCTGGTCAATGGCTGCAGAGTTCTGGGGGGAGAGAGAGAGAGAGCAGGCAATTTAGTTAGGAGCAAGGACAAAAGGCAGGGCGAGAGGAGACAACACAGCAGGGGTACAGACAGTGAGGTATTTGTGGGCGTGGAGGGTAGTTAAGAGCAGAGACAGGAAAAGAACAGAAATTAGCAATAGAATAGGAGTGCAGAAGACAGGACCATTAACAGCAGTAGTCCCAGTCCAACAATCATTAAGCACTAACATTAAGCCCCAAAAAGCAAGTCTGGCCAGCGCTAGTTAATCTCCCACAGTAGCAGACAATCAAGCATTTAAAGTCTTAGCCCAGATGACAGTAAAATATTTCTCAGCCCTTAGAAAAACTGAGCCCAGCAGGTTTAACAGTGGAAATTTTGACAAGGCAGTGGTATTTTCAAAAGGCACATGGTCCTAAATTCAAACACAGAAGCCCGAGCAACCCCCACTGGCCAAAGCAAAAAAAAAACCAATCAGCAGTTATGCTGAAGCTTCCAGGAGCCAGTTGGGAAAGATGAATTAGCCAGGTGGCAGGAGGTTACCTTGTGGCCAGAGGGGTAGCTTCATGAGAGGGGTAGGAAGAAACAATGGCTGTGGCTGAAGGAGAGAGCCGCGTCGCTCCCACTAGTGGTGTAGCACCCTGGTCAAGGGCTGCAGAATTCTTTTAGTTGGATGGGTAGCTTCATCGGGTGGGGGAGGAAGGAGCAACAGCTGTGGCTGAAGGAGAGAGCCGTGCCACTACCGCTAGTGCCGTAGCACCCTGGTCAAGGGCTGCAGAGTTCTGGGGGCTACTAAATTATACTTACTCCACTTAGCCTTTCATAACTTTCAACTACACATGTTGTTTATCGTGCTGAGTATTACATATTTCATATCTGGATTTATGTTTTTGTAAAGCATTAAGAGCCATCTGGACTGAGCGCTGTATCAGATATGGCTTGGGAAAATGGCCCACTCCCATCTGCCAACAGCCATCAGCTGACTGTGGATTAATACTCAATTAATTCAAAAGGACAGCATTCACGGCCCCGAGGAGCAGTAGACTGGTCTAAGTGCCACAGGCAATGTAGAGTGATGGACTGGGAGAAATGATTCATACTGTATTTGATGAATCCCTCTCTGGACTATGAATGACTCTGTGACATGCAAAGGGTCCCAAAGTAAAAATGTTTGTGTAAAATATTGGTCAAGGTAGGGAAATGTGGAACTCAATGATGTACAGTGGGTTTAAGTAAATGGCCATGAGGTCCGGAGAGGGCAATCATTTCAGTTTTCACCAAGTCAATACAATCCGAAGTCGCTGTGGGTTCATGAGGCAAAACATAAGAAATGTGTGGGGATATATCCATGCACCTCAAGTAGTATGGTATATAGTTAATTTCAGGGCCTACTCAACAGTTGGTTTTCACAAGCAGCAACTTTTGGCACAAAAGGGTGGTACCTAGCATTGATATGGTGCTGGTGATTGCATGGATATGTCCCGTTCTGTATGCAGACAGCAGCAGAGAGGCAGAGGAAAAGGTTAGGACTGAAGAGGGGACTATGCTGATAAGACTGGTTTTCTGCCTCTTGACAATTTGTCTACAATTTCAGGCCTTACCGTGCTGTTTAGAGGGTAGCTCGACTGCTAAAGAAAGTGCCTCGATTGTCATGTAACAAGAACAGGTACGTAGACTTAACGCTATGCACTGGAGGAATGTACAAGTGTAACCCTCCTGCAAATAGGGGTTCCCAAAAGACTTCCAGGAGCTTGCTTGAATGCTCCAAGCCTGAACGGTGTTTGGCGTTTAAGCCATTTATCTGTGAGTGTTTTTAGAGCCTCTGGTACTGTCTCTTTAAGAGCTGTCTGCTTGCAGACATAATTAGTTTGTATGGGGGGACTGTGTGTTTCTCTGCTTGAGTACCACTCGAGCTGCTGCCAATCACTCCATTTTTGCAGTCACTAGAGTGCAAAGGGAACCTATCTGAAAGATGTAACTGTTTGCCAGAAATCATTTAGAGTAATAATGAAAATACAGTTTGTCTAACCTGCTTTCTTTGCAGTCAGAACTGTGTTTGCCTAGTTCCCATTCTGGTTTGAACTGCTGAACTGGACCAATCAGTGTGGGTTAAGGTAGCTCTAAAATAGTGCCTTGGACGAAACAGAACTTGGACTCGTAATCTGAGCCAGCCACAAGAGGATTGTATGGGCAGTGACTCTGGGAGATGTAGTTTGGACTTCGGCGCCTTTTTGGACCAACAGGGGCAGTCTATTGTGAGTGACAGCCAATCCAGCCAAGAACTGGGAGGAACTCAAAGGAAGTGCCGGTTTTGTCTGCTGGAGTTTCAGTTGAGCTCTGGCAGTGAAGAGGAAGGAACCCTGTGCTTTTTCGGTGTGCAGTTTTAGTCGGAAACCGGTGTAAGGCCGAGTTCGGTCTGCAGCTTGTGTAACTGCTTGTTAGGACTGAATCCGTCCTGTGAAGAGAATCAAAGGATATCTGAAGAGTAGGAACCAGGCTCACCCTGTAGAAGACTGGAGAAATTGCTGAATTGCGCTCGGTCTGTCAGGAACTGAATCTGCTGTGTGTTCTCCCGGGTATTGTGCAGTAATTGCGATCGGGATAGAGAAGCAGCCTGCCTGGTATAGTACTTTCTTTTTACCATATAAATGTGTGAGGAGGCTTGTGTAGCTCAAGTGAATCCTGCTGCCATTAAAGGACTTTTGCCTGTTACTGTTTACCATATAAATGTGTGAGGAGGCTTGTGTAGCTCAAGTGAATCCTGCTGCCATTAAAGGACTTTTGCCTGTTGCAGTTTGTCATATAAATGTGTGAGGAGTCTCGTGGAGCTCAAGAGTAGCCCTGCTGATGTTGAAGGACCCTATCTTGTTTGGCGGTCGTGAGTACTAATTCAGGGTCGCTCCCTGTTGAATTGCCACATTGAATCCAAATGGAATTACTGTACTGCTGACTGTTTAACTAATTTTTCTTTTCTCTGTGTGAAAGGGCCCCTACCAGCTGCCATGGTTTGGACTAGCCACTAGGGCTTGGGTACCCAGGGACAGTAACTGGTAGGGATAGGCCTGTGCACAGAGCCATAAGTAGATGAGTAAAGTGATAAGCTAATTAACCTGATTTCCCCCTGTCCTTGTTACATCCCCCTAAATAAATCAGAGCTGCTTGTTTCAGCAACTGCCTGAGGTATTTGTCTATGTTAAAGTATTGTACTGTGATTGTTGCACTGTATCTTCTTATTTTACAGGGGGTCCCAGTGCCTGAACCAGTCCTGGGAGTAAGTGTATACTGTGAAGGTAATTCTGATATACTGTGTGGGCCACTAGTGGGAAGAAAGGGGGGTTGCAGTGTCCCAGAGGGCTGTGACCAAGTTAGTTTAACTATTGCAAACCCTGACCTCTGGGTGGAGGCACACGCCATCAGATCCAGGCCCCTCAACCTGTTAGTGGCAAATCAGGCAGGGGTAGTAGCCCCTGGGATAGCGCCATCTAGGGGTTACACAAGGGGAAGAAGATGGGTCCAAATGGAGGGAGGTTCTGGAGGGTGTTCGGGGTGGGGGGGAGAGTCTACAGGTAGAGTTGGCATGGGGGAGCGTAAACAACACCTGGATCTGCCCAAATCTGATGCAAGAGGGAACATGATGCTTCAGGGAGAACTGGATAAAGCTTCCCAGGTGGAATGCACAACTTCAGTTTGTGAGGGTAAAATAGATAAGGAGGTATAGAGGTCTCAAATGCACCGAACCGCATGGATATCACATTATTCACCCCCACAATACTAATCCTAGACTAAAGGCAATGCGTAAAGAATACAGGATTTCCTGTCACAGGTGCCCCCCCCCCCCAGAAGGCACTGGTAAGGACAGTGGTTAGGTTAATAACTCCCCTATTGAATATTCTCTTGTCTGCGTTACCTCCCCCAAGGGAACTTACTGACAGAAGCAATTAGGGCACAAATATGTTGGTTTAAAGGGACTCCTATGGTGGTGATAGGTCATTTTCATTAGTTGTATTCCCCTCAGAAGCATTCCAGTGCATAAAGTTAAGAAAGTAGGGTGCTTGATCGCCCTCAAAGGGTTATGAATCTCATATGGTTTAAGTTTTTCACTGCACACCCACTCAGGGTGCAGGAAGGAGCCGCTGAATAGTCTTGTGAAAATGACCCTTCAGAGCATTACCTTTGCCATAGAATAAGGCTGCCAGGCCTATCGGGTGATGAAGGGTAACTATAATCTAAAGTTTAGGTTGGAGAAGGAGTGTACCTGACTCATGGGGCTGAAGCATAATTGGACTACAGGTGTAAGAACACACAGCAGTCCCTGTCAGAAGTTACTCCTTTTGTTTATTGTTTATTGGAGTATCTAGGATTACAATACCTTTGAGCCAAGGCTCTTTTGCAAAGGTTCCACATCACATTTTGAAAGGAATACAAACATAACAGGCTGTGGCAATGCAATACATAAGCAGGCGAGAAAAAAAAACCAATACATTTAGGGGGGCAGAAAGGGTACAGGTAAGCAGGGTGAGGTAGCTTGAGAACCGCCAGAGGGTGGTGAGGAGAGGTAGCAAGGGCAAGGGATAACTGGGACAGATTGAGGGGGGAAAAACACTTGAAAGTAGTGGAGCAGCTGAAAAGGCATTGTCAGGTTGTAAAGTGCTAAAGCCAGGAGGGAGATGAGAAAGGGAGTAGGGGACAGGTGTCATGGAGTGGGGAGGTAAGTGCAAGAGCAGTAGCGACAGTCACAGAAGCTGGAGGCAGAGAGGTGGAGCTTAAGGTTGGTTTTGAACTGGTCTAGTCTTTGCAGCGAGGTGACGCCTTTGTTGAGTGCATTAAACCAGGAGCGTGCGCAGTGCATGAACTACCTCTGTCCCTGTGAGGTGCGGCACCGTGGTATGTGCAGAATTTGTTTTTCTGAATTCCTGGTGTGGCGAGGGCTGTGAGCTGCATGTAGAAGTGCTTGGACTCCTAGGGGTGCAAGGCCTAGCGTGATCTTCTTGGCCATTAGGCAGGTGTGGAACTTGGTACTGTTTGATAATTGGAGCCACCCCGTTTGCGCGTTGAGAGTACATGTGTGGGTGAGACAGTGGAATCCAGTAATGAGGCGGCAGGCTTTGTTAAGGGCCAAGTGTAGGTGCCTTAGGACTGTGTCAGTAGCAGAGCCATAGACAACCAGTCCATAGTCAATTAGGGAGATCACAGAGCTCTGAATGGCTAACCTTAAGGCATCTGAGGTGCTGCATTGCCTGTGCCTGTAGAGAAGGCCAATGCGCTTGTTAACAGCTTCAGCAACAGTGTGAATGCCATAGGTTAGGTTGCTGTCGAGAGTGATGCCAAGATATTTAAAGGATTGGACTTGGTCTAGGACATCACCATGGCAGTTTACAATTGAGATGGGTTGAGACCTATGCTTGTTACGGGAGCCGCAGAAGAGCATCACCTTAGTTTTCTTGTAGCTGAGCATCAGCTTTTGCCTGCTGAACCATTTTGCAATGGAAATGAAACCCAATTGGAGCTTTTCTTGGAGTAGTGGGGGGTTGTTGTGAGAGGCATGAATGACTGCATCATCTGCGTATAGCGGGATATGTTCAGAACAGGATTGTGGGAGATTGTTCACAAAAAGGCAGAAAAGGAGTGGTCCGAGAATGGATCCCTGTGGAACTCCTGAGCAGACCGGTCTAGCATCAGAGAGGGTATGGGTAATTTTCACTCTTTGTGAGCGGTTTTCCAGGTAGTTCCTAAACCAGGATGTAGCCTCAAGGGAGAGCCCAGCGTTCTGGAGCTCAGTGAGGAGTAGTTTGTGATAGACAGTGTCAAAAGCCTTAGATAGGTCAATGAAGCCTGAGCCAGTTAGTTGACTATTGTCGAGAGAGTTGTGGATTGCTCCAGTGAAATCTAGGAAGGCCATGGTCATGCTGTGGTGTTTTCGGAAGCCGTGGTGCTGCTTGCCAAGGATGTCATGCTTTGCCAGATATTCTGTCAATTGGTCGGAGACTAATTTCTCAATGGCCTTAAAGAGGGGGCAGTATGGATATAGGCCTATAGTTCCCGGGGTTTGACTTGTCACCACTTTTGTGGATGGGAGTCATGGTGGCAGATTTCCATTTATCAGGGAACTGTCTGAGGGTGAGGGAGAGGTTTAAAATATGTGTAAGCTGCGGTAGTACTTCATCTAGAGTGAGAGACAGAAGCTTAAGGTCAAGAGTGTCCCCATTGGTTCTTGATTCAGAGATTGCTTTGCAGATACAGGTATATTTGAGCACTACTGTACATGCATCCTGACTACTTTGAAATAGTATGGCGGTCGAGTTGTTGGGGGGGTGGGTTGGTAAGAGTGTGTGTGGCAGAGGAGTCAGTGTTAAAGAAGTCTTACGGGAGCATGATACTGAGGTTTGAGAAAGTTTTGTTAAATGTATTTGCTATGGTGGCCGGGTCCAGAGCTATAGTTCCATCCAGTTCCAGCACGGTGAGAGATGTTTTTGGTGATTTCCCTGTGATTTCTTTTAGATTATCCCAGAAGTACTTCCCTTTACCCAAGGTGTTTGCAAGCATTTCTTTATAGTAGCTGCTTTTCTTTAGGCGGATTGCTTTAGTGCAGTCATTTCTTGCACGTTTGTAGTTCAGTATGTCTAGCTGCCTACCTGTGTCCCGAGCCCGAGCCCAGAGGTGGTCCCTAGATTTCATCAGTGCTAGAAGCTCCCCTGAGAGCCAAGGGTTGCAAAGCCTTTTGACTTTCTTTTTTTTAAGGGGGGCTTAGGAGTCACAGGCAGCATTGAAGGTGTCAATAAAGAACTCAAGCGCAGAGTTGACATCCATAGCAAGAAAAATAGGAGACCAGTCTTGTAGTCTGAGGTGGGACTTGAGGTACTTAAGTCTGCCACGTGGGAGGGTTCTGCTTGTAATTAGTTTGGGCTGTGGGGTGTTGTATTTATTTGGCCACTCACAGATGACTGGAGAGTGGCCACATAGCGAGTCGGGATGGACGGCGATGTGGGAGATGTGGGATGGGTAGTTTGTCAGGATCCAGTCCAGAAGGGAGCTGGTGCCAGCCTTATAGTTTTGCCTAGTGGGTGTAGCGACTAGCTGGGTGAGGTCAGCAGCTGAGATAGCATCCTTAAAGTCGTATGTTTCAGTCCCTAGCCAATTTAAGTTAAAATCACCCATTAGGATAGTCTTGGAGCCTGGGGGTTGTGAGCAGACGAAGTCCAGGACATGGTTTAGACCTTTGCCTTGTTCCTTTGGTGGGATGTAGACAGCAGCAATGGTCAGCACCTTGCTGTGGGCCCCAAGAAGAATTCTGATGGGTAAAATCTGGGCAATCGAGTCCGATGCAGTGGTTTGAACAGGATGTCCTAGGAGGGCATCTTTGAGGTAGATAGCACAGCCACCACCTCTTTTAGAGGTCCTGTCTAGTCTGAAGACGTTACATCCTGGAAGAGCAATTGCACTGTCTGATATTTTAGGAGTGAGCCAGGTTTCGACAACTACAAGGACATCAAGGTTTAGTAGATGGGTAAATATAAGCAGGGCATCTAGTTTCGGTAGGAGGCTACAGATGTTGAGAGCTGCAAAGGTGAGAACCCCAGAGCGGCACTGCCTGTACCCATTGTCTGGTCTGGTGGGGCAAGGGTTTGGGTGGATATTGCCTGATCGTAATAGCAGGAAGAGCAGGAGTTTCAAGGTGCTCCAACATAGGTTATTGAGGGAAATTTCTTCATCTGCCTCTTATAGATACAAAAGATCTGTAATCGATCTCGCTCCCTGGGAGAGCCAATGTGAGCCAGAGGCAAGAGGGGGAAGAGATGTGCATAAATCACCATGCCATGATACCACAGTTTGTACCAATTTGCCCCGGTGGAGGGACAATGATGATGGTAGAATCCTGAGTCGATGGTTCCTGAGTGTTTGTAGCTGTGATCCAAATTGCAGCTCCGAGGAAGTTTGGGGAAGCAGACTACAGGCAGGTTGGACAGTGGGGTCAAGGAGGTGAGGAGAAATAGACAGAGGGGCAGAGCAGAGGGGGCCATTTGTGTGTGGGGATGGGAGGGGGAGCAGGGGGAAATTGGTGGTCTAGAGGAGGGAGGGAGAGGACAGGATCAGTCAGGAAACAGGTTGATAGGTGTGGGGAGGGGGCGAGTGGAGAGCTAAAGGCCAAGTACTGAGACTGAGCAGATAGACCAGGGTATGGTAGAAGTCAGGAGGAATGGGGTACAGAAAAAGGCAATCACCGGGAGGCTGCTGTAGGGTGGCGAGAATGCCCAGAATGTATACTCCAAGTCTTCTCCCATGGTGATCCATCCCTCCTGAAATAAATTTTACTTATTTTTTTTCATCATTTAATAACCAGGTAAATATCACTAGACACAAGGCTCATGTACAGGACTGACCCAGAGGGAAAGATTTGTAAAAAAAAACATATTGGGTGGGTCTGGGGACTGGTAGGAGATCAATCGGGGATAGGGAGGGAGGAGGAGGATTCACTAGACTGCCAGGGAAAATTATTTAAAAAACATAATGGGTGGGTCTGGGGATTGGGAAGGGGATCGATCGGGGAGCCAGGAGGTGGGGATGTATGCCGCTTGCCAGGGCAATGGCTTAATTCTGCCAGTGTGGGTGAAATTCCGCTATTCCATGTAGAATATCGCATTTCATAGGTGAAATTCTCACAATTTTGCACTGCAAAGATTTTCACATAATGCTTTGATTCTGTGAAATATTTTGTGCAGCAAAACTGCTGATTTCACAGCAATTTCAAAGGCAAAATTTTATTTTGTAATATCTCTACTTGGGATAGAATCAGCACCACCTATAGTCAGTGCCACTGTGCAGCTCTGTCTGTCGTACCCCATCATGACACTGGTATTCAAAAGGGTACAGGGTACATATCTATGAAACAAAAACAGACAGGCAAGTGAGAGAGATAGCATTAAGTGGCTTTGCTGGAATTTGAACCCAGGCCACTCAGAATACTGTTCCTCTGTGAGATCACTGGGGTCAGTAAAGCAACTGGAAAACTGATACTCCCAGAAGCACATTCTTTTTTCTCAGGTGCTCAGCCTGGTGATGGATGAAGTAATTATATTCTTATTCACAAGAATGCAGTGAGCATATATATACAGCATGGAACCCAAACAGACGAAAGAAAGAAATATATGCCATAGCTAGGATTTGAACCCAAGGTACTCAGAATTCTATTCTTTAACACTACCAGCTGTACCACAAAGGCAGCTGGAACTCAAAGAAGCACCTTATTCTGTCTGAAATGTACTACTTGATGCTGTACAAATTAATTGCATTTTAATTCACAAGGGTGCAGTGTGCATATGTGTAGAGCACTGGGAGAAGAGAAAGAGAGAGAGAGAGAGAGAGAGAAGGAAAGAAATAAGTGCCTTAGCTAGGATTTAAACTCAGGCAGCTATGAATACTGTTGTGCTGTGCTACCAGGTGCATCACCAAGGCAAATGGAAACTTGGGAATTCCAAAAGCCAATTATTCATTTTTAAATGCACAACCTGGTAATGGTTGGAAGATGGAAGACACGTCGTGCTGCTGGAACTGGCGACTGCAGTATGAGAAACTACAGTAAATGTAGTTCAATGTATTTCAATGGGGGTTTCAACATTTATGCATAACTCAGTAAAATTAGGACACCAAATTTCAACATGGCCTTTTGAGACCCCGCCTCATGAACAATATGACTGACATTACACAACTCCCACCTGAAAGTTGATTTCACAGTCAGTTGGAAAATTCACCTTTTGGGCTGGATTTTAAAAATTTTCCTGCCCTTGTTCATGCGGTGGAGTCATAAGAAGACTATGTTGAAAATTTAGTGTCAAAATATATAAACATGCCAAAGTTATGCCCATTCATTGCAATTTTGCTACGCACGCTAGTAACTTTGGAAAGTTTACATATTCTGACCCCATATTTTCAACATAGCCTTCTTATTACTCCCACCTCATGTATATCACAGCTGTCATTTTTCAAATTATGGCCAAAATGTGTTTTCATACCTGTGGTGCAGGATGGCATTGTGGTTGTGTGGAATTATGTTTTGGCAGGGATTTGAACATTTTCTGTACTGGGTACATGAGGTGGGGGTAATAAGATGGCTATGCTGACAATTTGGTCACTGTTGTCCTATAAATGGAAGTGTAGGGCCCTTCCAAGTCTACATACATATACGCATCAATGATGGGATGGGAGCAACAGGCAAATAAGGCTACGATCACACTATCTCAAAAAGTAAGGAAATTCATTGCAAAAAACAACATTAATGCATCAGTTAGGGTTGAATATAAAGGGGCGAATGTCGGGAAATATGACTTTAAGGTTTTCAATCTTAAAACACCTGCCCCACCCCTGAAGTGAATGAGGGGTGGAATCTTCCTTGGGGTTGTCAGCCCTAATGTTCACCCCCATTGTATGCACTCAAGAAACATACACACCTGTCTCCATCACATCTTAGCTTTTCTATTGCTGCAATGCTGTGAGCATTACAGTGGACAACCCCAAGGAAGACTCCACTCCTCATTTACTTCAGAGGTGGGGCAGGTGTTTTAGGCTTGGAAACCCTAACATCACATTTCCTTGTTTGTTGCTTTATCTTCAACCCTAACTGATGCATTAATATAGATTTTTGCAGTGACTTTCTCTCTTTCTATACATATACATATATATATGTTTGTTTGTTTCTTTCTTTGGTCAGTATCCCAGAAGCTCTGCTGAAGGACACAAAAAGAAAGATCATTGACATTATGGTTCCTGGAGGTAAAATGGGATACAATGGGTTTATCAGCGTCACCATTCCTGACTGCCATGAAATGTTCCCTGAATCAATCAGCCAGGCATCTGCCAGTTTCTCAACTGAGGATAGCTGCACACTTCCTGCAAAGATTACAATATATAATATTACTGTAAGTGGATAAGAACTCATCAGTGATGTGAAAAAACACCCATGGAATCTTAATTTTCAGTGACACTAGAAATAAATTTGCAGGTATACAAGTGGCTTGTGTTACAAGCTTTGGTACCTTGTAGGGAGGAATTGTTAGGAGCATGTAGGATATTTCATACCTGGAGATTCCGGATCATTGGTATTCTTTGATAAGAGGCAGTTGGTGGCTCTGTAAAGAAAGCTTCGATATTATGGTCAGGTTACAGAAAAGGGAAGTTCCTAGTGATAATCCTGTGAAGAGAAGTGGTGTTAGAATGGAAGGGAAGCACTTGTGGAATGTGTCATTTTTGTTGCATGAGAGTATCCCCCGCTGAGAGTGTCATGGTTATGGTGCATATTACTGACCAGGGAGAGTGCTCTGGCCTCTGTGCTTTCTGTGAATCCCCTGTTAATAACAAAAGTGCATTATTTGAGCCTGCTCAAAAAACAATCATCATCTTTACTGCATAACCTGTAAAGTCTCAGGAACTGTGAATATGGCAACCCATTCTTAACATGTTTGGGATGGAATGAGCTATGGAGGATAAAGATGTGTGAATCAGTAGGTTTGTAATAAGCCAATGTCTTCAGACCAGTATTCTACACTGGCAATTTGATATCGAGAAAAGGTGATTATGTTAGAATCCAGCCCAGGCCAAGTAATGGTAATTCTCCATAACCTTTATTAAGACATATCAATACAGTAACATACAAAGCATAAAAACATAGCAAGGGTAGAAATCCTTTAAATGCTCATAGCAGGCCCAGTGCATATCTGTGGAATTTTCTCTCAAATTAACATTCAGGCAGAAATGTATATTATTTTTACCCGTAAATTAAGCTCATTCTTATCAAAGACTGTTAGGGTCACAGCTGCACATGTGTATGGTACATTTCAGAAACTAAGATGTCAAAACTTATCTAACAACTAAACACTAATTTGTTTCATCTTAAATGAGGGACATGCAAATGTTCATATAGCCTTTTTTTAATTTAATATACTTTATTAAGTTTTCCATGCCATATGGAACAACACCATACATCAATAGGTATCTCAGGAAGGATTGAGAAGGTGGCACATATCAACTGTGCATTACTTATATACACAATCTCAATCAAAGATGTGTAAACTAAAACAAACACCTCAGTATACCCCTAATCCCACCCTATCAATCATCTCACCCACCACTGTTCTATGTGCCATGATGTATTCTGTACATAAAGGTGATGCTCAATGTATATATAATGACTGGTTCTGCATTGTTTTAAGGTTTCCAAATAGTAAGTAAGGCTTCCAGCGATCCCCATTTGTCTAAGTAGGTGTGAATCCCACTGGTCAGCATGGCAATGTGTTTTTCCAATTGTAGGGCCATTAATATATCTCTGTGCCATTCTAATACTAATGGGAGAGACTTGGTTTTCCAATGCCTCATAATGACCAGTTTAACAGCTGCTGAAATTAGAGCTATGTGGACTTTTCTATTTTTGATGACTTCCATGGGGAAGTTGTTGAGAAGACAAATTTCAGGTGTAAAGTAGCGGGTCTAGTGAATTTTTGATCTGGAGCCAAATAGCTGACACTTTTGGGCATGCCCATAACATGTGCTAAAGGTTCCCGGGTGACATCTGACAATGTTGACACAGGGGGATGGAAGCCTTCCCATTTTATGTAATCTGTCAGGTGAGAAGTATAACTTATGCATGACATTGAACTCTATCAACCGAAGTCTATCTTGTTTAATGTACATGTAAGAATTTCCCCAGATGTAAGACCAAGAATGGGGGTCAGTGGGTAGTGCTAGCTTGTTCATCCAGTAGTAACACATGCCTTTGGGCAAACTGGAGTCTGACAGCTGCAGTTTCTTATATACCTGATATTGCATGAGGCAGATTTGCCTCAAGCAATAGGGGGTATAACTCTATTGCAGGGGCAACATTATTTGGTGAAGTATCTAGGAATGAAACAATGGCCTGCCAGTCACTCTGTTCTGTTCTTCATGGTTGTTAGGAAGTATGATAAGTTGAAGGGCATCTAACTTCCTGTTTTGAATGAGCATGGCTTTTCTTAACGGTTCTTTGGTAGTTCATGTCTATCTCATGCAAGATGTCTGGAATAGGCTCACCAGACATCCTTTCCAGTGTGGTAGTTATTTCATTAAACTGTTTCTTCAAAAATGCTTTCTTGGCATATGAGCTGTGAATTCTGTGATTTCTCAATTTCTCAGATGTCCTACAACAAAGTTGTTCAGCATATGTAGAATTATCTGTGTTTCTCAGAGGATTCTAAATAGCTAGACCTTTAGGGATAATGTTATTCCTTTTGCACTGGGATAAAAGTAGATGTCACTGTCTACTTGTGCTAGTTTCTTCTTAATGTTATGCAACTGCCATATCCTGCGGCTAATTCCGATATCTTCCATGATGCAAAAAAATGTTGTAGGTGCTGTATTGGTCCTTTTAAGAACAGATCCAGAAACAAATGATTTGATACCTTTTATTGGACCTACATGGATGTTACAGAAAAGAAAGAAGTGCTCTAGCTTTGGAACCTACCCGGTCCTTCTTCAGAAGCTTTAATGAAAGGAAAAAAAAAAAAAAAGGAGGGAGCCTGGAGGATTTCATCCTTGGAAGTTTTTATTTAGATTCCTTAGACTGATTCTGTGCATTTTTGTTATACACTGACTCTGTGTTGAAATCTGCACTTATCAGGCTCATGGTCTCATTTTCTTGGGGGTCCTTGACACGTATTTTTATTTGACACACTTACAAGTGATACTATCATGCATCATGTCTATATATATATGTTTAATTTGGGGCTCTTTTTCAACTTGCAGTTATACCTAATTTCAGGATTTTGTCTCTCATTAGCTGTTCTTTAATACACCAGGACACTTGGAATGTAAGTTGTAACCTCATCTTATATGTATTGGAGAGAAGGCTATCCCAGAGTTTTTTATCACTAGAATGCTTTCTTAGCATACTGAGACATTTTAAAATTTATGTGAGAAGAACTCTCGGGTAGTTGAGAATTCTTGATAACCTTTGCCCTTCTGAGGTTCCTCAGTTAAAAGCATACTGGTGTTAATTAGCTTCTCTGACGTAATCTGCCATTATGTTTTAAATGTACAGTATATGTTAAAACATTGAGAATTATTTCTGTTTTTTCAACATAATCTGGTGTTAATAGTATGGGATTTTCAAAATAACTGCCATAAAGCTTCTGAAGAAGGACTGGGTAGGTTTGAAAGCTAGAGCACTTTTTTTTTTCTGTAACATCCATGTTGGTCCAATAAAAGGTATCAAATCATTTGTTTCTGGACCTGAGTATGGTAGGTATCCCATATGCAGGGTTTTCTAAATGTAGCAATAGATCATCTGCATAGGCAGAAATCAGTTGGCAACCTGTGCATACGGTTATGCCTAGGATATCTGGTGAGGAAATTAGCTTCCAGATGAGGGGCTCCAGGTATGTATTAAAAAGTAAGGGGGATGGGGCAGCCTCATCAGGTTTCCTGCTGCAATATGAATGAATCAGACAGAATACTGTTGCACCAAACATGGGTAGTAGGTGAATGGTATAAGAGTTGAACCCACTTGATAAAGTTAGAAGAAAAACCAAGTCTATCTAGAAGTGTAAATAAAAAGTTCCAGGAGACACGGTCAAATGCCTTCTCGGTTTCTAATGAAATCAGCACTGCAAGTGTGTTTGAGGTACTATTCAGGGAGATTATGTGCAGCAAGCGATGCATATGGTCACTAGAGGATGAGCTGGCCATGAATCCCACCTGCTCGGGTCCAGTTAAGGTCCCCATAAGTGGGCTCAGTCTATTTGCTAAAATCTTTGCTAGTATTTTTATATCCATATTCAAGAGTGATTTGGGACTGTAGTTTTCTGGGTATTGTGGGTCTCTGTTGGGTTTAGGTATAAGGATGATGAGTGCTTCAAGGAAACTAGGTTAAAAAAATCCATTGAAATACCAATGATTAAATACCTCAGTCAAGAGGGGAGCCAGTCCTGAGGCACAGGACTTGAAAAAATTATTTGTAAGGCCATCTGGGCCCTGGGATTTGCTTAGGAGCAGTTGCTATACTATGTGTTCCACTTCCATGACAGTAATGGGGATGCCTAAGGGGGCTATTATATCTGTAGAAAGATGGGGAAGAGTAATTGAATCCAGATAATTATTTCATCTTGAGTAATGACTTCAGTTCTAGGCAGTTCTAGGAGTGGTGTACAAATTCTGGAAGTAGGATCTAAAGATGGCGGCAATGTGTGTGGGGTTAATAACCGTGGGGCCATTATCAGCAGGCTTAAGGCCAGGAATGCCACGAGCTGTGTCCATCTGCCTAATTCTAATAGCAAGTAGTTTCCCAGTTCGCTCTCCTGACTCTAAATAGTTGAGTCTAGTTCTTTTCAGTGCAAGTTCTGCCTTTTGAGACATAAGGTCATAAAATTGGATATGTAAGGTGTATAGTTTAATCCAATCCTCTTCACGAGATTCACCACTAATACTTCTTTCAATGGAGTGAATGAAGGATAATAGGCCATCTAATTTAGTTTTAAATTGTTGGGATCTTGTGGATGCCAAGCAAGTACATTTTCCTCTTAAGGCACACTTAAGTGCAGCCCATACTACATCAATGCGGGTGACTGAACCTCTATTTGCTGTTATGAATTGGGAAATGAAGTCCTTAAGATGCGATAGAGTTGCCGGGATTTTAAGTAGTTGGCTGTTTAGGCGCCATAGGGTATCTCTTTTAATACCTGGTCCTAACATGTAGTTGAGAGAAACAGGAGAGTGGTCAGATATCACCCTTGTGTGAATTGTGCAATCTAATACACCTGGGAGTAAACAAAAGCTAACCAGGAAGTAGTCCAGTCTGAAGCAGGTACGGTTGGGGAAGGAGAAAAAAGTATAATGCCTCTCTGTGGGATTTAGGATTCTCTAAACATCTACTACACCTGCAACAGACATCAGATCTTTTAAGGCTCTTTGAGCTGGGGAAGGGCCTACCCTTTTATTATCGGATCTGTCTAGTTGTAACTGTGGAGTTATATTCCAATCACCCCCAAGCAAGATAACTTCTTGTGTGGGTGAGGTTATCAAATTAAGGAGGTGAGAAAAAAAGGGGTGAATCTATATTGAGGCCATATACAGATCCTAAGAGAATTCAGTGAGATTTGAGCATGCCATGCAATAATATATAGCGGCCATTCTCAGCCCATATTTCCTGTAATAGTTTAAATGGTATTGTTCTAGCAATTAGGATGGCAGATGGCAACTCCACCATGATTTGTTGAAATTCCAGCCCCATAGGCTTGTCCAACCCATGTCTTTTGGAACAGAGGAATATCCTCTCTCCTAAGGTGGGTCTCTTGTTAACAGGCAATTCCTACATGTAGGTGTGAGAGGTGTTTTAGGACAATTTGTCATTTACATCTATCTCTGGCACCTCTGATGTTCCAGGTTATGATGTTATAACGACTGCCCATTCCTGGTTATCCAATATAGAAAGGTCTTGAAAGCCATTCCATGGGATACTGTACAGGTAACATTAGTTTTATCCAGTCAACAACATGTATTTCATAATGAAAATAAAAAATTTTGTGGCACATTTTCCCTCTTGTCTCTGTCCTTTTTACAATTCCCCATCTAGTCCCTGAACTACTAATGAACTACCAACCAAAAAAAAAATAAGCAACAACAAACAACTAACAACTATCCCCAGTTCAATTAACTGCACTGGCTATAATATACTGCCAGGTGATGTCAATGTGCAGCCCACGATTCAGCATCTTCATACCCCCAGCCCTGCACCCCCCTGTCAAAACTCTGCGCAGTAACAAGTGATATAAATTTGGTGCTTGTAGAAGCTGTGCAGTTATTTATTGCTGTGTGACCAATCTCAAAATATATGCAACTAAATGATGGTCACCTCAGTTAAAGCACAGGAATCAGAGATGAAACTCAGTTTTGAGAAATAATAAATGGAAAAAGAAAACAAAAATATCCCCCCTTGTGCTGTAGTACCTTTGTTAGACTAATAAAGAAGAGGAACAAAAACTGGTGCAGTTGAATTACAGTCTTGTCATGTACAAGCATCAAAGCTATATTTTACTTATCCACTGGCTTTCTGCTGACCGCACATAGATCTCCACCTTCGTTCATTATGCTTGGTTAGTAGTGTTCTTGTTATACAAGCCGATTGAATAACACCAATCATATGGATGGAAACAAATGAATACCAGTAGAATGGGAGAGTAATCCAGGTTACCGTGTCCTGCTTTGGTTATTTGTAATTTGCAGACATCTGGATCGGCTGGAAACAGTGACTATTCAGCAGAGCGTAGAACGATGATCCAGCAATAATGCATGAAGTAATACTTAGTGTTTTTGAGCATGCACAAGCATCAGAGCTATTTTTCCTTATCTGCTGACTTTCTGCTGACCACACAAAGACATCTTCTCATTCATGCATTATGTTCAGATAGAGGTGTTTTTGTTAAGGAATCTGGTTGAATAGCCCAAATCATATAGGTGGAAATGTACGAATATTAGTAAACTGGGAGAGTCATCCAGATTACTGTGTTATGCTTGGGATTTTGGTAGGTTACAGTTATCTGGCTCAGTTTGAAACAACGTTTATACAACAGTGCGTAGAGCGATGAGCCTGCCATAATGTACAAAGTGATAGTGCTTTTGAGCAGCTGTCTGCAGGGAAATCCAGCAGCTAGGAAGATAACAGACTATTCCAATCATAATGATCTGGGAGGTCATACAACTTGTTATGGATGAGTTGACAAGCTTCTGCTCACTTAAACAAATTAGGTAGTATAGTCTTCAGCTCTGCCTGTGCTTGGTCATAGGTTTCGAATGTGTGCTAATGGTCCTCAATCCTCACTTGGAGCACAGCAGGATACCGAACCCTAAACTGTTTGCCTGCAGCAATAAGCTTAGATACTAGTGGGTGTAGCTCCTGCCTTTTGATTTGGTCCAACTGTGGTAAGTCCTGTGCAATGTGTATGACTCAGCCTTCCCACTAGAGTTCTTGATGTGATTCAGTTTAGGCCAAAATGTGTTGCTTATCGAGGAAGTTTAATAATTTAAATATCAGTGGTCTGGGTGGTGAGCCAGGCGATGGTGGTGGACGTAGGGCTCTATGCGCCCTTTCGATAATGAAAGTTGTATTGTTTGGTGATGGGCCAGCATTTTTTTTGCATAACTTTTGTACAAATGAAGTCAGAGAGTTGCCTTCTTCTTTTTCAGGGATCCTGAGAATTATCAAGTTATTTCGCCGGCTTCTGCCCTCGAGGTCCTCCAGTTTTTCTTCAATTTTTTTTAGCTGTTTGGTTACCACACTGTGATCCAAATCCCTCTTGTTTTGCCATTTCTTTAATGAGATTAGTCTGATCTCAGAGTCTGTCAATCTGAGAGTTAGGGAATCTATTGAGGCATGAACCTAATGTATCTCCTTTGAGATGTCCACAATGGAACTTTGCAGTGGCTGCATAATTTCTAAAAAATGTTCTTCTGTGAGAGCTGGTGATGCCACAAGAGCTTTACTTGTACTGGCCAGTTGATGTTTAGGCCTCTTTGCATCCTTATCTTTCTCCAGAGTTGGGGAGGTGAGTGCTGCGGGGGTGCCTTACGCATGTAGGCTTCCGTATTGCTGGTTTATACTCGGTCTTTTTGTATGAAACAGCACTAATTACCCATTTTAAGCCAGAAGAATAGCTTCAAGTTGGTAGTTTGTAGTCAATATATGCAGATAGAGTGCAGAGCGGTGGGAGCTTGCTGCCGAACACTAGGCTGCCATCACGTGACCCTCTCAATGTTCATATAGCTAACTCGCTTCTTTTCTCAGACCCAAACATTAATTAAATTTGGTTTAGTTTAGGAAGGAGACTGTCTCACTATGTATGAATTTGAAGGCCACTTATTATATCACCCTACTAGGATATTTCCTTCATGGAAGGACTAGCCAGAAATAGAAACATATTATACAGAACATATAAAATGCAGGAGAGATACAAAATGGAAGTCTGTAGCAGTCATATTGGTTTGACAATTACAGTGAATAATCACCATACTAGGTGACATTTGCTAAGAGCTAAAACATCTAAATGCAACTTGTATATGGTAGGTATCCTGAACAAAATACACTTCTGTATAAAGAGTTGGCTCCCTGTACAAATAAAATACAACAACAATAAACAAAGTGTTCCCATATAGTGGAATAAAACTATAAAGAGAACCATTATAAACAAAAAGAGGGCATATAACAAATACAAAATAAAAAAAAAATCTGTGGTGAATTGGCAACAATTCTAAATCAAAGCAAATAAAACTAAAACATTGATAAGGTTAGCAAAGCAGAAGCTAGAATACAATCTGGCTATCATTTACCTCCATACATTCCTGAGGTAGGTGCAATATCTATATTTGTGTACAAAGCACCCTGTTTCCTATGGTCCAGGAAGTATTTTTTTTTGTGACATGTTATAGAATTCAGGTGTGTATTCTGTAATGGTAAGCTCCGCATATTTGTGAACTAATGTAGGGCAAGCACAGCCCACAGCTAAAAGCCTTTCATTTTCATATGAAATAGGAACACCCATGAGCCTCTTATTGGCCAAAGCACCCTACTTGGTTCTAGTCAGTAACATCACAGAACAAAATAAAGTGGACAAATTAAAGTGGCAAAAACAGTGTTACCATCAATATTGGCAGCACAAAATGTAGTGTGCCAGAACAATGCAGGCCACATGACACACAGGTAGCAAACAATGACCACCACATGGAGGCAATGCACTGGAACACACAGCAGCAGGCACCCATGCACAGGAACAGCACAGGGGTGCAGGGAGATGGAACAGGGCAGGGTGCAACCACCACTGGGGGAAGCAGGCCACTGGACACCTACCATGGTAATCTAATGGCACAGGTACCCACATGGTGGGGTTCCCCCACCCAGAATGCTGAATTATGGAGAACATACACTGGGGTAACCACTGGAGGACAGGTGGACCGTGGCCACCATGTGGATGGCCATGTATAATGCAAGGGGCCAGGAGCACAAGACAGCATGTCCCCAGCAACACACATAACACACAGGACAGGGGCAATGGCATGCTGGCTTGTGTTCCTGGCCCCTTTGGTTCTAGTGCAGTGTCTCCATACGGTGAATGTTGTTTGCTACATGCATGTCATGTGGCTTGCATTGTTCTAGCATGCTTCATATTGTACTGCCAATATTGATGGTGACACTGTTTTTGCCACTTTATTTTTGTCCTCTTTATTTTGTTCTGCGATGTTACTGACCGGAACCTACTACTTAAGTAATAAAGCCAAAAGAGAGGTTCCCTATTAGAAAGAGAGAGAGAGAGAGAGAGAGAGAGCGCAGGGAACTCTGCACTGAATGGCAAGATCAAATGTGATGCTTTTTCCTAACTGATGGAGGAGGTCACTTTGCCATAATGGTCAGGCTTGATCATAACTCAGCTGATGATCAGGCTAAGAACCCCATGATAAGTAAGAAGATTGGATTTATGTACACAATTTCAGACCTTTAAGCAAAGCAGCAAAAAAAAAGTGGGGAGAGCACTAGTGTTTTCATTGTGGGTGAGCTAACTTTTTGTTCACATTTTTTCACTTTTTTGTTCATTCATAACTAACATTGGTATTATATTTTTGACTGCAGTTGTGGTCTGTTTTGCCTTTCCGTGTAAAGTTGAATTTAGGTGCTGATCTCACCTACACTGGCAGGCAACTGTATGTGTATTGTTTGTATCATTTAAACTCCCCAATTGCTTATTTAGGTGTGGAGATAGTTCTTCAGAAAATAACTTACTTAAGACAAATAAGGCATTGGAAACACAAAACCTGTTGCAAGGAGAACAGCAGTCTAGGGAGGGGTTACTCTGCATGCTGAGATGAATGAATATAGATAACTGGAACAACTAACAATAATGTTAATATAAATAAAAATGTAGATAACCTTGTTGATTTTGAACATTTTCTAACGCATTTTAAGAAGAAAGAAAAAATATAACAATCAATAAAAAATCCTCAGAAAATGAGGGAAGACAATTATAGAAAGCCTATAATTACACAAATCTGGAGGAGAATTCAACTCAGCTTAATCAAAATTTATTTGATGACTACACTGCAAAAGCTAATACTGTATATTACTTAGTAAACAACTGTCAGAAAAAAAACGGTCCTAATCTATACTAATTTAGCAGTGGGGAAGATTCTAAGGGAGTTAGGAGACCAAAAACAAACAAACAAAAAAATTTGGATTCCTTGGCAAAATGATGAACAATGCCATGGAAGAAAAAGAGAGAGACACCGTTTTTGCTGAAGGCTGCTGTTTATAACTAAAAGTTTGTTAAAAAAACAACTAAATTTCTTGAGAAGAATTGTTGTCTGTATATAGATGCAAAGCATCACCTGACAAAGGATATGTATGTTTGGTGGTAAGAAATCATACTACCCATCAAGATATTGTAAAAATAAAAAAAATGAAGCGGGTAAAATGGGTAATAATCTTGATGTTACAATGATAAAATTTGGAGGCAGGAACTGCAATAGGGACTTAGGCAAACAGCAACAAGAGAAAAAGACTAGTAGTGAACAGCACTAGCACACAATAGTCAAATAGTATGCCCTCAAAAGCCAGTGGTAACTGAGTATGAATTAAAAGGCTAATCTAAATATAAAAAAAAAAAAAATATTCAAGGAAGGAAACAGAGAGGAGAAAGAATTAGCAATTGTTTAATTTTGGTTGACTCAAGGGCTCATGTAACAAGTTGAAGGAAATTTGAAGGAAATTATGATTGCTATTGTATGATTTCTCCTTATTTAAAAAGTATGAGATGTAACATTTGACAATTGATACCTCAACAAGTAGCTCATCTGTAGAAATGTCAGACTGAAAATTATTGAATACAATCAAAGTTTCTTTAGGAAATGGGTTGAACATTTTGTCCTGGGATATTACAGGAGTAAATGGTAAAACAGATGATGGCTCCTGGTATGCTTTTATAAAATCATATGATATAAGTTTGTTACAAAATACCTGGTTGGATGATAAATCACAGATAGACTTCCAAGGATATAATAAATGTGTTCTTCCCAGGAAAAAAAAATAACTTAAAATGACATAATAAAGGAGGTCTGATGGTATTTACTGTATTGATACTAAAAATAAATGATTTGTAAGGAATTGTTTTCCATCATCTTGTTCAAATTGGTTGGCACTAGATAGTTCCACTGAGAAGGATGAAAACTTGATTTTGGCCAGTGTATATTTTCCTCCATATTTGAACACTGTGGAACTCGAAAGTCAGCTAAGGGAACTTTCATTATTTTTAGATGAACAATGTTGTCATGTGAAACCCAAACTTATACTATTACTGGGGGATTGGAATGTTCATGTAGGTAATTTAAATGAGCTTGATTTTTTTACCAATAAAAGAGATATGGGCTATTATGCAGAAATTCCATTTAGAAACTCTAAAGATACAAAGATTAAAAAAAGGTAAAATTGTATTGAATTTTATTATCAACCATAATTTATGCTTATTAAATGGTCGTAATAAAAAGGATAATTTAGGAGAATACACCTTTCCAACAAAAACTGGTCCTTATTGGATTTGGCAATTGTGGACATCCCATTTTTTACTAATATAAGTGGCTTTTAAGTTCTTCATGAAAACATGACTGATCACTTTCCTATTGCACTTAATATCAACTTAAATTATGAATTTAAATGACCTACTAATATGAAAATAGAGAGGGATGCTGAGCATCATATGATGGTATCAAAAAACAGATTAAATGGGATCCATTAATGCCATCTAAAATACATAGGCTGCAAAAGAGTATCATATTAATGAAGCTTTTTAGGAAAGCTCCATGGTATGATAAGTAGTGTTTTGTATTAAAGAAGCTTTTAAATATACTAACTTGACTTTGTAGGAAGAATATAGATATTAATTATAGTAAAGGTTTTGTATTATTAAGAACTGAATATAGAATTTTTGGTAAAAAAGAAAAAAAGATGGTTATAATAAAGATTCATGGTGTTCTCTACCAGAGGCTATAAAAAATTAAACCAGCCAAGAATTTTAGAAATGGAAACTGCTTGCAGATAAAAAATACAAGACTAATATAGATGTAAATATACCTGCTATACAGTGGATAAAATACTTTGAAGAGCTATATAAAGATAAATAAAAGGAAGACTGAGTATGTTGCAGAGACAAAGAAATCGGGTGACAATAAAACTCTGGTATGGTACAATATATCCAAAGATCAGACAGAGAAAACAATTCTTGCTCATTAAAAGAAAAGAACAAAGCATCAGGAACAGATGGAATTCCTGCAGATTTTTTCCAGTATAATATAGCATGGTGGAATGGCATATTTCATAAATTATTCCTATACATAATTAAAACTACAAATATATCAAAATCCTGGCATGTGTCAGAATTAGTTGCAATACACTGAAAAGGTAATAAACAATGTCCTTCTAACTATAGATCTATTGCACTACAAAAAAATTTCGGCAAAAATATTTGTTTATTATTACATGAGTTAAAAATTGGATAACAGAAAATAATATTTTAAGTAATCGTCAATTTGGATTTAGAGAGAAGCATTCAATGATTGAATATATTTTTATAATAGATCATCTAATATATCCAAAGATCAGATAGAGAAAGTGATTCATGCTCAAAAAAAAAAGAACAAAGCATTAGAAGCAGATGGCATTCCTGCAGAATCTCTTCAGTATAATATAGCTTGGTGGAATAGCACCTTTCATAAATTATTTCTATACAAAATTAAAACTACAAATATACAAAAACCCTGGCATGTGGCAGAATTAGTTACAACATGCAAAAAAGGTAATAAACAAAGTCCTTCTAACTATAGACCTATTGCACTACAAAACATTTCTACACAAATATTTACTCATTTATTATTACATGAGCTTAAAAACTGGATAACAGAAAATAATATATTAAGTAATTCTCAATTTGGATTTAGACAGAACCATTCAATGATTGACTGTCTTTTTATAATGGGTCATATAATAAGGAAAACAAATATAAATAAAAACATCTTGGCCCAGATATTTAAACTGCACCAGGCTGTGGCGCAAGTTTGGGCGCAGTGCAACTTGGCTGTGCAGGGGTGTGGACTGGGTGATATTCAACAGTGCTGCGCCATGGCACAGCATCATTGAATATCGTACCCTGGCTACCCACAGTGTGCATGGTGCAGTGGCACTGCACCACAGCAAGTGGCCAGAGTGGAGCATGGGGATGCGCTAGAGCAAGTTCCATTGTGCTATGCACAGGAACCATGATATTCAAAACTTGACATGCAAATGGGGCCATAATGTATGCAAGGTGTAAATGGGGCCATTTGCATGTCAGTATGGCCACATTTGCATGCAGGTGCGCCAATCCCGGACGACTTGTGCCTGGTGCCCTGCCAGGCAGCAGCCGTCGGGGACTGACGCCCCCTGCAGCCGTCAATATTCTCCACAGTCTGATCATGGGCATTTGTAAAAAATAAATACATATGTCCAATATCCCTGGTGGTCCAGTGGACCACAATCTGCCCGATTGCGGGCATTTGTTAAAACAAAAGAATACTGTCCAATATCCCTGGTGGTCCAGTGGACTGCTATCTGCCTGATCACAGGCATTTGTTAAAACAAAAGAACTATGTCCAATATCCCTGGTGGACCAGTGGACCGCTGTCTGCCAGATCGTGGGCATTTGTGATAAAAAAAAAATAATCACAATATCCCTGGTGGTCTAGGTACCCCCCTCCCTTCAGCCCACTGAGCCCACCGCCCCTCCCCCAGTCAGCCGATTGGGTGGCAGCACCCCACCCGCATGCCGCCCCGCCCATGACTGACACCATCGATGGGCTGTCGCCCATTGGTCCACAGCATCAGCCAGTGGGCATGCAGCCTGTGCCGTACACTACATTCCAGATATGTGAATGAATCATTCACATATCTGGAATGTGTAGTATGGTACAGGCTGCACGCCCATTGGCTCACGCTCTGGACCAATGGGCATACAGCCCTACCGATGGTGTCAGCTGGCTGGCAGTGGGGCAGCAGGTGGGAGGGGTGCTGCCACCCCACCAGATGACCGGGGGGGGGAGCAGAGCGGTGGGGCTCAGTGGGCAGGTGGGGAGAGGGGTACCTAGACCACGAGGGATATTGCAATTATTAATTTTTTTTATCACAAATGCCCACGATTGGGCAGACAGTGGTCAACTGGACCACCAGGGATATTGGACAGAATTCTTTTGTTTTAACAAATGCCCATGATTGGGGAATATAGTGGTCAACTGGACCACCAGGGATATTGGACAGACTTCTTCATTTTTTTTTACAAATGCCCACGATCGGGCATGGGGGAGCCGCCAGGTGCGGACGGAGCTTGGGTGGCCACCCACAGATGGCAGCTGCCATGTTGCACCCTGCAATGCAGCAGCTCACCTGTGGGTGGCCATCCATTGTTCCTTTTTTTTTGATTAACTTTATGCTGGCACAGGTAGGGGTTGCGCATGCATGGCTCTGCTACATCCCGGGCTGAATAGTCGGGCTGCACAGGGTATGCATGGGCATTCCCCCACCTGGCCATACATACATTACGATGCGCCCCATATGGGATTTATGCCTCGACTTTTCCCTTTTGAATATCAGGCCAGGAGCAAGATCAGTGGCTGTGCATGGCGCAACACTGTTGTGCCATGCGCAACCCTTTTGAATATCTGGGCCCTTGTATTTTGCATTTGTAGACATGTCCTCAGCTTTTCATAGTGTTAACAGAAGTGTACTTTGGAAGATTTTAAAAGCCTGGGGAATTGACAGTAAACTTCTATCCCTAATACAAAAAATATATACAGATACATATATTCCAATCCGTTATTCTACAGATGGCAAATTGACAGATCCATTGAGCATAAATAACAGTGTTAAGCAGGGGTGCCTTTTGGTACCGTCATCGTTTAACATACAGTATATTGACCAGATTGGACACAGACTGGACAAATGTGAGACAGATGCTCCAAGAATTGCTGGTTCAAAACTTAATATTATGTTATACATATATGATGCTGTGTTGATATCTAAAACTGCAAGTGGATTACAATAAGCTTTGACATGTGTGGCATCAGTTTTAAAGTAGTTGAAGCTGAATATCAATACAGATGAAAGGAAAATCTTAATTATAAACAAACCAAAATGTTTAAGATATAATTGGAAAAGCTGCGAATAGAGGAGGTAAATAAATATTCCTATATGGGGAATACTATACATAATACAAATATTTGGAAAACACACATAGATGAAAATAAGAAGGGGGTAGACAATTAGTCTTCACTATAAATACATTTTCTAAATGATTTATAAATAATTCAGCAAATGCATTGCTTAAAATCTACAGAATGAATGTTAATCCAACTATTATGTATGGTTCTGAAGTATGGGGTGTACCAAAAGATATAAAAATCCTGGAACCCTTACAAAACCTATTTATTCGATTTACTTTACTGTAAATCTTCCACAGTTTATAGCTATATAGTTCTTGAGAGCCAAAACAGGTATATTGTCTTTAACTGCAGGCACAGAAACACAACAGTTCCACTGTTTTTAAAAAATCTCCAACAAGAAGGGAAATTCTATTGTACATGATTGTTGGAGGGAGAGTTTGACTTCCACTGTTGGAAATAATTTTATGCTAAAAGATTGGACATGGTCAAACGAGTTAGAGACTAGATTAAGGAAAACAGACCTTACCACTATTATTACGATAGATAGTGTTAAGGATATTAATATGTATGAGAATAGTGTAATATAAAAGAATACAAGACATTGCTAAACAAAAAGGTCTTCAAATAATTTCTTTGTCAATAAATTTCTCAACATACAGAGAATTAAAAAAATACTCATAAAAGTGAAATGTATATATTTAAGTGTGAGGAACACATGCATTATAAGACTGTTGCCAGCTTAAAGGGACACTGTCAACCCCCTTAGGCATCATAATGTCTCTAGTTCAAAAACATATTTTACAATTGCCAACATTCTGTAAAGACTGCTGATGTAGCTGGTAGTTTGATTCTGATTTGTTTTTTCTTTTAAAAAGTGAAAAACAGACTGTCCACCATACTGGTGTTACCACACAAAAAAAGGTTTGTTTACATTCCTTGATCAACTCCCACTGCAGCTTTCCTGGATGTGGGAACATCCCCAACATAGTCTAGCCACTCATGATGCAGTGGGAGTTTAGGAGGCTATTGCACCATGAGTCACTGCACTGTTTAGATGTGTTTCTAATGTTCAGGAAGTATTCAGTAAGAAAAGTTACAGAATTTGAAACAAAACAAAAAAAGCTGTTTATAAATATACATTAGCATTCATTTCATTTCTACTAAACAAGCAGACAGACAACATAAACATCAATATCAATAAATTTTGGAGAAGGTAAGCAATCATAAAATGTAGGGTTTTACTAGAAATAATATGATGGAAACCAGGTTGACAGTATCCCTTTAAGATTTGAAGTTAATTTTGGACTGGCTACATGTCTTGTGAGGTGGAATTTATTTAAAAAGGGTTTAGAATTTAAGAGCCATTGCTCAGGAAAGTGGAAACGTATTTTATTATACTTGATAAATTTAAGCACTTTATGACATAAGTGGCTATCTCACTATCTGACTAAACTCGAGAATAAAACAGAGAAAGGTAATTTAAAGTTTCTCTTAGATACAGGTAATGTGACTGTTTTACAGTATATAGGGTAGCTCAGTTTTCAACTGCAGCACAGAGATTATTAAGTATGTATATATCATAGCTAATCCATGTCTATTTTATAGATACCTTATATGATTAATTGTATATTATATGTAATCTGGATTATAACTGGTTTTAAATTATATATTTGTCTATGGTTTATACAATATTTTACTTCTATGTTATGAGATGTGTCACACATTTTGTAATGCACATCCTGTGAAATTTAATAAACTTGAACTTGAATAGCTTATAGACCACTGGCACAAAATGCAACCATTAATGAAGAGCTAGTATCTTTCATTAAAAATAAGAAGAATGAGGATAATATTATACTTGTGGGTAATTTTAGTTTGCCAGGAATAAACAGGGAGGGCAAGGAAGGTAAACCTATGTTTGAAACAGAATTCATTGACACTATAGAACTGTTGAACCTTGAGCAACCTACAAGGGAAAAACACATTTTGGACTTGGTTTTAAGTGTCATGGAAGGGCAAATTGAGGGGTGAAGGATAATAGAACTGTTATGTGAAAGCAATCACAATATGGTCACCTGTATGATTAAGAATTGTGAGAATATGGCAAAAGGTGTGAATAAAGTCAGGTGCTTCCATAAGGCTAACTTTCATCATTTAAAGGGATATCTAAAATGCTGGAAATGGAAATAATTATTCAGTGGGAAAAAAATGGAGGAAAGATGGGAAATATTGAAAGACAAAATAATGGAAATAGTGGAAAGATTTGTGCCAGAGAAATCCAAGTGTAATAATGATGGGAGAATACCTAAGTGGTTCAGCAGGAATATTAAAAGAAAAATCAGGAAGAAAAGGAAGGACTTAAAAGCAGTAAAGAATGGAAACACACACATGCTATGGGATGCATATAGACACACAGTAAGAGTGTAAGAAATGGATTAGAAAACAAAAGTTCTTACAAGAGGTTAATCTAGCGATGTTACTCTAGCCAGCAATGTTAAAGACAGTTACAAATCCTTTTATAATTATATAAATGGGAACAGAAATATAAAAAGGCAAGTGGGTCGTCTGGAACAAAATGAAATATTATAAGTAATGAACATGACATGAAAGCCATCTTTAATGACTACTGCTGCAGTGTCTATGGGGAAAAGGATGAGGTTACAGATTGTGAATCCAAAAAAAATCCCTGGGGCCTGATTCATAGGATTGGTGCAAGTCTATTAGTATTAGCCTTGCTTGACTCACCATTTCTCAATGGAAATACCTTAGGTTTTTGTTGACTAGGTACTTATCCAAAGTCCTTTAAAATGAGTTTTAGTTGTGGAACTGACCACAGTTTCAGGGAGACTATTCCAGGGTTTCACCACCCTTTGATTTATCCAAGCCCCTCTCTTATTTGACCTATATATTTCTTCCTTTAACTGGTATTTATGAAGTCTTGGTCCTCTGTCTATTGTTTTCTTAGCCAGCCCCATGCACTCACACAGATCATCTTCCCTGAAAGCCCTGTACACCAAACATAGGTCACCCCTCATTCATCTGTACTCCAAAGAGTACATATTTAATTCTGCCATTCTCTGTAAGATAGCTCTACTAGATTTTTTTATCCTTTTGGTGTCTATTCTCTGCACACCCTCCAAAAAGTCAATGCTTCTTCTAGAATGAGGTGCCCAAAACCGGGTATGGTACTCCAGATGGGGCCTAACCAGAGATGCATACAGTGGAAAAACAACCTCTCTCTCTCTCTATCTCTGCTTCTAATATTCCTCAGTATACATTCCAGTATTCTGTTTCATTTTTTAACCACTTCTCTACAGTATTCATCAAATGACAGTTTATGTGTTATTCTTATGCCCAGGTTTCTTTCTTCATTACACTCATGTAACTTCTTATCATTTAAAATATATTTTGCTTTTTTGATTCCTTAAAGAGCCCCTTACAGCATTAGAAAACTTTGAAAAAAAAGTAAGATTTATATTCAACTCCATCCCATTTTCTTTACTACTTCATATATTTTTCAGTAATTAATTCCCCATTTTCTTTATTACTGAAAACAGTTGCTTGAAAACAAGATCCCTGTCCTATAGACTATATCTACTCTGGCTACTTCTCTACACATAGCATCACAGTCCACTGTTTATGACATCATAATTATCTATACAGCAACATATTTTGATGTCATAAACAGAATTATGATGTCAGGTGTAGGCAGTCAGCTAGAGCTAAAAGGGAAGAGATAATGTATTCATGTAAATATCCTTAGTAATAAAGAAATAAGGTTGAGAATTACAGGATAAAATACAAAATATAAGCTACATTTATGTCTGAATGTTACATTTTTTACAAAGTTTTCTCAACTGTGTCAGGAGCTCCTTAAACCCAAATGCATTACCTTGCATCTTGGTGTTGAATGAAAGTTTGTGTAGCTTGGTCCACTGTTCTAATTTAGTGATAGCTTTCTGAAATTGTTCAACCAATGTATTGTTTTCTACTATTGCACATAATTTAGTGTCATCCATGAATTTGCACATCTTGGCATTCAAAGTACACAGCATTGTTGATACATATATATTAAAAAATGTGTGCCCTAGTACTGACCCATGACACCCTGGTCCAAGAGGTGGCCCTCAACACAAGCCCTCTGCCTTCTTTCATCAAGCCATGATATCATCCAGCTAATTAAATTTTTGTTGAAATTCATCTATACCAGTCTATTTTATCAATTCTTTGTGTGGCACTGAGTCCAAAGCTTTTGAATAATACAGATGTACTACATCCATGGGCATTCCTGCATTAATGGCCTTGCTGATTAGCTCAAAGAATTGAAACAGGTTAGTCTGGCATGACCTTTTTGCCCTGAAACCATGCTGTGTTATTTCAATTAAACCATCATTTTGCATGTAGTTTTCCATTCGTTTTTTCATGTGTGTTTCCGTTACTTTTCCTAGCACTGAAGTCAGTCTGATTGGGCTATAAATTTTGTAATCCTGTCTTGAACCTTTTTTAAAGACTGGGGTAAAATGTACCTCCTTTCATGTGTTCAGCACTTTGCCCTCATTTATTGATTGCTTAAGATTTCAGTTATAGACCCTGTCAGTTCATTGGCCAGCTCCTTTAACAGTCTAGGATATAAGACAACAAGCCCACGTGATTTATTGGGATCTAATTCCTCCGATTTCTTTCTACCATCTGCTTCCATAATTATTATGTTTTTGGCATCACTGTTTACCTCCATTTTAGTCACATTTTTTTTCTCATGGTAGATACTCAAAAAGAAGTTAAAGACATCCGACATATCTTTGCCATCTCTGATCTGTCTGTCTCCAACCTTCAGAAGTCCTGTTTGCTGATATCCATTTTTAAAACTATTTATATAGTTGGAGAAGGATGTTTTGTTGTGTAGAGATTTTGTGGCTAGATTTAATTCCTCTTCCTTCTTAACTGTTTTGATTTGATGTTTTTTTTCTTTTGCCCTCCTTTATTTTATCTTTCTACCTTAGCCAAACTTCTAATGTTTGTTTTTCTTTGGCTTGTTTATATGCCTTTTTTAATTAACTTATTTATTTTCTTGTTGTACCGCACAGGGATTTTACCCTGGTTATTATATTTAGTTCTTTCTGATACAAATGCGCTTATGCAATGGTTCAGTTTTGCATGCAGTTTATGCCATATTTATTCAAGTGTATCCCCATTAAAATCCCTTTCCCTGTCCCATTGAGTCTATGTATTTTTTTCATTTCAGCACAGTTTGCCTTTGTATAACACTTTAACTCAGTCCTACCTGTCTGGAATACCTAATTTTCTTTAATTGCAAACTGCATCATATTATGATCACTTCCCCCCAAAGGTTCTCTAACTATACAATCTTATAATAACTGTCTATCAATTTTTTCAATAGGCCAAGCCAGTTGATATTTGCCATAATAAACTGACCGGTTATTTTTGCATTCACGTGATCACTGAGTCTCAACAAAGCGTGAGCCCTTCTCACTGACATGCAGACTCTGAGAGTGCTGTTTATCTTCCGCTCACGAAAATGTCAAATTCACATCACAAAAACCCAACATGTTCTGCAAAATAAAACCTTTCCTTTGTACCTTTTGTAATTGCTAATTCTGCATTACAATCCTGAGTTTATTGTCTTCTGTGAGCTGAAAAAAATGTGTTTCTCTATAGAACAGTTACCTGTCACTTTGTCGCACCCTGTGACCAGATCTGATCTCCCTGGCAATCAGCTGCCACACAGACCTAAAATAGCCTCACAGCAAGCACTAAAGTAGTTTAAAAAGTTTATTTTAAAAAGTTTGCACCTCTTAAATAAAGTAGTGCTATTTTGAATTTAAAAAAGTTCCTTTATATAGCTTGAAAATTGTCAGTTGTGATCTCTTTGTACCAGTTCTTCTACTTCCTGATGTCACTAAAATGTCATGGTAAGTTGTTTTTTTCATTAATTAACTGATAACATGGCAAAATTAACTACTCCAGCATCTTCATGTAACAATTTCTAGCAGCAGTATTCAGTAGAGGGGTTCATAACTAACAGTTACATGAGTCATTTATAAAAATGTTACTAAAACACTGGGATCTGTGAGGAAAACATTGTCCAGAAATTATATCAAATTAAAAATAGGGTGATGAGTGATACTTGAATTTAATACACACCTTCAGTGTGTGTGATGCTTAAATATATTCCCTCGAGCTTCACTCTCAGAGTTTATACAGCATAACACACCTCGGTTGTGTATTAAATTCTCATAAGGCACATGATCCTATGATTTATTTTCTATTTATTATGCCCTCCATATTGTTGAATGCTAGATCCTGTATGCTTCCACCTCTTGTGTTTTCATACAGTATCACCACAAGTGTTCAGCCACTTGTCCTAAAGCAGCAAAAAGGCCCCAATGCTAGGGTATGTTAAAAATATTTTATTAGACACTAAACCAGTAGCACCCCTCTCCACAAATGACACACAGATCAACGTTTCAAGCTACACAAGCTCTTTGTCAAGATCTCTTGTGTGTGTCATAACTTTGCTTCAGACTTAGCCCTTCAGCAGTTTTCATTAGTTTCTTGTCAGCATTGTTTCATTCTTATGTTTTGCCCTAGTCTATAATTGGCAGGTTGAAGTCTCCGATAACTGTTGTTCTATTTCCCCAACTCTAATCCATCTAGGATGATATAAATCTCATACTTTCCTATATAGTTAAACTAGAAGAGTTATAGCATACACCTATGTTAGTTTGCTATTATTATTTTTTGGATTAACCTTGACCCAGATTTGTTCAACCTCATCCTCATCTGGGTTTATTGTCTTGATTTTGATGGCCTCTATGGTGTCTTGGATGTATAGTGTTATACCCCAACCTCTCTTCTTAGAGCATTCCAAGTAGAATAAATTATATAATTTGATATTCTTATCCCAGTCATTATTATATCACTGTGTTCCAGATGGCACAGATATGTATGCCCTCCATATGTAGTAACAATTCCAGCTCACTCTTTTTATTCCCTAGAATTCTAACATTTGAGATGGGCAAAGTTTGGAAACTTTGCTCTGTAAATTAACCTATGAATTTTGTGCAATTTGCAGTTTATTTTGAGGATGCAACGTGTGAAATTCCACTCGTGAAGTGTGGAATTTTGCCTGCAAAGTGTGGAATTTCATCCACGAAGTGTGGAATTTCATCCATGAATGGTGGGATTTCACCTCATGGCAAAATTCTGCAAAAAAAAAGTGAAGTCACATAGATGAATTTTGAGCTTTTTGAGCAAAAATTCACAGATTGCTCTGTGGAGGCGAATTTGCTGACTTTGCCAGAACTTTGCTGGTGAATTTAAACTTTGCAACATCTCTATCTGGCATTAATCAAGAGGTCTTTTCATATTTATGTATGTATGTATTTATTTATTTAGTTATTTATGTATTTATGTCTTTCATGACCAGGGAGGTGCGCTGATCCAAGGCATTTTCAGGCATGACCCATGCCATTAAACAATAGCACATTTAGCAATATAGAATACAGGAAGAGTAACATGGCTGCAATTGAGGCCATTAACAATGAGGTGAAGGGAATTACAGTACAGAGGGTATTAACAAAAATGAGAATACAATAAGGTACAAGGTGAAGTTGTAGGCTAGCAACAAGTCCATATACATCATCACAGGAACATGGAGAACAATACAGTAAGGTGGCAAATTACCAGGTAAATTATATAAAGTGCAATTTCAAAAAGGCATGCCAATAACAAAATCAAGTAACAACCAGGTGGATTTTCAAAATTCAGTGTGACAGTCCACAATAAGCAAAGTGCAGTGGAGTATACTATAGAGAAGGGAGAGAGGGCCCGGTGGGGGTGGGAAAGAAGCTGGAGAGAAAATGATGTCTCAAGAGTGGGGAGACCCCACAATCATTTTAGCTTATACAGATGGACAGCGGCACTTGGCTTCCAATGGTAACCAATCTTTAAAGTGGCTTTTGAAAGATAATTGGGAGGAGGAAGTGTGGCACGATATAGGGAGCTTGTTCCATAATGAGGGTGCAGAGATGGATTAGGCTTTGTGGCCCATGCTAGTGGAGATTCTGGGAACTACTAGAGGGAGAATGGATGATTCACAGAGGCACCTAGTAGCCACTTTGCCATGAGTAGGGATGAATAAGAGGACAGAGGACCATCTCTGAGTATAGTGTCTATTAGGTTGCCCAAGGTATAGTCAAAGTGTCCTTGAAGTGGGAGCTAACCAAGGATTTGTATGAGTCACAATGATGGGTAGAAAAAGATGCGAGGAGGATGAAGCAGCAGATGCTGTTGTAAACTGATATCAGCCTGGAACACAGGACTGACAACATGGGGGAATATATGGGGGAGCAGTAGTCAATAAGGGGTAGAAGATTGCCTTACACAATTGCTAGGTGCACCTCAAGGGACAGGAATTGTCTTAGTCAGTAGGTGGCTCCTAATTTCTAGTTAACTCTATGCATGGAAATATTAACATGATCAGTGAATGTAAGGGAGGGGTCCAGGGTGATGCCCAAGTATTTAAAACTATAGACATTTTTTTAAGGGGGGGGCAACAGGTGTGAGTACAAGTAGAGAGGACTCCACTTTGGAGACCTTGGTGAGAAATGGTTTTGAGCCAAATAACATTGATTTTGTCTTTTTTCATTTACCTGGAGCATTTTTGGCAGTAAACCAATTTGTATGCAGCACCATAATTAAGGGTAAGGATGGAGGAGATATTTGCAAGTTACTTGTCACTGTGGTATAGAACAAGGTCATCTGCATAGAGAAGTGCCTCACAGGAGAGACTCTTTTCTGGGAGCACATTGATAAATAAGAAAAACAGTAAAGTATCAAAGATGGAGCCTTAGATGGAGCCTTAGCCTTGGTAGAAACAGGCAGGGCAGGGGAAGATGCAGCCCCAATGGTAAATGACTGGGACAAGCCCTCAAGATAGCTTTGAAGCCATGAGGAAGTCCCCAAGGAGCATGCAAGGTGATGGAGAGTATCGTGTAGGAGAGGGTGGTTGACTAGGTCAAATGCCTTAGTCAGATCCATGAATACAGCACCTGTGGCCTTACCTGAAACAATGTTTCTGAGGACATTGTAACTGAAATGGGCTAAGGTCGATGTGGTGTTGTATTCGTCATATTCTCTTTTCTCTTGTTTTTTTTAGCTCAGCTTTCTTATCTATTGGGCACTTTTGTCTGTGCAGAAATGCCTCCCCCTTAAAAAAAAAAAAAAAAGAAAATAGATGTCACACTGTGAGCACTAGCTGTGGAGGCAGCAGTTGACCTGCCACTACTCTGGTAAGTGACCTTTGTTTCCTCACTGCCTACAGTCTATCTGTTGACTGTGTGTACTACATTACCAACACCATCCTGTCACTGTTATTGTACCCACTTCTGGTGTAAGTGTCTTGCTATTGTGTGCCTGTTATTTTCAAATACCCTGGTGTTATTTACCTCATTTAGATTTATTGAATCTGTTTTGCACCTTGCTGTTTTGCATTCCTTTCATCTTGATTTTGCTTCAGCACATTTGTACTTATGCACATTATTATCCCACCCCCCCCGTAACATTTGGAAATGAGCTGTTACCTGCTCATTAAGTTGTTCCTAGTAACATTTTTGAAATTAATAAATAAATGGATAAATAAATAACTGAATGAATGAATAAATTAATCAATCAATAAATAAATAACCATACATTTAGCTGTTAATAACAGAAAAAAAAAGAAATGCCTCCCCCAATCCCCTTAGTCATTAGTTTAAATTTTTCATTATGGTGTTTTTTTCTCAGCAAGCACCCTAGTTCTGTATCTACTTAGGTGGAGACTGTCTCTGGCAGACAGCACGCCATCTTTCACAAATCTATCCCAATTCCTGAGAAAGTGAAAACCTTCCCTCATACACCATCTTTTCAGCTATCTGTTTGGATTTTTTATTGCAGTAATCTTTGGTCTACCTTCTGTTGGGACTGGTAGTATTTCCAAAATGCTTATGACACACTTTTTTTGTTTAAGTGCATTTTCCACTTCTTCAAAGTCTTGCTGTATATCCAATTCCTCTCTTTCCCCCACATCACTCACTGCTTTGTGCACCACTTGGTTGGTTCAATTGCTCCCTTTAACATATTGTCCATATCTAACCCTTTAACATACTGTCAGACTGACCTTGCCAGACATCTCCAGGAAGACTTCCTAACAGTGGAGATATGGCTCCAGGCAAACTTGCTGCTTCTTAACTCCATTAAAATAAAAACCATGTTGTTTGGCTCCAGATCACTCAGCCCTGATAGGAGCTTTCTCCTGGCCCTCACCTCCTCACTGGGCTCGGGAACTGAAACAGTGAGCCAATTTAAATACACTGGCCCAGTACTAGACCAAAGTGCCCTTCCCATGAAACCCCACGTAGATATGCTCACTAGATCAACTCACCAGAAGCTGGGGCTTCTATTTAGGCTTAGTCCACAAAAGATACCACAAACAAGGTTAACCATGGCCAACGATACTTCCCAACCTAACCTATGCTGCTCCTATCTTGTACTCACTCCCAAAACAAGAATTCAGCAGGATGCAGGCACTTTATAACAAGATCACCTACTTTTCTGCCAAATCCCACCCCAAGGAATCACTGCGATGTGCAAGCCTCCCTAATTTGGCATTCACTTGACCATAGGCTCTAGTACCAACTCCTGTACCATGCTTGCAAACTACTGCATGACCCTCCATCCAAGGGTCTTGCCTGTCTGCTTAAACTCAAGGTTCCTGTCAGGGTGCTCAGGACCTCCAGTACAAATTTACTGAAGGTGCCCAGGACAAAGACAACTGCTGGTAGCAGATCCTTCACCCACACTGTACCCCTTCCCTGGAATAAGTTCCCTGCTGCCCTGCGATCAGAAAGCTCCTTGGCCTCCTTTTGCACAGGGCTCCATGAACACCTGTAAATAGTTGTAAGTGCACCTGCACCTGACAAGAGGATAGGCTGAACAAGAATTATGTAATGATGAAAGCTTAATCTAACTACTCTGATTATCTATAGTGGAGCTCCACCCCACTGCAAGTGCTTCCAAATGTGTATCTGGCAATGTTATATATTATCTGTCCTGTACTCAGTTACCCCTTTATATGCGTCTTACCATTTGTACTGTGTCCTGTTTAATTTGACTACCTATGAATGTATTTTTGTAAAATTTCTGCTTGTTGTACACGCTGTTAAATGATTATACTGTATGTAACTAACCCCGGGTAGCCCTTAAAAAAAGGATATCCAGGCCTCAGTGGGCCTATCTGGTTAACAAAATTGAATAATGAAGTTTTCCCTTTAAGGAGCAGACCAAGTTGTCCTGGTGGACCTTTCCACCCCCAGTTGGTACAGATGGTTGTGCTCAAGTGGGGGAGGAGAGGGAGGGCCAGAGAGCAGGACACAGGGGATGAGACAGGAAGGGAAGGGGAACTTAGGAGGGAAGAGACAGGGATAGGGGGGAAATAAGAAATAGGAGGGGCTAGTGCAGGATATATAATCCCCTGCACAGCAGCATTTCAGCATCTTTTGCTGGAGTTTTTGATTTAAGAACTACAGCACATCAGATTGGCAATTTAAAAAAAAAATCTTAGCGGTTCCACTCAGGACCAACGTGGTAAGGTTTGGTTACCAGAGACATTACTGAAGGTAAGGCACATTTTTGTTAGGTAGCGCTGAACTTGGTATTTAAACCTGAATGAATTTCGGCAAGGAGAGAAGGATTATACAGAATTGTGGTAGGGTCGCTAGATCTCTTATGTTTTGAATTCCATGGCTTGCATCTGGTTAAGCGAGCAATGAGCTACCTAGTTGGTTTGGTTTAACAAGTAGCCCCTAGCCTGTTTTTGTCTCCAAAGAAGTGAGTGGCCTAGTAGTTACATCTAGTTTAAGCAAGTGAAGACCTACCTGTTGGTTCATTTTTAACAAGTTGCCCTAGCCTGTTTTGTTTCCAAAGGAGTGAGGGGCCTAGTGCTTGCATCTGGTTTAAGCAATCGACGAGCTACCTGTTTTTTAATTTTTTACAAGTTGCCCTAGCCTGTTTTGTTTCCAAAGAAACAAGGCCCAGTAGCCTGAGGAGGTAGACAGTGTGGCTCTTTTGTGGCTGAGCATGCCGGAGCCTTGCGATCCACGTGGCATGCCTTTCTGGCTGCCTACATTTGAACAGTTCCAGAAGAGCAGAGGGAGAGCTTTGCCTTACTTTCAGGTTTAAGGAGGTCAGTGGCAAGTAGAGGCTAGAGCAGGACAACCTGTTTTTCAGAGGAAGCACACTGAGGGCCGCGTGGGCTTAGGCCTACCCTCCCTCCTCTGTTTTTCTACAAGGCCACTGGAGCAGCATCATGACTTAAGCAATGAAGAGCAGGGCAGAGGTGAGGTTTAAGGTTATCTCCATCTTGGATAAGGATCAGAAGGAGCGCCATCACAGACAGCTTGGGTCGGCTATCAGTCTTGATAGCGGTAGGGGAGCATATCAGGATTGGGGTGGGGAGAGGATGACAAAATGGGGACGTGCTGATTTTTTCCCCGTAGTTAGCCACTACCCCTTGCTTACTTTAGGGGCGGCCTGGTTTCCAACGATGGCAAAGAGACAAAAATTGTGTTTTCTGGGCAGGGGGCTTAGACAGGGAGGCCATAATAAAAAAAAAACAACAGCATCTGATGTCACGCTGCGAGTCTTTACTAGGAGGAAGGCCACCAGACCTTAAGGGGAGGAGTGAGAAAAGAAAAAACAAAGAAAGGGGGGCAACAACGGAGATAACAGCAACGAAGGAGTGCAAGAGGCACATGCAAGGGAAATGGCATCTGACACCACACCACGTGGTCCTACAGGAATGTAGGACACAAGGAACTGGAGAAGTGATAATGGCCTTCTAAGGAAAGCGGCAAAGGGGTAAATAAAAAAATGACCATTAGGAAAGGACATGGAACAAGGGGCCTAGTCGGAGAGGCCACACGGTGAGAAATGGCATCTGACATCACACCGTGTGGCCCCACATGCTTGATGGGTGCAAGACCTTAGGGGGAGTAAGGCAATTGGGGATGTGAAGCAGGAAAAGCATAACAACGCAGGGAATTTGGGGACCTAATGAGTGGGAAATAACAAAGGCAATTTTGTCAATTTATCCACAGGTACAAGAAAACTGAGTGACAGGATGACACCAAGGAAGAGCAAGCCAACAAAAGAAGAGGCATACAAGGCCATCATTAAACTGGCAGAGAAGGTCAACTTGATGTGGCAAATGGTGGAGGGAGAGGAACTGGGGAAGGCAGGGGAGAAGCATAAAGCGGAAAAAGGAGCAGGGGGTGATGGAAAAAGACCTTGAGTGGCTGGTCAACACCACTGCAGCTAATACCTGTTGGTACCTCCCTTGGATCGATGGCGGTACCCACCGGGAACCAGTCAGGAACCTCCTGTGGTACCGCTCCCTTCACCCATGATACCGCAGCCAGTAGCCCCTCCACTAGACAATGGATCAGCTCAGCCCAGAGAGAGAGAGCAGGATACAAGGAGAGGACAGGCCTGCAGAGAGTGTATCAGGTACGGTGGGGGACAGCATAAAAGAATACATTGGGCAAATTATAGCGGCCCTAGGGAAGGGCGGTCTGGGGCAAATGGAAACTGCGTTAGCAGAGATAAGGGCAGACAAAGAACCGACTGGGGGAATTGACAAAGTAGCAGAAGGGATAGGAGAAGGAATGAGGGATATAGGAGTGCCAGGTATGAGGATAGGGGAACATGTGCCTTTGGCCACATTGGAGAAGATATGGAAGGGGGATTATGTAGATATATTTGCGTTGGTCAGTAGGGAGGCAGCAGCAAAGTATGAGGAAACAGAGAATATAGGAAAAAGTGAGATGGCAGTGGCTGTGGTGTTGTTGGGTAAGAAAGAAGAGGATTAGTTTACCAAAGGGAAGACCTGGGATGGGTGGTTTGTAGGTTTTGCTACATATTCTGCCATTGTGATGGAAAAGAAACCTGAACTGGGCATGCCACTTATCACGTATTCCCTGATTATAAGGAGAGCAAAAGCAAAAGGGGGAATGGGTTGGATTTATTATGATGAGTTTTTCCAACAGAGGATGGCCACCTATGGGGATGTGAAATGGGACACAAAGCAGATTTGTGGACTGGCTATGTCACTGACCAATCCACACCCAAAGAGGAGATGGGAAGGAAGGGGGGGGGGACATTGCAGAGGTTCTGTTGGTGATATAATCGAGCATGTTGTTCATGGCCCCAATGTCGATTTCGACATGCCTGTTCAAAATGTGGGGGATCTCACCTGGCATCAAGGTGCAGGACAACATGGGTACCAGGGTCCCAGGAGGGTGGAACCAAGGGACAGGTCACCAGCGCTTTTGAGAGGGGCTGGGATTTAAGGGACAAGCATAGAATAGAGGTTCGAGAGGTAGGGGTTATGGGGGTAGCGGGCTCAGTCTTATTGAAAGGAAGGTCAGAGAAATAGTCGGGGGGGGCAAAGGGGGGTTAGGGGTTAGAGACTGATTCCAGCTGGCAAATACTCCCATAAAACTCGAGGCATGTTAAAAATGGCTTAAGGTGCACCCAGATAGAGAGTTGGCAGAAAACATATGAATAGGACTGAGATCAGGTTTCTCGCTACAGTTCAAGGGCCCCGAGACAAGCAAGAGAGGCCAATAACTTGGCATCAATCAGAGGAAAGGAGGACATTTTGAGAAGGAAAATAGAGAAAGAAAAAGCTGCAGGGAGATTGGAAGGACTGTATTAATTTCCCTCTTTAGACAACATGAAAATTTCCCCTTTAGGTTTAGTGCCAAAAAACAAGAAGGGGAGTATAGGGTGATCCACCATCTGTCATTCCCTGAGGGATACTCAGTTAATGATTTTATCGGAGGGGGAGGAGCACAGCCGGGTCACTTACGCTATATTGGAAGAAGCAATACAGCTTATCTGGGTGACTCCAGATGCCTGGATGGCCAAGACCGATATAGAAGCAGCCTTTAGGCTGCACCCAGTGAGGAAGGAAGATTGGAATTTATTGGGTTTCAAAGTAGAGGGCCAGTATTATTTTGATAAGGTTATGCCGATGGGTTGCTCCATCACATGTGCCACCTTTGAAACATTTAGCACCTGCCTACAATGGATATTTCATCAGACAACAGGGTTTAAATCAGTGATACACTATTTAGATGACTTCTTGCTGATAGACAGTGGAAGGGTTCAGATGGAGAAGATGTTGGCAAGTTTTCAAGAATTGTGCAAGGAGCTAGGGGTGCCATTAGCTCCTGAGAAAACTGAGGGCCCCGGCAGGGTTATGGAGTTTCTAGGCATTGAAATAGACACAGAGGGGGAAGTATTTAGGTTGCCAGATGGTAAGGTACAAGGACTTTGAGGGCCTATGAAGGGGCATGGCAGGCATTGCAAGCATTCAGGGAAACTCACCGCATGGAGGTAAGTGGGCCAGTAATGGAAGAGCAGTTAGGAAAATTCAAGGTAAAGCAGTGACAAAAAGGGACGGCTCACTCTACAATGGGAGTATACCAAGCGGGAATCAGTTTGGTGTGCAGTTTAAAGAAATGGAAGGATCCTATGAGATCAATGCTGATTTGCAGAATGATACAAGGGTGGAGTAGATTAAAGCAGAGGAACAAAGTTGGGCGGAGGCCAATAGCAGACCAATGGTTGGTTAGACTGGGAGGGGTATTACCGGCCATTTGTAGATCCAAGGATGAGGCCCTGCTGTTTCAAACCATTTATTTAGTAATGTTTGCAGGGGCCCTGAGGGTAAGCGAGGCAGTGGGTCACAATGGGAAAAATGATGAGCTAGGTTTGGAATGGAAGGGATATAAAATGGGGAACACAAGAAATACAGCTGAAGAATAGAAGATCCAAAACAGATCAGGAAGGAAAAGGGTGCGTGGTAACCATTAAGGCTCATTCTGATAGGACCTTGTGCCCAGTAAAGGCTTTGTAGGCTTAAGCTGCAGAGTGCTATAACAAAGAAGGGAGGTTATTTGTGCACGGGGATGGGAAAAAAGTGACAAGTTACCAAGTAATGGCCATCCTCAAAAAAAGCATGGAGTTCCTGGGGAGGATCCAGTTAATTACTCATCCCATTCTTTTGGGATAGGGGCTGCCTCAAAATGGGCAGTAGATGGGGAAACTGTGACCACTGTGGTGGAAAAAGGGCAGTGGTGGTCTGCCAGCTACAAGAGGTATATTTGGGCATTAAAGGAAAGTGATTAACCAGGCATTGTGTTTGTTACAAGAGTAGACTCCAAAGGTATGGGGAGAGGGGAGAGTAAATAATAAAAAAAAAAAATGTGGGTATTGGAAATAAGAGGGACAGGGCAGAGGAGAAAGAAAATTGGAGATGGTGGTGAGAGTAATATTTTGCTTGATTTAATAGGAAAAGGGAGGACCATACAAGTATGGATCTGCGGGCACTCCTACATTTACTGGGCAGAAAGGAGAGCAAGAGAAGAAGGCCGGAGGAAAACAGCTATACCAAGATGCCAAGAAATGTCGGCTGGTATGGCATGGCATTCGGGGGATGAGATGGGCACAGCTACTTCCCAACCTAATAAAAATGAAGGAAAGGCGGCTCACCCTGGATCTAATAATTTTACATCTTGGAGATAATGATATTGGGGGGAAGCCATGGGTCGATACATATTTGATGGTTAAAGAAGATCTTATAAAGATAAAGCAATGGTGGCTGACAGTGAGCATAGCATGGTCAGATATGATACCAAGGATGGTATGGCGACATGAGCACAGCCATGTAGCAATGGATAGGGCCAGGAGGAAGATGAATAGAAGGGTGGGGACACTGATAATGACTATGGGAGGATATTAAGTATTGAGGGGAGTAGAAGAATGGGTAGATGAATTTTACAGAGCAGACGGGTTACACTTGTTGGATATATCAATAGACATGTTTAATACAGAGATGATGGGTTTTATTGAGGCTTGGAGGAGGCAGGAAGGAAGATAATAGGAGAAAGGGAAGGAAAAGGAGGAGGGAAGGCCAGTCATCCAATGCAAACTGGAGACAGGCTGTGGGGAAAAAAGGGGGGAGAAAAGGGGGGAAATGATAAAGGAATATGAGGAGAAGAAGAAGGAACAGAAGGAGAAAAGAGCGGTCTCAGTTCTCACCGTTACCTACAAGAAGGAAAGAAGAAGAAGGCTCCCAGGTTTTCACCTGGGGAGGCCAGAAGAAGATGAACAAGAAGGAGGGGAGACCAGAGATTGATATGTTAAGGCAACAAAAACAAAGAACTGTGAAAATAAATAATGAAAAATGGTGATGGTACATGCAAAGAAAATGTAAAATATTAATAAATTAATTGCCAATCTGAGCACAAGAACAACTCCATTGTCTGACTTTTGTGGGGAAAAGGGGGAATCCAGGACAATGGAGTTTGCCCTTTAAGAGGCAGACCAAATTGTCCTGGTGGACCCTTTCCACCCCCTAGTTGGTACAGATGGTTGTGCTTGGGGGGAGGAGAGGGAGGACCAGGAAGCAGGACAGAGGGGAGGAGACAGGAAGGGGGAGCTTAGGAGGGAAGGGACAGGGATGGGGGGAAGTAAGAAATAGGAGGGGCTAGTGCAGGGTACATAATCCCCTGCACAGCAGCATTTCAGCCTCTTTGCTGGAGTTTTTTTTTTTTTATAGTTTAATATTTTATTGTATTTGTATTAGGACACATCTATCGATACACACCTATGTAGCAATATTTAGGTCTACCATAACATTTGGTAGAGACAGAAGGAACATGAGGTAGCTCGAACATACAAGAAGTACTGCAAAGTATAATAACAAATGCTTGGAGATTAAATTGCTTGAAAAATTAAATGTGACATCACAGATGGTTTCAGGTTATAAAGATGTCAAGGTCTGGGCATGTCTACAAGTGCTGTATATATAACCTTAAGGTCCATATGTCACAGGAAGGGACATGATGTGACCAAGGTCAGGAATATAATATACACAACTATGTACAAGCAAAACAACAAAACTAAAGGCAATCTGGTTTTAAAGATCAGGTGTGGGCCTATTGAAAGACAAATCTAGAGAGTCCTATATCCACCGGGGGGTGGCAGCAGAGCCAGGAAATCTAGCAAAATCAGGTAATAGCTTGGGGGTATACATCATGACAATATTTTGACAGTAAATATGGCTGCCAGTATTTCTCAAAATGAGTCACATTGCCCCTCGCAAAACTAGACATTCTCTCAAAAATTGCCCCTTGGTTAAGGGCTACGAGGAAATCATGGAAGGTTGGGACTTCTGGGGACCTCCATTTCATGAGGTTCAACCTTTCGGCTATTGCCCCCACTACTGTGACCAATTGAGCCTCAGGGCTGGACTTAGGGGTATTGGGGTGGGCACATCCCAACAAAAGAAGAAGGGAATTAGGATCTATTTGGGGGAATATCTGTCCACACATATCCTGGATAGAGCACAAAAAGATTGGAGATTGGGGCAATCCCAAAGAACATGTAATAGGTGGGCCCCCATTCCTCCACAGTGCCAGCAGATATCAGTTGGGATAAATCCCATCATTTTAAGTTTGGCTGGGCCTCTTTACCATCTATGTAGAGTTTTGTTCATAATAAGGCTAGTACGCCCATCTCTACAAGCCAAATGTATATGTACCCATGCATGCTACCCATTGCCGTCCAGAAATAGGGGACCGAAGGTCCTTTTCCCACTGGATTTTTGCTGGGTGAGTAGGATCTGGGGAGATATCCCTTAGGACACTATAGATATCACTGGCAAAGTTCCCGAGGGCGATGCAGCCAGATATTTAAGGGATGTGTTTTTTTTTGACAACCTGTAGTCTGGGAGAATTAGGGAGATGAGATATAGCATCCCTAATCTGAAGATATCTCCAGAAGTAAGTAGTTGGGAGACGGTATCTGGATTGTAAGGATTCAAAGGTGTCAAGTGTATTGGAGTTAGGTTGCAGTAAATCCTGCACTAATGAGATACCTTGCACCTCCCAGATTTTCCAGTATATTGTGCTTTTTCCAAACTCTATGGCATGGTTATTCCAGAGAGAAGTGTAATTCCAGGGGGCTGGGTCATGTCCCAGATGACCTAGGACATGTTTCCAGTATTGGATAGATAGCAGGATAGGAGGGGAGAGAGTGGGATATAGATTTTTCTTAGTATACAAGGCCACCGCTGGAGAGGGTGCCTGGAGCAGTGATGCCTCCAATGAGAGCCAGATGAGAGAAACTTGTCCAGGTCTAGAGAACCATTTAGTGGTTTGTGCAGTAATGAAGGACATGTGATATCCTTGCAACCATGGGAGACCCCAACCTCCTCTACTCCAGTGCTGATGAAGTTTAAGTTTACTGTATCTGGGTCGGGAACCTTCCCACAAAAAATTACCCATCAGAGCTTCCAGTTTTTAGAACTATTTCTGTGGGATGGATATAGGGAGATGGGCCAGTAGGTACAGAATCTGAGGGGCAGCCATCATCTTTATAGAATCTATTTTGCCTGCCAGGGAGAGCCGTAAGGCCTTCCAGCGTTCCATATCTAATCTGAGAGACTTCACCAGAGTTGAAAAATTAAGAGTAAGCATTTTAATCAGATCTGGATGTAAAATGATACCTAAGTATTTTATACCACCAGGAGACCATTTAAGGCCAAATGCCTTAAAATCTGTACTAGAGGGTATAAAATTCAAAGGAAGGACCTCTGTTTTTGACTGGTTAATCTTAATGCCAGACATACTGTAAAAATCAGGCAAGATATTAAGGATATTATTAATCACTTGAGGGGTACATTCAGTGGTGACAAGAAGGTCATCGGCATACAAAAAAGTTTTAAGAATAGTGCCTCCCACTCATATTCCGGGGATAGAATGGAACTCTCTGAGAGCTATAGCCAGAGGTTCCATAGCCAAAATAAACAGTAGGGGGGGAGAGAGGACAACCTTGTCTTGTGCCCTTCTGCAGATGGAATGGTGGAGACAACAGCCCATTGGTCAGAACTCTGGCTGAAGGGGTAGTATAGAGCAGTCGTATCCAGGAGAGGAAACCAGGCCCCATGCCCATTGAAGAAAGGGTATGAAAAAGAAAGGGCCATTCAACCGAGTCAAAGGCCTTTTCAAAATCTACGGCCAAAGTGACGGAGAATTGTTTGGACAATTTGGTGTAATGCATAAGTGACAACAAGGTTCTATTGTGGTCTGATCCCAGTCAGCCTTTAGCAAATCCCACTTGAGATGGGTGAACGAGGCTTGAAAGAAGTGGTTCGAGCTTACCCACAGGAACCTTGGCAAAAATTTTTGCGTCCGCATTAATAAGGGAAATAGGGTGATAACTGCCAGGTGAAAGTAAATCCTTCCCCTTTTTTGGCAGGACCATAATGGAGGCTTCCCTCATGGTCGGGGGTAGATATCCAGTAAGCAGAGAGTGTTTAAAAGCCCGAAGCAAATATGGGGCAAGATTAACTCCCTGAACTCTATACAAATCGATGGGTAGTCCATTAGTCCCCTGGGCTTTACGAAGGTTCATTGACTTAATAGCCTTTTCCACTTCTTCCAGTGTGATCGAGGCATCCAGTGATTTGGCCTCAGTAGGAAGAAGTTTGGGGATAGGCAGTGAGGCCAGAAATCTTTGAATTTTTTGAGGGGTCTGGAGGGTGGGGGGAGGCATATAGCTGCTTGTAAAACTGCATCATGATTGTGTTCACTTGTGTATCAGAGTAGCAGGGAGTACCTTTACAGTCTCTCAATGCCTGTATTCATTTGGAGATTTGTTGATGTTTAAGCCGATATGCCAAGAGTTTACTGGCTTTTTTCACCACCTTCCCAGTAGGCATGTCGAATCCGTTTAATATTTAGCTCAGCCTGGCGGGATAGATGAGTGTTCAGTAAGAGCCTAGTGCTAGCCAATTGTGCAAGTAATGATGCAGGTGGGGTCTTAGAGTTGAGGGATTTATATTGTGTTTCTAGCTGGTGTAGTTGTCTCTCCAGGGCCCTCTGGTCAGCCTATCGGTGACATCTCCTAGCTGCTGGGAAAGCAATTATTCCGCCTCTTATCATCGCTTTGAAAGCTTCCCAGAGGGTCATGTCAGAGACTTCATTGTTGTCATTGTTAGTCCAATAGTCCCTTATCTCAGGGCCCAGCCACTGTTGGAAGCCCTTATCCTCTAAGAGGAGAGGGTCCAGCTTCCAGGAGGGGGAGTGTGGGGAGTCCAGTTCTAATTTAAGCAGTATGTCTAGTGGGGTATGGTCTGAAACATATATTGGGTGCATTTGAGTGCAGACCACCCTATCTTAGGGCTTGGAGGAAATCAACCAGAGATCTATTCTGCTGGAGGTACCATGGGATTGTGAGAAACATCAGAAATCATGCATCATACAGGGGTGCAAGACCCTCCAGGCATCAAGTAACCCATGCTCCACCATTAGTCGCAAGAGAGCTTTCTTAGCTTGCCTGTGTGGCTCTGGGGCTTTATTGCTTCTGTCCATGGTATCATCAAGGGCCAAATTAAAATCTCTTCCCAATAAAACTGGAACACTATTTGTATTGAAATCCATAAGGGTTTGATTAAATGTATGAAAAAAGGAGGGACAATCCTGATTAGGGGCATAGAGACTGGATAAGACTAAGGGACCTTCCGGTGTCTCCATTTCAGCTATGATCTATCTCCCCTCTTTATCCTGAATATGTCTTTTGAATTTCCACCATAAAGTTTTTTTGTATTGATATAGATACCCCTCGTTTATGGGATGAGGCCGCACTATGAAGTTCTTCCGATACCCATCCTTGACGAAGTTTTTTTGCTTCCCCAGAAGATAATTTGGTCTCTTGCAGGAATACAACCATGGGTTTTAATTTTGTCAAATGTATCAAAACTTTTTTTCATTTAATAAGTGAGTTAAGTCCCCTGACATTCCAGGAAATCAGTCTAATCTCCATCTGGCCTGAGATGGAGCATGGCTGAAAGGGTAGACAACCAGAAACACCAGGACAGGGGGGAGTAACTCCTAAAGTAACAGTATTTCCCCCAGTAAGGACACACAATAATTCTAATAACCTTCATATAGATCAGATTGCCAGAACTTCTAACTTTGTATAACCATGCACATATCTTAACCACATGATACTGTGCCTGAAAAAGAAGAAAAAAAAAACAACCACAGTAACAATAACATTCCAAAAAAGTGGAAAAAAAAACACCCCCTCCTGCTCCCAAAAATCTTCCCCAAATCAGACCAGCTTCCACTTCAAACATCAGCTTACTAGTGGCCCAGAACACAGCAGAGGTCACTGGGAGGTAAAAGATAAGTTAACTACAGCAGAGATAGGACACTCAAACGTCCTGAAATCTCTCTGCACATCATCCCCACCCATAAAGGGAAAAGGAGACATTTCTGCTTATATGATATATGAAACCATTACCCGGCCTTTTTTGACCCCTAAATAGCAAGAGACCACCCCTCCCACTTGTTGTAACAGAAGGGGAAGTCATCCCACATTGGGTGGGCATCCCACCCCTAGCACATCAAAGTCATGCCAAGGGGGTAATAAAAACAAACAGGTTATAAGCCCACTCTGGGGCCACAACAATGAGCTTCTGTGCAGCCCTACTACGTATTAAGGCATGAATAAGAGTTCAGATACACATAGAAAGCAAAGAAATACCACTCCCTAGATGAAAAATTAAGGGCATGTGGGATTTCCAGAGGGAAGTGAAGCCCATTGATATAGGCCTGAGGAAACAGTGATCATCAGAGAAGACTCATCTCCATTTATTCAGCCCATCAGTCCAGGGGAAGAAATAACTGCCACTTCAAAGTGAACAGATGCTGACTCAGTTGTATCCGACAAAATGCAGGTATCCAGAGAAACAGATTTAGAGTTCCCTGCCTAGGAAAGGGCCCTTGCTGCATGAGATTTAGCCTCTCTGGAGTGCTATTGTCTGGGAGGCAATGGAGGGACCTGAAGTGTGCCATCTGACAGCAAATCCATCAAGGCCTTATGCCGACTATTGCTCATATCAGGGGTAAAAGAAGAATGAGAGGCTACTGATGCAGAACGTACACTGCAGCTCCGAGAACAAAGCAGATGGGTCTTGTCGATATGGCCCCTTCGATCTGAGTCCTCCTCATGTTCTTTTTTCTGCTCCCTGTTGATTTCTGAGGTGCCAGTCGGGCTGGAGTCCATGGTGACAGGGCTTCATGTAAGGTGTGAGAGCAGGCAGGCGCCAGGGTAGAAGCTAGTGGCTCTTGCTGAGAAATCTCCATCTGAGTGGTCCCCACTGAAGCAGTCCTAGGTAGGGGTACTTCTCTCAGTGAACCCCAAGTAAGTTTGGGAGCTTGAGCTGCTAAGGACTTCTCTGCAGCTGCTGGGTCATCAAATAGCCATGGTGAACCTTTTAGTATGATCCGTAGGGAAGCAGGGTATCTCAGAAAGTATTCCAGTCCCATTTCAGTGCAGACTCTACGGGCAGCTGTAAAGGCCCTATGACGTACTGTGAACTCTTGGGAGTAATCTGCCTAGATTTGGATCTTGTGACTTTTCCAAATAAGTTCTTTTTTTTTGTCTAGCCAGTCGAGCAATCAGCTCCCTTTCCTGGAACCTAAGAAAATGAGACAAAATTGTGCGGGGACATCCCCCAGAGACCGAACAAGGAGCCAGGGTTCTGTGGGCTCTATCTATCTCAGGTGGCCCATCACAATGCCAGTCCAGTAAGGGGGGGTAGCACAGTTTGCAGGAATAAAACTACATCATCCCCTTCACTTCTTTATGGAAATCCCACAAACCCTAAATTGTTTCGCCTACTACGGTTCTCTAAGTCCTCAACTCTTGCCCACAGAAGCTGTATGGTCCATTCTAGTTCATGTAGTTTTGCTCCAGCCTTATGCCAGCCATCCTCCACTTCGGCCAGTTTGTGCTCCGAGATGCAGGCCCGTTGAGACAGATCAATTATGTCGGCAGTGTTTTTTTTTGTAGCTAGATCCATATTGTCCATCCGAGAGAGGATTTCAGCAAACATGTGCCAGATTTCAGTCAGATTGCCTTCTTGCTGGGTTGATGATGATGCAGACTCCATCTCAAAGGTGTACTAGGCCGCGATCCGGGGGGACAGAAACGGAGATCACAATTTTTTCCTCCCACACCGACAGCAAGTTAAAAAGGACACGCTGGCTTGGAGCGCAGGTCAACCGGGAGATGTACCATTAGCCAGGAGATGACAGAGAGCAGAAATGAAGCAGACTTAAGATGGGTTTACGGTGAGGTTACAGAGAGCACAAGGCTTAGGCATCCATTCAGCTCAACAGGTAGCCACGTTCCCCCTTTTGCTGGAGTTTTTGTTTCCTCCAACTCACCTGTCAAAAGGAGAACGGGGAGTAGAGTGAAAGAAGAAGTGGATGTTGTCTGCCAGAGGTGGATGGAAGGAGGGTCTGGTATGGACATTGTTGGACTGCCAGAGGTGGATGGCAGGGGGATGGGGAAAAAGGGGAGGAGGAGAAAAGGGGGGGAATGATAAAGATAAAATGATAAAAACGATAAGGAGCGACCATAATACTGTCTGGTTTCAAATAAGCATGGGGGGAGGCGGGGTGAGATCTAGGACACTGGCAGTGGACTTCAGGGGGGCAGACTTTGAGGGCATGGGAAATATTCTCAAGGATCACTTGAAGGGGATTACATCAATGACAAGTGTGGAAAGAAGATGGGAGGTCATAAAACCGGGACTTCATGAGGCAGTCAGGATCTGCGCTAAGTTGAAATGTAAGGGAGCAAGGTCACATAAACCATGCTGGTGGTCCAGTGAGGTACAGGTAGCAGTCAGAGAAAAGAAGGCCTACAAAAATATAAAACAACAAGAGGGATAGGATAAGAAAATGTACCATCTTGCATCTAGAAAAGTCACCCATATGGTGAGGGGAGCAAAGTCCAGTAAAGAGCAATGGCTGGCACAGGGGATACAAGGAGGGAAAAAGGGGTTCTTCCGGTACATTGGGGAGCAGAGAAAAACTAAGGGCCATCTCAGCAGATTGAGATCAGAAGGAGGGTGGGTGGAAGAGGCGAGGGACCAGGCAGAGGTATTTAATGACTACTTTGCCTCTGTGTTCACTAGGGAAGGGGATGGGATATCTACAAAGCAAGGCACGAAGGGGATAGAAGTGGCAGTGAGTGGGATTAGGGGAGCAACAGAAATGGAGCAAGAGGGAGGGAGAGGTGCCCCAGGGGTGTCACATCTGGATAAGGATAAAAAGACCAGTAAGGTGGAGGGGACAGATGATGCTATCTCCACCAAAAGGGTGTGGTTAGCCCTCAAGGCCCTAAAGAAAGACAAATCTCCTGGGTCAGATGGCATTCATCCGAGAGTACTATGGGAATTGGCGGACATACTGGCTGCACCCCTGGTGGAGCTCTTCAACAGGTCACTTGAGACAGGGAGGGTACCTAGGGATTGGTGAGAGGCACATGTGGTGTCAATCCATAAAGGGGGGTCGAGGGAAGTACCAGGTAACTATAGACCCATCAGTTTGACCTCGGTGGTGGAAAAATTAATGGAGAGTATACTAAAGGAATGATTGGGGGTGTACTTGGAGGAGGTGGGAGGTCTGGATAGTCAGCAACATGGGTTTGTGCCAGGTAGATCATGTCAAACCAATCTTGTGGAGTTCTATGAATGGGTAACATCAGAACTGGACTGGGGAAAGCCTGTGGATGTATTATTCTTGGACTTCAGCAAGGCGTTTGACTCTGTCCCCCACAATGGTCTGGTGGAGAAACTGATGGGGTTAGGGAGTAGGCCCTTTGATGGTCAGATGGATTGAAACTGGCTAACTGGACGCACCCGAGAGTAGTGGTCTGTGGTGAGCTAACCCCTATAGAGGTTGGTACCGCAGGGCCTCGGTCCTGGGTCCAACTTATTTAATGCATACATATCAGACATCAGAGAGGGTATAGGTGTGAAATGAGTCTCTTTGTGGATGGCTCCAAGATGGGAGCAGTAGTTGAGGGAGAAGAGGGAAGTTGGCCCTGCAAGGGACCTGGACACCCTGGAAAGCTGGGCTCACATGGAAATTAAATTAATATCACCAAGTGCAAGGTGTTGCATCTTGGTCGGGGAAACCCTAAACACAGGTACACCCTGGGAGGGGAGGCGCTGGAGGCCTCAACAGGGGAAAAAGACCTAGGGGTCATGGTGGATGCATGTATGAATAACTCTGAGCAGTGCAGGAGAGCAGCTAGCAAGGCAAACAGGATGTTGGGATGCATTGTAAGGGGGATCACCTCTAGGAGCAAGGAAGTGATTCTGCCACTGTACAATGGACTGGTTACACCACACTTTGAGTACTGTGTACAGTACTGGAGACCACACTTGAAGAGGGACATACAGCTCCTGGAGAGGGCATAGAGGAGGGCAACTAAGATGATACGAGGGCTAGGGATTTGACGATGAGGACAGACTTGAGGAGCTCTGCCTGTTTTCATTGGAGGAGGGAGAGACAGGGGGACATGATTGAGGTCTTCAAGTACCTCAAGGGAATAAATAGGGTAAACATGGAGGGATCTTTAGACTAAAGCAGGAGGTATCACCAGAGGCATGGTTTGAAGTTGGAAGGTGGAAGGTGAGGGGGAAAGAGGAGGAGGTTTTTCACTGAGAGGGTGGTGGACCCTTGAATGCACTGCCTGGTGAGCTGGTTCAGAGATCCACAGTGGAGGGCTTCAAGAGAGGGTGGGACAGGCACAGAAAGTGGATGTATCAGATGATGGTCTGTCCCGGGGGGGGTGAGGATGGATGATAGGGGTTTCTGGAGCACAAGGGATGGGAGGGCCTCGGCACCCAACTAAGGATCTAAGGTTCGAGCAGACTCGATAGACCGTAAGGCCTAATCTGCTGGCAAATAGTATGTTAGTATAAAGGAATATGAGGAGAAGAAGAAGGAACAGAAGGAGAAAAGAGCGGTCTCGGTTCTCACCATTACCTACAAGAAAGAAAGAAGAAGAACAAGGCTCCCAGGTTTTCACCTGGGGAGGCCAAAAGTAGATGAACAAGAAGGAGGGAAGACCAGAGATTGATATGTTAAGGCAATATAAACAAAGAATTGTGAAAATAAATAATGAAAAATGATGATGGTACATGCAAAGAAAATGAAAAATATTAATAAATTAATTGCCAATCTCAGCACAAGAACAACTCCATTGTCTGTCTCTTGTGAGGAACAGTGGAAATCTGGGACAAATAAATAAATACTGTTTTTGATGTCCCGGATTCCTGCTCTGAGAGGCTGCTTACTGATGTAGTCTCTTTCCTCTTTCTGCAAATTATTGAGTTGGTGTACTTTAATATCAAACCTCCCATGATAATTACGTCTTTGGATCTTGAACTTTGCTCACAGGCTTCATTTCCCATTTTCTCCCTGCAAGTGGGGAACTGTGTGTTGAGTATCACTAATATTAGGCTGATTAACTTCTGTGGTTACAGTTTCATGAGCCGTTCTCCTCCCTTTTCCTGCTTCATTATTTTTTTCTTGTTGTTCTATCTGTTTCATTATCTGTTTCTTGCAGTACTTGTAGTCCTTCAAATCTATTTGCAACAGGTATTGATCCTTCTTCTCCTCCTCTTCTTTTTTCCTCACACCATTTTTAACGAAATACCACTCACTTCCCTGCACCTCACTGCTGTTGCTGTCTGATTCATCCCCAGCATTTCATTTGTTTTTTCACATTTTGTTACTCCAAGCTGTGGACAGAGGGCTCTATGTGGATGCCACTTTTTAGACCTGTCAAAAACTTGTGATTTACAAAGATTAATAGATATTGTTGGCAGATAAGAACCACTTGGCTCACCTAGTCTGCCCATTTTCCCTACCTACTGTGACACTACAGACCCTACATGGTCTCCGGCTTTTTCCCTCCCATCTCGAACTAATAAAATACCCTTGTGTCTATCCCGTGCATTCTTGAATACCTTTACAGTTTTTGCTTTTACCACCTCTGCTGGGACGTTGTTTCAAGCATCTATCACCCTTTCCATTAAGAACTATTTTCTAGTATTTTCCCTGAATCTGCCCCCCTCCAGCTTCATAGCATGTCCTCTTGTTCTTGAACATTTTTTTTTCTGAAAAATACTTTCACTTGTACCTTATTTATACCTGTGAGGTAAGTGAAAGTCTCCATCATGCCCCCACCCCTCCTAACTACAAGGGTATACATATTGAGATCTTTTAATTTAGTTAATTATTAGCTGTTACTAAAAGACTCCTGGAGTTGGGCCTGTCAGCCACTGCACCCACCTGATTCTCAGACTGTCACACAGAACCCAAAAGGCTAGATGTGGTGATGTGTACGCACAGGTTTCAGCAATTTACAACTGGAGTCCCCCAGGGATCTGTTCTGGGACTGCTGCTGTTTTGGCTGTTTGCTAAAAAGATTCCAGAAGTCTGTGACCACTGCAAAATAATTCTACAGAATATGCAGCTGACACAGTAGTTGTTATAAATCATCAAGATTTAGCAACCCTTGAGAAACATCTGACACATGATTTTAATAACTTGTGCAGATTGTTTATAGCTAACAACTATTGTCATTAATTAAAAAAAAATCAAAACTGTATTGTGGAGTAACCAGGGCCTGAATCATAGGCCTGAGCTGCACATTTCCACACTTAATGGTGACTCGATTGAGCAAGTCCAGTTTTTCAAAAATCTGGCTGTTTACCTAGACCCTATGCTATCATTCTCCACACACATGGATTCAGTGGTTAATTGTATCAACCAGCACCTTGCCCTGTTCTATAGAAATAGACTTAATTTTACCAAAGGAGGTCAAAAAAATCTTGTACTCTTGTCCCATCATCTCAGTCATGGACTATAGCTTAGAGGTTTATTTTGCTGCTAATAACACCATTCTGGAGAAAATCTGTGTTACCTTAACTGAGTGTGCAGATCTCACCTTAACATAAAATGTGACACTCGTAGGTGTTATCTTTAACCCACTGCTAACTGGCTTTCTTACCATCTTAGAGTATCTTTCCCTCTATAATTTTTCTGCAAAAGATCACTTTTGGGTCTTGTGTGCCCTGGTGATCGAAATCTTTTTAATCTGAGTGACAAAAAAAAAATACATTACTTTCTCTATGGGTGACAACAAACTGCAAATGCCTTTTAGGAAACTAGTCCTTGGACAATGATCTTTTGTAGTCAGGGCTGTCAAGGCATAGAACTCCATATCCTCAACTTTGTTTGAGTTTTCCTCTTTTGACTATTTAAATCATAAATATCTACCTTTCCCCAAAGATGATTGATTATAAATGTACATAATACCTGTACTTGTATGATTTTATGATGCCTTGGTCTCTGTCTTATCATTTGTACTTATCACTGTAAATATGTCTCTGACTTTGTTTATACTTGTGTATATGCCTCCAACTTGGACACCATTGAAAGGGGCTCTTGAGCTCAAAGGTCTTCTGAATACAATAAACAAGCAAACAAATAACCACCAAAGCAAACTACCTAGTGGCCAAAACTGTTATTATTATTATATTACTACTACCTTTAAGAAGAACTGCACATATACTAGGGACTCTCCATGTTGATAACTCGCCCCTCAATTAGGATTTTAAGACTGGAGTAGCATTTTTTATGTTTTCTTAAAATTCTTTTTCTGATGTTAAAACAAGTCCTATAACTCCGGAGAGAAACTGGTGCCCATTGCCACTGCATGGGTAGCAGAGTACATCTGCCACTGGCTCAGTGCCAATGAGCCGCGCTGACTTCTGTCAATTTGCTTGGTCTCCAGCCAGTTTGCACTAGCTGTTCTAGAAGACATGGGCCCCCATATTCAGATGATTAGGGCATTGATAATCATGTTGGCAATGATCTAACCAGGTTTTGCATGAGCAGAACGGGCGGGGCTATATTCGGTGGCCCAAGGTGCATGGCACTAAATGGACAGTGTGTGCATGCAGAATACACTGCTACACCCATGAACATGAGGGATCACTCCTGCAAATAGGTGCAGTGGTGTTTTTAGAGGATTTGAAAATGCTAAACAGCGCTGTTTAAGATTTTCAAAACCCTACCTTTTTCAAAGTATAGCATTCTGGTTGCTAAATATGGCTCTCAGGAGTTATGGGGCTATCTGTTTAGGATTCACTATTTCCATTTGCTCCTGTGAGTCACTTCCTTGCAGTGGGCTCTGTTAGCACTGGGCATGCACAGTCAGCACAGATGGAGATAACACAGCCTCATATTCAGACAGGTAGCGTGCTCCGGCCAGGGTATGCTGCCTATATACATACAACCTGCAGGCAGGTTATACACACATGCAGTGATAATGGATGTGTGTCACAAATGGCTAGATCTGAGTATGGGATCTGTAATCTATGGAATAAGGAAAGAATGAAAGCAACAAAGTATGGAAACAGTTTTATACTGTGTGTCTTAAAGACCTTTCCGAGATAAATAGCTAATTGTTATTTACATGGACTTTGTCATCTGTATTTTTAAATGGTTGTTGTTTTTTTATTATTGTGATCATTACATGTACTAACATTTGTGTGGCTGTTCTGTGCAATCTTCAACCATGGGGTTGTAATTGTATCTTTTCATAAAATTGCACTGAGTTAGTTGTCAGGGCACATTAGGATGAAATTCACAGCTGAAAAGCTCTTCTGCCTGCCAGATGGTGGTGGGCAGCAGTTTTCATCAGGAGTTACAACACATTTTTAAAAGAAGAACAAATTATTTTATGATAACTTAAAAAAATTCCTTGGTAGCTTTACAACTGGGGGTGAACTAACAGCACCATAGGTCTCTGGTATATATGCAGTGCTCCTTTAATGAAATAACATTTATAACATCCACCAGGTCCCCTGCTTTTAGTTGCCAGTTGGTCACTTCAGGTCTGATTTTAATAGCTAGCAGTAGACCTTAGACAAATGTTCTAACTTGAACTGGTGTTCCTTCAACCTGTATTGAGGAATGCTATTTCAGTACCATGGGTCTAGCTAGAGGCATTGCTTTTTAGATACCTACAGTTATTACTACCAGTAGCAAGTTGCGAAACTCCTAGAGTTGTCTTATTTTATTTTCAGACTTCCTTGAGCACATATACAGTAATTTGGTCAACATCTGCTATATAGAAAATACTGAATTATTCATAATGGAACCCATAACACTGTTGGCATTAACACATCTGGCAACATATGCTATGTGCACATTATTCATGAAGATGTCATTTTATGAAACAGCTCTTTTTGCTTAATATGTAGGTTACCATACTATATGACAGGTTTCCTAAAATCGTGCTTGGTCATCTGTTGTTTTTGCTGATATTTTAGCTTGTAAGATCCAGGATTGTAGAAAGCTTTGTCTCCCAACAGCAATATTAGTCACTTGGCAATTTCTGCCACAGTAAGTAGAGTGGGTGAAAATTGCAGTGTCACCTGAAGACATCACAGAGGATTCACTATCTGGGGCATTTTGACTGATACATTTTGTAAAGCATTAGATTAATGCACAGTACATATATTAATTTTCTCTTCCACTCACAACCAACCTGAGCCCTGGATAACAGTCAAAAATTGCAAGGTGATTATCTAGTAATGGGCTTCAAAAATAAGAATGCTTTAGCTGTGCTTCTGACATTTAAAAATGGATAATACTGTCTATTTTAGTTTGAAATTCATGCCATTGAAATCAAGCAATGATAGAGCACTCTACAGTATGACATAAACCAGACAGTTAGATTTGCTAATATATATGGCGGAAACTGTTTTATTTACTTTTATTTTATAAGAACATATCTCATTTCCAAAGATGCCCCAAGGAAAATAAGTATGAATGGAAGAAGTGAAAAGTTTTTGCAGAAAAGCACTGAATTTTCTATAGTAAATAGCTCCAATATTTAGCTCTTTTTAAGGGTCTAGACAGTACTTCTTAGAAACATGATCAGAATGTTTCAAGATTCTGAGCCCACGGAGCAAAAATGTCATTCATTGCTTGATCTAGCATACAAGACACTTATCCAATTTTGTGAGCTTTTGTTGGGGTTTCTTTTTCATAAGCACTGTCAATCCTTGTTATATATATATATATATATATATATATATATATATACACACATATTTAGGCTGAGGGTTTACTTGAGCACAAGACCAAGAACCAAACACTGTTATCAATTACCAAATTTGCTACACCTTACTGTTTAGCAGTTTGTTACTGGTGTCATATATGTTAAGTTACAAGTAGCTTTTTTGCGTGTTTATTTTTGTGACTAAAGGGTCAGTGTAGGTAAATGGGATTTCTATGCCCAACCACCACTTTTCCCATTTTGCTCTTTTCTTCACCCCAAGGCTGTCATGTGTGCAATAGTGTGGGTGTGCAACTTAAAGACACTGCGTGCACTAGAACGCCCATGTTAAACCAGCAGAGATATGGCCTACATGCTGTACTGCCAAGTCTCCACTGGGTGGCAGTCAAGCAACTGCACCCCCCCCCCCGAAGGAGGAAAGATTACTAAGGACACGTGATCCTCCTTCCCTTGGCCGGAATTGAGAGATCTTAGTCCACTCCCGAACCCAGTCACTTCTGTGGCAGAATATAAGGTGCCCTCCATGCCACTGGACTGGCTAGAAGCAAAACCTTTTGAGAGATCAGCATGTCCAGTATGGTTATTACCACACAATAATATTGAGATATAACATATCTGTTTTCTCCCTTTCAGTAAGTTAACATTCACATGGTACTTAGTCATACAGTAGTCTGTTCATAAACAGTTGCATAAGAATGTGCTTTGTATTAGGGGAAGAGAACGCTAACCATTACATACAGGTATGTTATAATCCTAGTTTTTCAAAGCAGTACCATGATAGCTATGCCTTACTGACTGTACATGAAAACAACTCCCAAAACAGCAAAAGGGACCTCATGTTAACATCTAGGCTGGCAGTATAGCCTAGAGATTAAAGTAATGAGATGTAAATGAGCTTGGTACATCCAGCAGACCTCAATTTGATTCCCAAAACCTCCATTTGCATACTGTTTGACCGTGAGCAAGTTACTTAAATTCCCCAGTGCTCATGGGTCACCCTTGAAAACAGCCACTGTGCCTAATGGGCCTTACCTGGTTAAAAAAAAATAGAAAAAGGTTAATATCTCACTAAAGAGCAACACTTCTACAGGAGATGCATCACCCTGCTCTTATGATCATGGATAAACCATGGTAGTATATTGCTAAATCATGGATGATACATGATCAGCAGCCATGGTCATTCATGGTCTGTTCAGTCAAATTGATTATGGCAGAAGGGGCTGAGTGGGCAGGATGGGGTGGGGGTCTAAAGTTGAATCAGAGGGATGGGGACTGGTGGGCTATCTTTTAACATTATATGGGTGGAAGATCAGGGGGATGAGGGTACCACTGGACTACCAGGGTATATTATAACATTATACATGCAGATGATTGGGAGGGGCAGGGGACCACTGGGCCATTAGGGTATCCTTTGACATTATATAGATAAGCAGTCGAGGGAGGAGGGAGGCCACAGGGCAGCAGTGTATGAGTGGGCAGTCATGGGGTAGAGGGACCACTGGACCACCACAGTATATTTGTAACAGTAGAGGAGTGAGTGACTTGGGGAGCAGGGGGACCAATGGGCCAGTAGGGTATTCTTTACTATTACATGGGTGGGTGATCAGGACATTGCATGGGCACTGCTTGACCACCAGGGAAGTGTTTAATAACATACAGGTTGGCAACCTGAGGGTTGGGGTGGGAGGACCACTGGACTCCAAGGACCAGGTGATAGGCAACCCTTACAGGGACTGTGTGGGGTGGAGACATTAATTTGGTTTGCTCCAGGCATGTAATGAGGAGTAAATCAAATCAAGCTTTATTTTTATAGCGCCTTTCAGAACCAGGGCACTGTACATAAAATTGAATGTGTTCAAATATAAATATAAGTTAAAACAGAGACAATAAAACAAATTAACCATAATTAGGGAAGGCCAAAGTAAATAAATACATTTTTAGCCTGACAGTCAGGCATTCTCTTAACTGACGAGGTAGAGAATTCCACAGGGTTGGCACCAAAAAAGAAAAAGCATGGGTACCTGATGTCTTCAATCACACCCTGGGAATCTCTAGCAATCCCTCGTCGGCAGATCAGAGAGGATGTAGTGGGCAATAGGGTACCAGGAGGTCTTGCAGATAACCAGGTCCCTGATCATGTAGGGCTTTAAAGGTTAGCAAGCCAACCTTAAAGGTGATCTGCCACTGAACATGCAGCCAGTGCAGCTCGCAGAGCACAGGCATAATATGACTGGACCTAGAGGTCCCAGTCAAAAGCCTGGCTGCCGTGTTCTGCACCAGCTACAAGGGGCGGATATCAACCCCGATAGCCCTAGGTAGATGGAATTGCAGTAATCAAGGTGGGTAGTGACAAAGGCATGGACTAATGTTGGAAGATCGTCAGGGGGATCCAAGTCTTTCACTCGGGTGATATTCCTCAGATGGTAAAAAGAGGATTTGATGACAGCCGATATCTGAGATTTTAGTGTCAGACCATCATCAAAAATAACACCAAGGTTACGCACCTGGTCTGAGGTACTGTAGTGAGTGGTATGCCATCAAGCAATAAACCTGATGGCTGTCCAGCCCCCAAACCCACCCCCGGGTGACCAGGGTCCACTGCCAACACTTTTTAGTCTTATCTGTATTCAGTCTCAGCCAGCTGGTACTCATCCAAGTTCTGATCTCAGTAAGGCAATTATTTAGCATGGAGAGTGCATCATTCTGTCCAGGTAGAAAGGACATACAGTATACAGCTGAGTATCATCTGCATAGCAGTGAAAGCTCAGACTGTATCACCTGATGATATCTCCAAATGGCAGCATGTACACTGCAAGCAACATGGGGGCCAAGATTGAGCCCTGCAGCACCTCCAGGGCAGGGAGTGAGCACCAGAGGAATAAATTCCAGTGGCAACTCTCTGAGATCTGTCCACGAGGAATGAATGAAATCATCTGAGGACTGTACCAGACAGCCCACAAAGATGCAGCAGGCACTCCAACAGCACGCCATGGTCTACAGTGTCAAATGCAGCAAAGAGATCAAGAAGGACCAGAATGGTACGTGCCTTTCGATCTCTTGCCATTAGAAGGTCATTCAATACCCAGACAAGTGCAGTCTCTGTGCTATGCTTCTTCCTAAAACCAGACTGGAGAGTATCATAGATATTGTGAGTTGTAAGGTGATCGTCCAATTGTAGCGCAACCACCTTTTCAATAACCTTACCAACAAATGGCAAGTTAGAGATAGGGTAGTAGTTATCTAGACAATCAGGATCCAAGGAGGATTTCACAAGGAGTGGTCGAACGACTGCCTCCTTGAGGGGGTCTGGAAAGACACCCCTCTCCAAGGACTTCCAGACAATTTCAGCAAGGATCAGGCAGATAACATCTACACATCCCACTAAAAGGGGTGTAGGGCCCAGATCCAAACTACAGCTGGTTGGGCACAGTGTTTGGTTGATCTTTACAATGTCCATGAATTCCAGCTGACAGAAATCTGACCAGACAGACTAAGTGCATGCCACTTCCTGACGATCTCTACAATCCCTCGTAGGGGAGGTCAGGCCGATGCCAGACCTGATGCTAGCAATCTTATCTGCAAAGAATCAAGTGAACTCCTCCCATTTAAGCTAAGAAAAGGCTTCCCTGGGCTGGAGACAGATTGGATTACACAATCTGTCAACAGTTCAGAATAGCTGAGCCAGTCAATTCTGTGCAGCAGAAATTTCCCTTGACAGAAATTCTGCCATCTTACGGGTGATTTCTGATTGATAGCCATCATAATGTGCCATCAGCCTAAGCCTGTCAGCATTGAGGCCAGACTTCGCCAGGCTCTCTCCATCCTTCAGCCAACTTGCCTCAACTTCTTCAAGAAACCATCAAACCAAGTGCTCCTTGAGCGAAGGGTGAGAGGCCAAACACAAACAGGAGCAATCTTGTCCAGGGTATCTCCCACAGCCTTCTGATGTAAATGACCCCATAGTGCCTTGCTAGTGCTATAAGTTCATTTGCATATATAAGTCTGGATATGACATCTTGCTCCAGAGGAGCAATTGCTGTTTTCATGCTGTAATAGCCATATTGCTCCAGCAAGCCCCATAGTTCCCTACTGGTCACATACCTTCTGTGCCCAGTATGGGACTGAGGATTGTGGGCACCATTGAAACTGTGCCTGACAGGAATACTGTAACATGTCTTTAGTGCTTGCAATGTTCTTTAAAACATTCCAGTATACCAATGGTTTGTTCCAGGCACTAATTTGTTCCTGGGGCAAACATTTAGTGGGCCCAATCCAAGATCGTCGAATATCCTGCTCTGTATACAAACATACATATGAATATATGAATATGCAGCAGATAAATTCTTTACAGTCTATCTTGTCTGCTCAACTATGCTGGTCCCCCATATCTACAATAGGACCTGCTCCCCCAAATCCCCCTGTCCCGCCCTCAGTTTCCTCTCCTGCCCCCCCCAGCAACTTTCCCCTTCATTCTGTTCCGTCTTCACTTGATGCTATCCACTATTTTCAGGGAGACCACCCACTCTGGCAACTCATTCTACTTGGCCACCACATTCTCAGTGAAAAAGTGCCCTCTCATGTTCCTCCTGAGTCTTACCCCCAGCAGCTTTAAGCTCTGCTCCCTAGTGGCTTTGTTTCCACTATGACTGAGGAGGCCCTCCATATTCACCCTATTAATACCTTTAAGGTATTTGAAGGGCTCAATCATTTCCATCCTCTCCTTTCTGTCCTCAAGGGAGTACATGTTGATCCCCTTGATCCTCTCCTCATAAGTGTTGGCCTGCTGGCCAGGATCATATTGGTTGCCCTTCTCTGGACTTTGTCCAGCTAGTTGACATCTTTCTTAAGATAAAGGCACTGATTCTGCATACTGTACTCTTAGTGCGGTCTTATCAGTGACCTGTGCAGTAGTAGTATGACCTCTGCCTTCCTGCTGGTAATCCCTCTGGCTATGCAGCCCAGCATCCAATTTGCTCTTGCTGCTGTTCTCCTGCAGTGTGCTGAGTGCTTCAGGTCACTCTTGATGGTAATCCCAAGTCTTTTTCTTCATCAGACTTGGTGACCTCTACACCTCCCAGCCAGTATTTGGTTTCTGATTCCTTGCCCCTGAGTGCATAACTTTGAACATTTTAGCACTGAACCCAGTTGTCAAATACCAGACCACTTCTCTAACTTAGCAAGGTCTTCCCTTAGTTCCTGTCTCCCCTCCTCTGTGCCCACCCTCCCACAGAGCTTCATGTTGTCTGTGAACAGGCACACTTTACCTGTGATCCCATCTGCTATGTCACTGATGAAGATGTTAAACAATGCCAGACCAAGCACTGAGGCCTGTGGTACCCCACTGGTTGACAGGCTAGCTTTCAAGAGTTCTCCCCTGACCACCACCTTTTGGCTTCTGTCCATTAACCAGTTTTGACACATCTAGTAAACTTGGACCCCATACCCAGATCCTCCAGCTTCCTGGCCTATCAGATAGAGTCAAAGGGCTGCTGAAGTCCAGATACAGGACATCAACTGCTTGGCCCCTGTCCACTATCTTAGTCACCCAGTCAAAAAAGTCAATCAGATTAGTCTGGCAGGATCACTCCTACACAAACTCATGTTATCTCTCTTTTTGCAGTCCATTTTCCTCAAGAAAGCCTACCAGCCTCTCTTTCAAGGTAGACTTCATTAGTTTCCCCACTATTGAGGTCAGACTAACTGGCCTATAATTTCCTGGTTTGCTGCTTGGACCACTTTTACGGAGAGGCACCACATGAGCAATTCTCCAGTCTCAGGTCATACCCACAGACTCCAAAGGGGTGTTAAGCATGTCTGCCAGAAGGCCTGCCCGCACCTCCACCAGTTCCCTAGGGTACATTCTGGTCCTGGCAATTTAGTCCACCTTCAGAGCCTGTAGGCCCTTTAGCATCTTGTTCACCTCTAAGACTCTGTAAGTGTCACCCCCTTCCCAGGCACACCCCACTACTCCCTTGAGACACTGGTCCATCCTTCTGTCTAGTGAAAATGCAGAAGAAGTACAGTACTTGTTAATCAACTTCATTTCTTTTCACTTCCTTCTGTCCAACCCCCATTCCTTTTTTAATCTGACAGTTTCATCTTTAATATCTCTTGTCTCCCTCATATATTTGAATAAGGCCTTCTCGCCGGATTTTACTCCCTGTGCTAGCTGTATTTCCCTAACAGGCTTTGCCTCTTTAACCACTGTGCATGCTACCCTTGATTTATCCTATCTTCCACATTCTAAGCACGTTTGTACTTCCCGAAGGCTGTCTTTTTGCCCTTCTTGCTGAGGTCACTTGTTTTTAATTTTTTATGAGACTATCTGGTAAAATTCCAAAATCTGGACTGCCTGTACACCAGTAAAAAAAAATAATTTCACAGAATTTAGTATTTTAGGCCAGATCAGTAAATCTGCAAAATTTGTTTTTCTTTTACTTGTACTATTTTCAGTTTACTTCAATTAATGTTCTGTATATTAAGCCTTCTCTTATTCTAATCATTTATGCACATTCTAAAACAATGACAGTAGAATCCTGGAAAATCCAGAAAATAGGCTTGCAATTACTGATGCAATTCATGGAATCCCAAATTTAGAAAATTGAATTTCATTATTTTAACCACCATAAATCAGTGGCCTTGCTTATTGCATTTGTCTCTTCTTTCTGAACCACCTGGACTTTTGTGCCTTAGATTTCTCATTTGATTTTGGCACACTAACTAGTGGTTTCCATCAGACCCTTCCTTATTATGGCCCATTTCTGCCCCACCTGCATCTCCCTACTGATCCCAGCAGGGTGCTGCATCAAAATTTCTCCCATCTTATTAAAGTAAGCCTTCCTGAAATTCAAACCCATCATTTTGGTCCTGACCATCCCTCTGCCCTTGTCTAAGTGGGACCACACTGTGTGATTGTCATTCCCTGCAAATGGTGCTTCTACCTTCACATCCTGGACATTTCCACAGTTAGACAGGACCAGGTTGAGTACAGCTCTCTTCCTAGTGGGTTCCATGACACCCTGTGTCAGGACTCCACTCTGAAATGCATTCAACACTACTTGCTCTCTGGTGCTAGATAGAGGTAGCTGAGATTTCCCAGTCCATCCTAGGAAGACTGAAGTCCCCCGAAATTACCACCTCCCCCTTGGCTGCCACTTCCATGATTTGGGACCCAAGTCCCTAGTTATGCACTATATTGTCTTTGGGTTTTGCATGAATGTGGTTTGGAAATGTTGTGTTATGTAAAGCTTCTATCTTAAGTAACTTTCTTAACTGTAACTTTTATTGAATGAGGGACCCATTGCTAAATTAGCATTATGCTGAAATGGCTGTTCATTCTCTTTCCCTCCAAAATAAACAACCAGCCAAACATGGACAACTACTACTGGTAAACAGCCCAGGAACAGTATGCAAATTATTTAAGTTGACCATTTTCTTCTGTGGCTTGTGAGGGAATTTTTATATATCCTAAAGCTATATTTGCTATTATATGCCTTGAAGCTATGCTTGCTTTGTAAGCCATGCTGTAACAAAGTCATAATGAATGTAGTAGAAATTTCTGAGTTCATGCTGTTTTCTACAGGGTTATAGAATGTTATTGAAGTTACTTGAGGTACATTTGTAGAAACAGAAAGCAAGATAAAACTGGGCAGAACTGATTGTACCAGCCTGAATAACAGGCTCGCACAAAGTATAAGATAACAACATGCTTGGGCAAAATATAAGATAACAGCACGTTGAGGCATTGAAGGCAAGCTGTACGTTGCTATGGTGTAAGTGAAACTCATTGTTTCACTCAGGTCAGATTGACCCAGGCATATGTATCAAGAAGTATTGGGAAAGAAATGGAATAAGCAGTGGAAAAGTACCCCATACATTGGTATCAACTTGTTTTTCTGTTACATTGGTATCAACTTGTTATTCTGTTTTATGATTAGCTTATACTGAAATGTTGGTATTTTTCAAGATAAGAAGTGCAGAATCTAGCTTATAAAAAGCTGCTGTAAATTGTAATCAGGGAGCTTTCTCCTTTGCAGAACTCCCGCATGCATGTGAAAAATTTGATCAAATAAAGCGACGTTAAGACAAAACCCAGTGGTGTGGTTTTTTGCCCCGTGACGACGGGAGCGGTTGCTCAGGTAATACTTACAGTGAGAGAATTTGTGATCACAGGCTATCCACAGCTGTTAATTTCAGAAGTCCCTGCATTTGAACAGCACTGTAACAGTATTGTAATTGCAATGAGGTTAGATGCAAAAAAAATGTAACTACAGTATGATTACCTTGTTGCATGTAATTAATGATTAGTTATATTGAAGTGGACACCTAAAGTGTAACCCCTGTATTACAAAACACGTTTCTTTTTTTGTATATCAGATTTTATTTCTCAGAACAAATTGGGTGGTGAATTTATAGGGCACGGGATCATAATGTCGCAAGACACTATGCCACATGGCAAAATCGAGCTGCCAATACAATGCGATATTGCCATGCGGCATATGTCTTTTTTCTGTGGGAAGCTCCACCCCCCACACCCATTGATATGGGGGACTGTGCCCCCAGACCCCCCCACTAAAGATTCTCAACTCCATGGAGGGTCCAACTCGGGAAGCACACACATTGTGTAAAAAAAATAAAATGTCGGGGAGTGGGAATCAAATCTGGTCCCAGACACAGCGACTGAGTTCCTGCTGCTGTGGCTCAGTCCAGTGAGCCAAGGCAGCTGCTCAGTGGAATCCACTCACAGCAGAGTTCTTATCCTCTGCCTGGGATTGTGTGAATGGAGCAATACGCATACAGCAGTATATGTGGTATTGCACCATTCGCTGTCATGGACAGCAGTCTGTTGGGTTAGCTATAATGTCATATGCTATTAAGCGTACAACATTATGACCTGGTAGGAATTTATGGAATAGGCTACCAGTAGAGGTGGTGACAAGTGAAAATATGGAAACCTCCAAAATAAGATTGAACAACTATTGCACAAATAAAACAACAGTGACTTAAGGATATAACAGGCAAGCACTATGGACCAAAGTCTACTACAGCTTGAAACTACCTATGTAACCTATGTAACATAAACAATATGTACAGTGAACTCTATGCCTCGCTGGGGAAAACCCTTGGAAGTGCAGCTCTAGAACTGCATATTAGAACCTTCCATATGAAGAACTAAATCGGCAAAACAGTGTGCTGCATCATGTCAGCAATCTAGTAAATTAATACAGTCTGATCTTAACTGGCATTTAAGACAATATTGTACCCACACAAAACTCAACAATGTATACATTCCATTCAATAATGCAGTGCAGTTCTATATATAACCTGGATCCTGGAATTAGGTAGAAGGAATTAAAAAGAAACTCTGTAGCTGACAACACTTAACAAGATCCAAAATGCATACTTGATTACACTCTCTGAAGTGTTCGGTTTACTAAGTCACTGCTACATATTCCTTACCAAATTACTCTACTGGATTTGGGTGCAAATACATCACACAACCATTACTCAGTCTGGGTCATCTGCATATGTGTATATCTTGCTTGCATGTAGATAATAAACATATTATTTTCTTCTCGATATATATTCTCTTGTAGTGTTTCCAGGAAAATGTGTCTTGTCTCCTACCTGTCACTCTATCCATAAGTAATAATATGCCTACTTTATGTGACATGTATATTCCTGCTTGCTTGCCATGATTGTTCCTGTCGATGTATGCCACCCAGTCAGCCCAACAGGATTCACATTTTTGCCCCACATCTCTGTTCCTGTACCCTAAAGCATGCTAGAAAATGGGTTTAGGAAATCCTTGAAGCTGATTGGCTTAGGCCACCAGCTAGCTGATCTGGTATCAGGCAACAGAGACTGGGAAATAATGAGTCCCAGTCTTTGCTGTCTGATTACATTCCAAATTCCTGTGCCAATAGAACTTTCAATTTTAGAATACTGCCATCTTTGAAATTTCAGCTAGTGAGAGAGACAGATCTCCCACTGCCTCCAGGTAGTGCTACTATCCTAATGACATTGTGTTTCAGACAACAACTGTTGTGAAAGCTGCTTCTCTTTGCTAGTATAGCATTGGTGAAGTCACCTCCCCCAGTTGCTGCCATGTTGCTGTCTCGCTTAGCGAGCGATAGCCCCCCCACTCACATCAACGAACCGTCCATAACATTAGTTCTCATGATCTCTCTGCTACCCCGGGTCACATCTAGATATTTAAAATATGAAAACAAATAAGGATACCTGTGTTTAATTACCCTGTATCTTGTGCTTTGAGAGCTCGCTAAGGTCCTACCAAGATCACACTCTGTTTACAGACCACGCTTGTCATTTCTTCCCTGTAGAGTCTGTGGCAACAAAATATTAAAAAAAGTCACTTTAATAGTTGTTCCTTCTAAGTGTTGTCACCCTCATAACTAGTTACTCTCAATCAGAACAAATTAAATTTAAACTAAGCACTATGGCTTTCACTGACCATACTGGGTCCTTACTTCTGGGTCTGATGCTGTAGCTGCTCTGCCAAAATTGCATGCCACAATATAAGGAAATTTTATACCAATCAGGCAACAAATGGAATTTTTATTTTCTTTTTTGAGCCAGAAGTGCTGAATGAGTAAATAAATAACACAAAAGCCCTGTGTGTTTGTGGGGGTAGGGGGTACCCATGACAACCACCTCCACAGTTACAACCACAGAGGCTCTAGTAGGACAAATGTTCTCACTTCAAAAAAAACCAAAAACCAAAGCATTCTAATGCAGGTGGAAGAACTATTTTATTACAAAATACAGGAAACATCTAACAGTTTAACATTTAAACACAATTTTTTTTTTCAAAATATATAATTCAGTGGCCCATTTTCTAAGTGCAATAATACCCTCCACCGTATTGTGCTATACCGGACCTTCCAAGGGCTATTAGGCCCACAGCCTGCAGCGTCAGGTCTCATTACACCCCTGGGTGGTCTGGTATAGCAGAACACCACCCACCCTGTCAGGTATTATTGCTTACATGCTGTTCTTGCTATACCCACTTCACATGGATTTGCAGTTGTTGCTTCTGGCTGCCTCTAGATCATTGAGATTTGCTCCTTTGCTTCCATTGCTAAAGCCTCTAGGAACCTGCTATATTCTGTTTCGGTTCTCTGTAGTTGACCTAAATTCCTTAGGACCCAGAATAATGGGGAGCAGGGCAGGTAAAATATTGTTTAGTTGGGTTGATATTGTCCCCCTAATATTCCTGTACCTTAGGGCATGTCAGTTGATATTTGGCATCTGGTGTATCTTTTTGGGCATTAGCCCAACATCGCTTCCAGCACTTTAGGCTGATTTGGATACCTAGCTCCTGTCCAATTTGACTCTATGAGATTCCCAGTCTTATAAGTATTGTGGCTGTATGTGTTTATCTATGAATCCACCATCCCCTACTGTTTGATCTAGCCACCAGGGAAATTGTGTCTACCAACTAATTGCCCACCAGTGTATAGTTAGGACTAACCAGACATTGTATAGCATGCCTCAGATAAAGGTACTTCAAGTGGTCCATTACAGGAAGAGAACATTCAGTTTGGAGCTGAGTAGAGGAATTTACAGACTTGTATGCTGTATTACCAGGTTAATGATTGTCTGGATACATTGGGCCTTCCAAGATTCCCATGTTATTGGTTTGCCTTCTATAAGTAACTGTAGCTTGGGACTGCTCCAAATTGGCTCACTTGGCTCTAGGGATAGTCCTTTCCAGGAATTCAGCTTTACTGAATCTTTCTATGCCCTCCTGGTATATCTGAGGGTTGGTGTCATGCACTTCCTGTCAGGTATCAGTTCTCTTAGACCTGCAGCTAGTGAGAAGTGGCTTATTTGTGACTGACCTGCTTCAACCAATAGTGGAGCCTCCCTAGTAGTCCTCTAGTCTGTTGAAGGGCTTGCGTAGTCTCATTGTCTGCATGAAAGGCCTAGGGACAAGGTATGTTCCAACTGCATCTTGGGGGGATCTCTTTCTAAACTGTGGGTGCTGTTTGTCCCAGATGAAGTTACATATCAATCAGTCTATCTGTGCCCATACCTTATTTGGAAATTGGAATGGTATAGAGCTCCAGTAGTTCCATTTATTCTAATAATCTTAATATTTTGTGATGAATATGTTTTACCTACACATATTTTTGAAATATCTTTCTAATTCAGTTTGTAGAACTTATCTATTTAACATTGTGGCTGTTATCTTTTTCTAATGGGGTCTCCTCATTCATAACTAATAGAATAGCCTAATGTCAATGTATAAAATGAAAAGGTAATATTAAATGCATCCTGAAAATAGAGTTAGAATTGACATATCACCATAGGCTTTCTTCAAGAAATATCTAAACTAGAAATAAAAGCAAAGTTAGTGGAGAGGTAAGTGAAAACAAGGGCTATATATGTGAGGAAACAAGGGGAATATCTAGATAACAAAGATATAAAAGGCAAGGTAAGAATAGAAGCTGGAAAATAAAAAGGTGATAATGAGGACTGAGAAACATAGTGGGAGTGAACGAACTGAGTAGTCCTCAAGTGTGGACTAACTAAGAGGGCACAGTAAAAAATCTGAATTGTGACAAAGGTGGAGGAAGGAGACATGGACATCTGGAGAAAAGGAAAATGAATACCGACACATAGCTGGAATGCCAGTGAGAGTAAACACACACACACATGAGCATGCATGCACTCATGGACACACACACACACACACATACATACTTGTGGAAGGAAGTGTGTGCAGGCATACCCACACACGCAACCATAGTGTGTGGTTATGAAAGCACAGATATGATGGGGGGGGGGTCAAAAAGATGAACTACAATTGTAAACCAAATGGTATCTGCTGTTTTGAAGGACGTAACGTCTTACATTGTATGCTGATGATGCTGTAATATATGCTCACGGAACATCAATCACTGAGCTAAAAGGGATTTTATCAAAAAAAAAATGGGCCACTTGCAGCAATGGTTGACATGCAATAGAATGGTCCTAAACAAAGCTTTTGGCACTTCAACTAGACTTAGAGAGAGAGGTTAGAGTCTTCAGGTTATTGCAGCTGATGGTACAACCTATGAAATGTTGAAATCTTCCAATATCCTGATGTCTTATTAGACCATGTCCTGAGCTATGAACCTTATATAGCAAAGGTGACACCTAAAATTCATGCCAAGGTGGCTTTATTGTTTAGGTTGTGTGCTTTTTTGACTACTAAATCCAAAATGGCTATGACAAAACAGTGTTTAATTCCAATTGTTAATTATGCTGCACTTGTGAATGATAATACTTTCATTAATATAATATCAAATAAATCTTTCCTGTTACAGACAATTGGTAAATCTGCCCTGTTGGTTCCTCAAAGTATACACCATTCTGTGATTCTAACGGGGATGGGCCATTTGCCAACACCTCTGTACTTTAAATACTCAATGGCCAGGTTCATTTACAGGATTATTAAATCTGGGGTCCATTTGAGTTAGTGTAAATACCTGCAGAAGTATGACACAAGCTTTTATTCCAGATCACCGGTGGATAGAGCAGGTTTGAAACTCCGTTTGATGAGAACCTCCAGTGGACAGCTAGCTTTTGCATATGTCACTGCAACTATGTGGAACAATATGCCTTCTAAAATCAGAAGTATATCAAACTACAACTCTGTCTTGAGCACTTTACTACAGCACTTTAAGTCATTATCTGATTGCAATTGTTTTAAATGAATTTTATTGTTAAAGGGACACTGTCAACCCTCTTAGATCTCAAAGTGTCCCTAGTTTAAACAAGCATTTGTCAATGCCGAATGTTGCTTGCTTCTATGTGCTGTTTAGGTATTTGGAAGTCATTGGAGTGCAAATATTAAAAATTTGCGAACTTACGAGCGTGGGTAGGAACTGCGCAATGCACGCTCATAAAACAGTCATTTTTAGGAATTTTTTCACCAAATTTTCAACATAGCCATTTTAAGACCTCTGCTCATGAACAGTGTCACTGTGATTTTGTTAATGTGTCCCATACATTGAGTTTGCACACCGACTGCGCCATTCTGCGCTGCCTGGGCGGAAACACATTTTGGGTGAGATGTGAAAAATGACAGCTGTACTACTCATAAGAAGGTGTGGTAAAATGGCAATGTTGAAAATCTGGAGTGAAAATATTGAAATTTCGCGAACTTACGATCCTGCGTAAGAACTGTGCAACGCACGCTCGTAAAACAGTCATTTTTTTGAATATTTGCACCAAATTTTCAACATGGGGTTTTTAGGACCCCTTCTCATGAATGATGTCACTGTTATGGTGGTTTTCAGGCCTGAAGGGTGATTTCACAGTCACTGCACAGTCACTGTGCGAAATCACCCTTCTGGCCTGAATAACGCCATGACAGTGACATCATTCATGAGAAGGGGTCCCAAAAACCCCATGTTGAAAATTTGGTGCAAAAATTCCCAAAAATGCATGAGATATGCAACAAAGTTGAAACCCCCCTATCTAGGCCATTATACAGCTTACCGGCATTTCCTCAATTAGTCGCTTTGAAGAGTGCAGATGTGTTCCCGTCCAACGAAGATCGCCGCGCCAGAGTCCGGAGGTAAGTATGGGTGGGGGTGTGGGAGGCTGGAAGCGCGGTGGGTGGGTGCGGGTTGTGGGAGGGGGCTTGGGAGATGCTCAGCAGGACCGTTTTCGTTTTCAGGTTAAAAAAAAAAAGGCGTGGTGAGACGGTTTGCCACACTGGGAGGCTCCCAGTGGGCACAAGGACACAGGGGGCATTCAGCAGATGGGGATTGGGCACCCCGTCAGTCAAGGACTCATTGCCGCGTGGGGTGGGCTCCAGCGTGGCACCCAGTAACTGGGGGACGACAACAGCATCTCAGCTGGACGGAATTGGGCACCCCATGGAAGCAGTAGGTGCAAGCACGACACTATGGGCAGGGAAGGAGCTATGCTTCAGTGGCTTCTATCTCTGCTCACTGAAGCGTAGCTCCCCTTTTCAACTGTATGCCACTGCATTTTGGACCGTGTCATAGACAGCTCCAAAGTGCATTGGCTTACAGGGGCTGCGCCTGCCAGCACACTGCCTGAATTGGAGGAGGAGGTGACACACCTCCGAAATCGCCGATGATGGCACTATGTTTCTTGCACATGCGTGCAAGCAACATAAAAAACATATTTTATGATTGCCAAAATTCTGTAAAGATTGTTGATGCAGCTGGTAGTCTGATTCTGACTCGTATTTTCTTTGAAAAAGTGAAAAACAGACTGTCTAACATATTGGTGTTATCACACCAAAACAGGTTTGTTTACATTCCTTGATCAACTCCAAATGTATCTTTCATGGACTTGTGAACACCCACAAAACAGTCTAGCCTCTCATAATGCAGTGGAGTTTAGGTGGCTACTGCCTTATGAGCGACTGCAGTTTGGGTGTGTTTCTAATGCTCAGGAAGTATGCAGTGAGAACAGAACCAAGATTGTAAACAAAAACAAGGTTGTTTATAAATATACATAACCATGCATTTCAGTTCTACTAAGCAAGGACACATACAAAAGAAACAGCAACATCAGTGAATTTTAGAGAGGGTAAGCAATCGTAAAATGTGGGGTTTCAACTAGAAATAATATGATGAAAAACAGGTTGACAGTGTCCCTTTAAGTAAAGATGTGGAATGTATATTCCTATATTTATGTATGTTTTTGATGTTGTATATTTTGTTGTAATTGTACTTTTTTGAATTAATTGTGGATCGCACTTGCAAATGGAATTAATTTTCCAATGTGTCTACCTGTTAAGCAAACAAACAAAAAAGAAGGTGGCTGAAAGATGTTAGTAGAAAATAAGTCTGTCATTTAAACCAGAGGGCTGCTGGAAGCCTTAGCAGATGGTAAGCCTAGTTTATATGTTTTTCTTCAACCAACAACCCAGACACCCTACTGAAGGACACAAGTAGAAAGATAATTGACATAATGTTCCCTGGAGGTAAAATGGGACATAGAAGTAAAATGGGATATGATGGTTTTATCAGTGTCTCCATTCCTGATTGCCCCATAATATTTCCTGAATAGGTAACCTAGGTGTCTTGAGAAAGCCTCTGATTGGGTGAAACGCGTCAGGTGATGAGACATCATACCAGGAAGTGTGTAGCTGTGTGCCGAGTTACACTGTTCCACTGTGTTTTCTGTTGGATTTCACTCTGGATTTTACTCTGTTGGATTATTAAAACATACTGTGGATGCAGTCATTACATTCCCAGAGTCAGTGAGTCATTTAAAGAACTATCAGTCTCGAGGGATACTTTTTTCTATATGAGCCTTGGTTATGATGCTGGTTTTCCGTTTGCATTCAACCTAGGTGTCTTCCATTCTCTGATGTAGATAGTTACATGCTTCCTACAAAGAATACAATCAACACCTTTTCTGGAAATGCATGAGGACTCCTTCATGATGGGAAGACACCTGTGAGACCTTAGATTTCAGTGGCATTAGAAATAAACGTGCATGTAGAACAGCATATTCTGTTACAAGCTTTGGAACCTTGCAGGAAGGAACTGTTAGGAGTATGGAGGCTGCTACATACCAGGACATTCTGAAGGGTTGCTGGTCTGCAGTAGGAGGTACTTGCTGACTCTATAAAGGAAGCTACTGAAGGACACAAGTAGAAAGTCATTGACATAATGTTCCCTGGAGGTAAAATGGGATATAGAAGTAAAATGGGATATGATGGCTTTATTAGTGTCTCCATTGGAGACACTGATAAATATTTATAAATATTTGGGTCAGTTTGCAGAGTAGAAAAGTTCCTAGTGATGGCCTGCTGAAGGGAAGGGGTCTTAGAATGGAAGTAAATCTCCAGTGGAATGCATTATTGTTGCTGCATAAGGATATCCCCTCTGTGAGGGTCAAGGTTACAGGGTATATTACTGACCTGGAAGAGTGCTCTGTCCCCTGTGCTTTCTGTGTAATCCCTGTTTATAAAAACAAAAGGGTCCATTGAGCCCACTCAGCAAAATCACCATCTTTACTGCATAACCTGCAAAGTATATGAAACCGTGAATATGGCAATTTATACTGTCATAAGATAAAAGCTCTTTAAGGATGTGGTGAATTTACGCATTAAGTGATGTTCCTCAGGTGATTACTATAGGAACACACACAGTTTTATTCATAAAATGGTGTCTGACCAAGGTGGAGGGAGGGCTGTGCCTGTTGCCCACCATACAATGGTTTGCATCATCTTTTTGGGTGTTGGGGGGAGGGTGGTGGTTGTTTAACTAGTGTGTTTGGGGACAGGAAGTAGTCTTGATTGATTTAATGTATTGGGTTTGGGGAGAGGAGTGTGTGAACCGATACAGGTAGGAGGAAGGGAATAAAAGACTTACTACTTTTTACATAGATACTTTCCTTTATTTCTCTGGTATGGGGGAAGCTGGCTTTGGTGCTAAAAGGGTAGGGGATGAGAGCTGACAGGGTCAGGAAGAGGAGGGGAAAAAGGGTGCCAGGAGAATTGGGTGACACGTTTGCTATTTTTTTTAAAGGGAAACTAGTAATTTTACAAAACTTCACTTTGTGGTCCTCCACTGGTGAAGTGCCTCTTTCACCAGATTAAGTACTATGCAGTGTGGCAGAGTGTCACTGTGTGAAGTCTTTCCCTGGTGAAGTGAACACTTGGCCATGTGAAGAACTACACAAAGTAGTATTTCATACTACAGAACAGCACGCTAGGATGCAAAACAGTATCCTGTGACACTGCATAACAAAAGAGATTAACTATCTGTGAAATTGCCTTGTTTCCTGCAGTAACTCTGCTCCAGAGTTCTGCAGTAAATTCTGCAGTATGGTGTTGAATCCTGGCAGGCCCCACTCTGAAAAGTCGGGAAGCTCCGTGTCATTTTTTATGAAGCAAAGTTTCCTGACTTCACACATCTCTACTTTGATTGTGTTGGGAAGAAACTTCATTGCCTTTAAGTGCAATAGAATTAATTACTGTTTTATCAAGGGACTCTTCTTGTCATTGATTAAAATTGCACTTGGACACAGTAAATCCCAGTCACAGAGCAATCCTAAATAACATTACATTTAAAGTCATTCTGTTCTTTTAAAAGAAGGATACAGCCATCATAACATGGTCTTTGTCTTCTAAGGTTCATTTTGCCCAGATTCTGTTAAGGAGCTACACTTGCAGCCAATGACAAGTTGCATTATTTATATCCAGATATATGGCAAATAGACTGTGAGATACTGTATCACAGAAACTCCATTCATTTCAAAGGAATTTTATTTGACATATTGTGCTGTGTTATAGTACATCTAGGCATACTGCAATGTATCACTGGCTACAACTGCAGGTCATAATCCTCAAGTTATGAAATCATGATCAATTCCATAACTACGAACTGTTATTTTAACAAGAAGAGGATTGTGGCCTTTGCTCCTGAATACAATCAGGAAAAGTTGAATTGTAGTGGGGTAAAGGGTTACACATTCATACACATATCCTTCATCGACAGGAAAACATAAGCTTGACATTCCATCTTATTTTGTGAGATTGGGTAATTGATGTCCACTGCTGCCAACTGCAGATTTATTACTGATGATGGGAGCTCATCTTTTACCCATTATATTAGTTTACTGCATGACTGTTACCAAAGTGGGTTATTTTATGGACACAAGTTATTTTATGGTTGTACTGTATTTATGCTATTGCACTTGTTCTCTGATCCTCCCACCCTCCTCACCCCATGACTCCTGCCTATGTTATGGAACCAGAACTTGTCTGCAAGGATCATGGGTTGCATATTCCTCTGGGACCACCCGCCTGTGCACACACACCAACAAATTCTGAACTCAGCTACAACAGGTGCTGCATAGTAGTACAGTCCAGTTCTCTGTTCTCCTACAGCAATTGCCTTACCACTGTAGCATACTCACCATCTAAACAGGTCACTGAATATGAGGCCCCAAATCATTTATGAACCTGTGTCTGCCACATGATGGTGCAGTACTGTTTCTGCTGCTGGTCCACTGGGAGGACCCTAGACCACAACTCAATGTCTCATAGGAAGTGTTATACCTCAAAAGGTCCAGTACCCCTTTACACCTCCACTAGGAGGCAGTATAGCGTAGTGGTTAAGGGCACTGAGCTGCAAACCTGGAGACCTGGGTTTGAATTACATCAATCCCCATTTGCATACTGTGTGACCCTGAGCAAGTCAATTAGATTACTTGTGCTCCCAGGTTGCACCTGGAAACAAGTGGTGGCTTAATGTGTCTTCCCTTGTTAAACAATTTCCCCTTTCCTCTCCTTCACTATGCAGGGTTGCTGATGTGACCAGGTTCTTCCCTGAGGCAGTATTAGAACCTGAGGTATTTTTATTACCCATAGGCAAGTGCTAGCTCAGCCACCAGCATAACCCAAAGTAATAGTATAACATGCATTTTCCATTAGCAAAGTGCAAAGCAATGAAAAAGGTGCTGACATTATGACTTAATAAATGTAAAAACTGACAGAGCCTAACAGTTCTAGCACAGGAACAAAGCACTAAGTGAAGAAGGACAGCTAATAAAAGAAAGCCAGATTAAATTTTACAGGACTGAGTAAGTGAATTTTCTTGTAAAGGATAAATGAAAGATGAAATATTAGTGAAAGGAGGTCTCATTTATTGTTTAGCTCCGCAAATTAGTTTCATGTTATTAGAAGGCTATAATTGTGTACGACCTGAGAGTGCTTTATACAATTCTAATTATTACAACAGGTAATTAAAGGGCAGTTATTTACTGAAAAACAGTGTAAGGGCCTGATTCTCATTGCATTCTACTTCATGTACTAAACGCAAGCAAGTGCCCCATGATGCTCTGCACTCCTAGTCACTCCAAGGGACAGTTGGATTCAGGGACATTGAATTTCACTTTCCTGCCTGCAGGGCACATTGGGGATTGGGGCAGTCAGAGGGTGAAATTCAATCCAACATAGAGTGTAATCTGACAAATGTTTACAGCAATGAGAGGATCTCTGTGGAACAGGTTATCTTGGGACCCTTTTAGGTTTTTCTAATTTGCTATTCATTTTCCAAGGCTAGCCCTGCTGCGATGAAACATCTCATTTACAGTGGGGTCCTGCTCTTTTATTAGTTTTTACAACTGGGTGGACTGGTGCAGTAAGAGGTTAAATTACTTGCTTACAGTCATAGACTTAGTAATTGTCTTTGGTGGGATTTGCACCTGGGTTTCCATCCCAAATCTGTGCAGCAGTCACCAGATTATGCTGTCTCCAGTGAAAGGGGTAGTCTTCTATATTCCTTCCTGAGTGGGAAAGTGGGTGGAGCCTGAGAAGTCAGTATTCAGCAGCATTTACATCCTAGCCCTTCCAGCATGACAGCTCACTGCAGCATCTGTTTGCACAGACAGAACATGTTCTGTTGGAAGGTTGAGAAGGGAATAGCCACCATAGCACTTCCCCAAACCTCAGAGTCCACATCTCTCCAGACATGTCCATGTCATTAAAGAAGCAGCCTAAGAAGTGGACTGGAGGCCGTCATGGTACAGTCAGACCTGGACATTGTGGCCATCACTGAAACCTGGTGTAATGATAACCATGACTGGGAGATGGCCATACCTGGCTACAACATATTCAGAAGAGACAGAGCAGGCAGGAAGGGAGGAGGAGTGGCACTGTATGTGAAAAATGACATAAGGGCCACAGAGATCCAGGAGGAACAAAATGGGGGCGAGATACTGTGGGTTAAGCTGGAAAGGAAAATGGGGCCAGCCATCCACACAGGTGTGGTCTATAAACCACCAGCCCAGGAGGAAGAAACAGATAGGGAGCTGATGCTAGCCATCCAAAGGATGGCAGACAAGGGTGAGGTAGTACTGGTTGGAGACTTCAATATTCCAGACGTGGACTGGAGCATCCCAGCAGCAGCATCAACTAGGAGCAGATTTATCCTGGACTCCTTCAGGGTGCCTTCCTCAAGCAACTGGTCATGGAACCAACTCGCAGAAGGCAATACTGGACCTTGTGTTCACAAACAGGGACAGTGTGATGGGGATAACAGTGGGGGAGCACCTGGGAAACAGTGACCACCAGTCATTGTGGTTTGAAATCACAGAAAGAGCAGAACCAAACCACTCAAAAACACGTATCCTGGATTTTAGGGGGGCAGACTTTGGGAAAATGGGGAGATACTTGAAAGAGGCATTAAGGGGAATGGGACAGGAATCAGGGGTTGAGGAACAGTGGGCAGTATTTAAAATGGGGATTACAAGAACAACAGAATTATGCATTAAGCAGGTTAGCAAGAGGAAAAGGAAGAGGAGACCATTATGGTTTTCCAAAGAGGTAAAGAAAGTGAAAGCCAAAAGATTGCATTCAGGCAACAAAAGACACAGGCAGAAAGGATAGGGAGAAGTACCAGGAGAAGCAAGGGAGGCAGGGAGGCTGGGAAGGAAGCCAAAGCTCAGACAGAAGAACACATTGCAAAATCAGTGGGTAGAGGGACAAAACCTTTTACAGGTACAAAGTGAAAAAAGAAAGACAAAGGGAGGGATAGTGAGACTGAAGGGGAGGATGGGGCAGCGTGGAGGATGACAACAGTAAAGCTGACATATTGAACAGGTATTTCTGCTCAGTCTTTACTGAGGAAGAGGAGGATAATGGATCTGAAGGAGTACAAGGGTGAGAATGGTGCAGAATGGACACAAGTCCCTTTACACGAGAAAGGGTCCTGAAGGAACTGGAAGTATAAGAGTTGATAAAGCAATGGGGCCAGACAGGGTGCACCCCAGGGTCCTTAAAGAACTAAGAGAGGTGGTGGCTGAACCTCTGGCTATCCTGTTTAGCCGATCACTGGAAACAGGGGAGGTACCCAAAGACTGAAGGACAGCAGATGTAGTCCCCTTATACAAAAGTGGGAACAAAGAGGAAGCAGGGAACTACAGACCAGTCAGCCTCACCTAAGTAGTGGGGAAGATCATGGAAGCACTACTGAAGGAGAGATTGGTGGAACATCTGGTTATCAATGGACTACAGGACCCAAGGCAGCATGGTTTCACCATGGGGAGGTCATGTCAGGTCAACCTCGTTTAATTTTTTGACTGGGTGACTAGGGAGGTGGATCAGGGGATGGCAGTGGACATGGCCTATCTGGACTTCAGCAAGGCCTTTGACACTGTGCCACATCGAAGACTATTACACAAACTGGGGAAAATGGGTGTGGCCAGGACAGTAGTGTGGTGGGTAGGTAACTGGCTGGGTGGCAGGACACAGAGGGTGGTGGTAAATGGCTGTCACTCCACAGAGGGAAGAGTGACCAGTGGGGTACCACGGGATCAGTGCTGGGACCGGTCCTATTCAACATCTTCATCAGTGACATTGCAGGATCTAGAAGGCAGAATTTCACTGTTCGCTGATGACACAAAGCTCTGTAACAGAGTAGACACACCAGAGCGTGTAGACAGAATGAGAAGTGACCTGCAGAAACTTCAAGAATGGTCAGGGGTTTGGCAGTTGAAATTCAATGCAAGGAAGTGCAAGATAATGCATATGGGCACAAAAACCTGGCACAACATATCAGTTGGGGGTGAGGATATAGCATGCACCAAGCAGGAAGGGATCTTGGGGTTGTCATCTCTGATGACCTCAAGGTAGGGAAACAGTGTGACAAGGCAGCAGGTAAAGCAAATAGGATGCTGGGATGTATAGGCAGGGGCATCACCAGCAGGAAAAGGGAGGTCATAATTCCGCTATACAAGACACTAGTGAGGCCCCACCTGGAGTACAGTGTACAGTTCTGGAGACCATACCTACGTAAGGACATAGACAGGGTAGAGAAGTTCAGAGGAGGGCAACAAAGATGGTGCATGGATTGCATCACAAGTCCTATGAAGACAGGTTGAAGGAACTGAACATGTACTCCCTGGAGGAGAGGAGGGAGAGAGGGGATATGATAGAGACATACAAGTATCTTACAGGGAGGAACAGGGTGCAGGAAAACACTATTTTTAAGGGAAAAAGATGTTCCAGGACTAGAGGGCATGGGATGAAGTTGGAGGGAGGACAATTCAAGAGAAAACATGAGAAAGAATTTCTTCACAGAACGGGTGGTGGACAAGTGGAACACCCTGCCAGAGGAAGTGGTGGGGGCTGAAACAATCAAGGGATTTAAGAATGCATGGGATAGACATAAAGGAATTCTAGAGGCCGGGGTAAGGGGCAACAGACTTCTAGGAAAACAAACTGAACTTACAAGCTCAAATGGGCAGACTGGGTGGGCCATAGGCCCTTATCTGCCGACACTGTCTATGTATCTATGTATCTATGTAATTGCTGGCACAAACTGGCACCACCCACTTCTTGCCACCCCCTTCCAATTGCATAGATAGTGTAGAGCAATGTAGAGGGCTACTGCATGCATGGGTGGGTATTTGTGGCTGGATGAAGTGCTATGGTTTAGAAAAACAGTCCCTTAAAAGCTTAAAGATAACATAAATAATGCTGCTTACATTTTTTATGTGATTGTATATTTCAGCAGGTGTGAAGTCTGTTTATTAACTCAGATACACAAATACAGCGCCAGGGTACCCCTATGTAACTCCCATGCATTTCTAAATTCCCCTACTGAACTTTCCCCCATCACCTCCACTGGTAGGCTGTTCCATATATCCACCACCCTCTCTGTGAATAAATACTTCCTTATGTTACCTCTTAGTCTACTCCCTTCCTACCTCATAGCATGGCCCCTTGTTCTAGAACATCCCTTTTTCTGAAAGATGCCACCGTCCTGTACCTTATTTAAACCTTTGAGATATGTTTTAGTCTCTATCATGTCCTCCCTCTCTCTCCCCTCTCCTCCAGGGTATACAAACTGAGGTCCTCCAGTCTCTCCTCATATGACTTTTGGTGTAGGCCCTGCATCATTTTTGTTGCCTTTCTCTGAACTGCCTCCACCCTGCCCATGTCTTTATGTAGATGTGACCTCCAGAACTGGACACAATACTCCAGATGAGGTCTCACTAATGATTTATATAGAGGCATCACCATCTCCTTTCTTCTACTGGTGATACCTCTTCCTATGCACCCTAGTACCCCACTAGCTTTCCCCATAGCCTTGGCATATTGCCTGGCCTCCTTTGCATCATCTGATATGATTACCCCCAGATCCCTCTCCTGTTTGGTTGCTGCCAGTATCTCTTCCCCCATCATGTAAGCCTCCCCTTGGTTCCTGTGTCCCAAATGCATGATTCTGCACTTTTTTTTTGCATTGAATCTTACCTGCCAAACTCTTGCCCATTCCTCAAAATTACCTAGGTCCCTCCTCATTTTTTCCACCCCTCTTTAAGTGTCTACCCAATTGCAGATCTTAGTATTGTCTGTAAATCGGCATACCTTTCCATCCAGACCCTCTGCCATGTCACTTATGAAGACATTGAATAGGACTGGCCCTAGAACTGATCCGTGTGGCACCCTACTGGTTACTCTCCTTTCCTCAGAATCCGCTCCATTTACCACCACCCTCTGTGTTCTGTCTCTCAACCAGTTTCTAACCCAATATACCCTCTTGGGACCCATTCCTTAGCTGCCTAACTTGCTTACAAGCCTTTTATGTGGAACAGTGTCGAGGACCTTGCTGAAATCCAGGTAGACCACATCCACCCCCCCCGATCCACTTCAGTGCATTGTTCTGTGCATTTAGTTTGAAATAGTCCCATTTTCCTTTTTTATGGTCCTTTGTTATGATTCTTTTCCTCCATCCAATAGTTCTGGAATGCAGTAACATAATCTGAGCGAAGGTCTACAATAAAGCTTTCAATGAAGGAGTTCTGCTCAACGGTTGTCACAGGGTACCAGAACTGCTGTGTAATTTACATATAAATATTGGGCATGAAAATAGCAACATTTACAAGGACCTTAAATAAGGGAAAAATAGGACTATTTCAAAAACAAACATACAAAACAATACAGCGAGGTTATTAAACAGACTTCACATATGTCAGTGAATAACTCCCTCCCCCTCTAGGAATTTCCAGTTCTTATGGCTCCTAGGGAGAGTGCCTGCCACAAACATTTAGATTTATTATGGATTTAGGGACTCAGCCCAAGGGGAACCCATGAATATATATGGAGGCAATAACAATGTACACAAGTACTAATAGAGTCAAGCAGCTGGGTTTTATCTGGTGTTCTCATATCTTCACCTCTTGTTCTCATAATGATAGTCCCAGCAGGAACTGCAGGTTATTCCTTATACAAATCATTTAAACCAGCAATGCAATCAAAATTGTTTTTCCAAAAATCTAGTTTCACATACAGTTAATATAAATATTAGCATACTTGTCAAATTTGGTTGTCTATGTATCCCCTATGCTGCGCATTATGAATTTTTTTTAATTTTCTTGATCCTAACCGTTGTCAGATGTACAGTGCTATTCTTATGCCAAATGTGGCAGCCACAGAAACATAGAAGCATAGAATTTGTCAACAGAAAAGGACAGTCTGATCCAGCAAGTCTGTCCAGATGGTCCAGGCCTAGCCTGTCTCCGCAGACACTAGCCGGTTTCTGACAACTCTACCTCTTCCCTGCCATTTCCTAATATCCCCCTAGGTCTCCACTGTTTCAACAACTTCCTTTGGCAGTCTGTTCCAGGCATCCACCACTGTTATAGTAAAGTAATACTTCCTCACATTCCTCCTAAACTACCCCCCACTCCAAGTTTCATTGTATGTCCTCTGGTTCTGGTGCTCTTCCTCATTTGAAAGTGGCTTCCCCTGCACCTTGCACCCTATTCACCCCAGTTAGGTGGTTGTGAGTCTCTATCATGTTCTCTCTCACTCTCCTGTGTTCCAAGGTGTATACGTTGGGATCCCTCAGTCTCTCCTCATAGGGTTTTGGGTGGAACCCCTGCACCGTTTTTGCAAACTGTGTGAGAGACCTTTTGGCACCATGCATTTCTGATTAAAGTTGAACTAGCCTAATATTCTGTGGTGATTTGCATATGCAGACCATGATGCTTTGTATTGTAGGGGCATATGTGATTTTGTATTTCTTTGAAACTTGGCTTCCCAGCCAAATGCCCTTTGGGGTAACCATTGCCTCAGTGCTTGAGTACAGAGGTTCTTTGTCTTTTAAATTGTTTTTTATTTTAATTGGGTTCACCACAACATAACCCAGATAGACCATCTTAGGGTAGCTGGTTCATTCCACTGGGGTGTCAAACAGATGATGCATACTGATAAGTCCTGGTAGGACAAAATATGTGTCTACGTTTTCTGTTGGTACCCTTTGCAAACTGTGTGAGAGGCTTTTCGGCTCCATGCATTTCTGCTTAAAGTTGAACCAGCCTAATATTCTGTGGTGATTTTCATATGCAGACCATGATGCTTTGTATTGTGGGGGCATGTGTGATTTTGTATTTCTTTGAGTCAGAGTATCTGGCATGACTTCTTGCCCATGAGTCCATGCTGCCTTTAGTCTTGCAGCCCACTGGATTCAAGATACACTACCAACCTTTCCTTCAACAGTGTTTCCATTAATTTCCCCCACACTGAGGTGAGGCTTATCAGTCTTTAGTTACTAGCCTCTTTGCTGCTGCTGCTGCCTTTATTCAGGGGAACCACATCTGTTCCCCTGTAGTCCTCTGAAACTACACCTTATTGCAATGAGCTGTTAAATAAAGCTGTCAGCGGAGCAGTCACCACCTCCATGAGTTCTTTTAGTACCCTTGAGTGTATCCCAATCATTCTCATAGCCTTGTCCACTTTGAGAGCTGTAAATCCCTTCAGGGCCTTTTTCTCTGAAAATGTACTTTTTCGTTTTTGCTGATCAGTGGTTCTCTTTCCCCCTCCCTCAACTGTGAAAACTGAGCAAAAGTACTGTACCTGTCCAGGATGCCTGCTTTTTCTTGATTCTCTTCTGCACAGTCTTCCCCTGCCTCCCTCCTTATCCTCACTAGCTCTTCCCTTGCTTTCCTCTTCTCACATATGAACATGAGAAAGTCTTATCTCCATTTGCTACCCATTTGGCTATCCTTTCCTCTGTGTGTGCATTTGCTCACCTCAAATCCTTACTTGCTTCCCTCTGTTTTACCTGGTACATCTCTTTGCCTTCTTCTTCATTTCCTCATACCTTAGTTACTGCTCTTTTTTTCCTTCACCACCATGGCCACATCCCTAGAGGACCATAACTGGCTCTTTTTCCTTTTCCTTCTATTCACTTCCTTCATTCAGAGGCTAGTTGCCTTAATTATGCCCTCCATTATTTTCCCCCACAGTTTCTCAACCCCCACATGGCATTACCATCCTTCTAAAGACCAGGACCCTGGTCCTCGTGTAGTTTGCCTCTGCTCCCATCTTAATGTTACACCACACTGTACAGTGATCACTGGAACCTAGGGGACTAAACACTGTAATGTGTGAAGTACTGCTACTGTTTGTAAGTACCAGCTCAAGCACTGCCCTATTCCTAGTGGGTTTACTGATTAGCTGCCAGAGAAAATTTCCTTGTAAGGAGTCATGGTTGGCAATCTCTTTCGTGAGAAAAAAACTAAATTAAAACATTTATAAAATAATTAAAGTTTTGTGGAACTAGAAAACTTTGCCACCAAATAAAACTGGAAGATGCCTGGAATCTTTAATAGTGAAAAAAGTGAAGGGTCAGCGTTTTTGTCCAATTTCATTGCACTGCTGCTTTAATTCATCAATTTGTGTAATCTCTGGGCATAGATCTCATACATGGGCATAAGGTGTTTATAATTCAAACTGGGGAACTGCAGCATGGACAGGTCCCAGAGTGCTACCTTTATTAACTTTACTAGCCCCCACTAAGAAAATGTTCCATGGTCTCAAGATACTTTGGCATACTGTAAGGTGCTGCCCACAGCTTTCTCTTGGGTGGAGTGAGTTCAGATAGGAAATTTTGGCACATTCCATGGTGCATATCAGCATGGCAGGGAAATTCCTATTGGATACTCTCCAGCTCTGCCCCTGTTAGGCTGATAACTGGCCCTGGCAATGGACAGACACTGCACAGGATGCCACCATTCAGTTAAGGAGTGCTGTGGAGGTATAAAAGGCCCAGGCAAGAAACCTAAGAAAAATAAAAGAATATCATATTGAAGAATTTTTGACAATGTGACTAGTGAATTCCTTTGTTGCTTGTGCTCTGGAGATGGCCATCCACCGAGCCACACTCTAGAACTAAAAATAGCAGTCATGTTGATCTGTTGAGCCTAGGTCCTACATCTGTCTGGGAGACAGGAAAAGAGTGGCTACTGGGTTTCCAAACCAAACTCACCCATAGAAGAATATCTGGAATTTCCAGGCTCTAAGCCTCAGCAACCAGAATGTATATTGTAGCTTATGCTACTTAAATGTAATGTTCAAAATACTCACTTGCAAGGACTTTTACACAGTTCATTTGATGTCATGATGGACAGATTTTCATGAGTTTTCACAACTTTGCAAGCGCCTGCAACAGTTTCCATTAGGAGTTATAACATGAGGTTACGGCCTTTTGCCTTACAATGCACCCGGGGTTTTGATTAATCCCCAATAACCGCATACCCTAGAGCAGGTTATAACTTACTTAGCACATGTGCTACTGCAGAGAGCAACACCCAGCTTGGCACCAGTGTCTTTGACCGAAAGGGGAACCAGGGGAAATGTAGGGATTAACTTTTAGGTACCAAAACAACCAAGATACTTATTCTGGGAGCCCGTAGCGATTCCAGGGTTGCCCACAATTATAATCATATTAAAAATTTAAACAAAAAGGTTTATCTTCTCTTTAAATTAATTATATTTCAGTGATTTGATATAAATTTAAAGTATTCTAAGTTTTTGACTTCGCTCTATTATTGGTCTTTTAAATATTTTTACATAAACTACTACATATTCCAGTGTACATATCTGACTGATAACAAGTGACCTCACAATTGTTGTATGTTTGTGACATCACTGTCCTTTGTCAAGTAAAGGATTGTGATGTCATAAATAAGCTCACCATGTGATCAGATAGGCCTAAACAAAACTTTTTATACATATTTTAAGGATATGAAGACACAAATGTCTGTAAATCCTGGGAAACAAAAATACACAATATGTATCTGTGTGTGTGTGTGTGTGTGTGTGTGTGTGTGTGTGTGTGTGTATAGACAGATAGATAGATAGATAGATAGATAGATAGATAGATAGATAGATAGATAGATAGGTAGAAGGGTTATGCAGGGCAGACCTGCGTGATTTCTGATTTATCTACACTTGTGCTGTCTGACCTTGGGTAATCTCATGAGTGGCATAAGTCATGAGTGAGGTGTCCAGGGTCAAACTGCATGAGTGTAGATACATCAGGTATCACAGGAGGTCCCCCTGCATATTCCACTTATGCAGTAGGAGTGGACCGTATGTGATATTTAGTTTTGTTTTTGTTGTTTTTAGTTTTATTTTATTTAAAATATTTATTTTTGTGAGATAGTGGTTATGAGCCCAGTTGCTGTGGGCATTGCTATGCGCACAGCATAATGATGTGTCATCAAAGTCACAGCATGTTTCCTGATCGGTGGAAGGAACAGGATTTGAAAAATATTGAAGAAAAGTGGTGGCTCCACTTAACAAGTGACAAGGGTCTTGGAGAGCAGGTGCAGGATTTAGCACAGTTCTGGTGAAGTCCTGAGAAAGGAACAGAGTTTTGTGAGAAAGTATGAGCTGTACAGAGTATGAGCTGCATAGGAGACAACCATCTGAAAAGACTGAGGGAGTGAGACTGCAGTACTGCTGAGGATTTAGAAAATCAATCAATAGAAAGGAAGGTACCTCTGAAATGTTTTATGTAGCAATGGCAGCAGTGGGGGGAGGAGACAATACTTGGAGGCTACACCACTATGTTTATTTTATAAAAGGGTGCTGCTTCTTTTTGGGGGCAAATGAAGTGTAGTTCTGTAGTGGCAGTTGTGAGAGGCAGTGTGTGAGGAAAGCATAGAGAAGAGACTTTCAAGTTGATTTAAAAAAAAAAGGACAGCTCAGCAGCTTGACTTAAAAGCAGGTCCCTGCAGGTTGCAGTTACAGATAAAGTGTGTGTGTGTGTGTGTGTGTGTGTGTGTGTGTGTGTGTGTGTGTGTGTGTGTGTGTGTGTGTGTGTGGTTACAGATGATCTACATGTATGTATGGTAAAGGACAAGTGAATGTATTAAAGGAAGGAGGTGGGGGTGGGGGTGGGGGTTGTATGTGAAATAGAAACTGTGCATAAATGGACTGTGACATAGTAACTGTGTACATAAATGAGTGATGATGTAGTAGCAAAGTACATAAACAAAATTTATGTACACAGTTACTCAGATAAATAATTTATCAAACTCCATTTACGTTCACACCTATTGCATAAATATATACACACTTGTGGGGGTACATTTTAGCAAATATTTTGAATGTATCTTTAATTCTAAGTCAGATTTATCCACAGCGTAAGTCCATTTATCCACACAGTATGTCCACAGTGACAATGAAGGAAAGTGATGCACATTGATGATTCATATTGTTGATGCTGTTGCTGGGTTAACATCACCGTTGAAGGTGGCCACTGAACAATCATGGTACCATTCACAAAGGCAGACTTTGACTGGCATCCTGATATTATCTGCAGGTGGAAAGGCATTGGTGGTTTCAGTTTAATTCCCTGTGGCTGTCATTCATATCACAAATCTACCATACAATGCAGCATGATTTTGCACAACTAAGAACCTTTCATCAAAAGAGGAACATGAAGTAAATAAGCATGAAAACTACACTGTACTTATATCAATCTGAGGGGACCTATCCTTGTGTGGATATCAGAGTATTGTGGTGGGGAATCTTACTGCTAACCCATGGATGACCTGCAAATATTTTTTTTTGTTTTTACGAATGCCATCCTTTTCTTACCTTTCAAGAGTGCAAAGCTCTGATTCTGTAACACACAGATATGTCTGCAAACTGGCTTGCCTTTTCTAGATGGACACTAGATGGAGACATATATCCATAAACCTGAAAATGTGTAATTTTCAATTCTTCCTCATTAACACCAAAACATATAGATTTTTTTTGTTATTTTTAGTACTGTTTCATATTACAAGTATGTGGAATGTCAAGGGCAGTGTACAGTTCATACAGATTACACTTTAGAAGAATGAGTTTGAACAAAAATCATTTTAAAAAGTAGTGTTATAGAAAAAAAGAACGTGTAGGAGCAGAAGTCACAATCACACTCCATCCCCTTAAATTCTGAGGAAACAAAAAGTAAGGATATTTATTCTTATTCGCTGTCTTCCTAATAAGATATGCCAATTTCAACAAAAACACGTGCCTCACAGTGGAGGTCACCATGGTAAAACAAAGAAGAAATACCATGTCATGTGTTTGTATTCACCAAGGCACATCTAGAAGTTATTATTGAACTTTTGTGTACAGATGATCAGGCTCCCACATCAATTGGCAGGGATCCTCAGCATTGGCTACTGTTATGGGACCCTGGCCTGCTGTGAGGGTCCTTGTCCTCAGCAGTATAACTGTTGACCTTCCAATGTCCACTGAACATTACAGCTAGAAAGGGTACAGAAAATCGCTGTTGCATGCACAGAGTCAGTAGCAGAGATGTATGAATCATGCAGTGTCTGCTCCTCTGCATGATACTGTAGTGCCACTAAAATAATATTGTATCATTCAATGACAGCTACTGCCCTGATCAATGGACATTAGTTGCTCAACTGTTTATTTCAGCATAACTTGGGTTTATTTATATTGTTGTTTTATGTTATGATTACCCTTATGCAGTTTGACACATGTTCTAATTTTATTTCAATCTGGTGCGTTAGTTTCAGTTATGGGTTGCTATGGATATTAGGCTGTATACCCATAAATGTGATGTCATACTGCGATTCAAGTGGATTAATATAGCATTGTTAAATTGAGGATTTAGTATGTTTAACACCAACTGAAGAAAGTAATTCTTTTGATTGAGTGGTAAATACAGTATATGGAGAAGACATAATATTGGTTCCATATATTCTGCATTTGAAAACTATGATATTTGTGTAGCAGTAGTAACAAAATGATTGATTCAATTAAAGCAGGCACGCTATTTTTGGTAGGATATTTTTTTAATCCTGAGACAAAACACATTCCTCAAGCTTAGTAAACTGAAATTAAATTTAGACCATTTAAAATTATAGGATAGATAATATAAGAAAAAATATAGAGAGTGATTAATAATATGATGAGAGATTATACCTTTGGTTAAATGGCACTCTATTACCAGGTTATATTACAACTAATGCTGAGATGTTATATGATGATTCTCCTGTGCAGTTTGACACATTTTCTAATTTCATTTCCATGTGGTGTCTTAATTTCAGTAATGGGTTACTATGGATATGAAGCTGTACACCCATAAATGTGACATCATATTGTGATTCAAGTGGATTAATATAGCATTATTAAATTGAGGATTTAGCATATGTAACTGTATGCAGAAGAAAGCAATTATTTTGATTAAGGGGTTAACACATGGAGAAGATAACTAGGTTCCATATATTCTTTATATAAAAATTATGGTATTCATCTAGCAGTAATAGCAACATGATTGATTACTGTAAATTAAAGGGGACATGCTTCTTTTTGAGGATGTATTTTTTAAATTCTTTCTTAGACAAAACACATTTCTCAAGATTAGTAGAGTGAAATAAATGTAGATCATTTCAAAATAATAGGATAGATAATGTAATATAAAGAGAGCGTTAATAAGGATATGAAAGATTATACCTTTTATTAAGTAGCACTGTGTAGCCAGTTTAGAGTACATATGATGCTCTAAAAATATAGTACTTTATATATGTAAAGTGTATACAAAAAATGTACATAGGTTTCAGATAATTTCCAGTAATTATGTCTTTTGTTCCAAAATCCAAACCAGTACTGTAATTATGTGTCATAATAGAAAGTGATAACACAGTGGGGAATTTCACATGCTTTTTAAATCAAGGATGGAAATGAGAAAGGAAAAGTGTGGCCTACTGGGATTCGAACCTCAGATCTCTGGTATGCCGTTCCAGCGCTCTAACCATTAAGCTACAGGCTCACTGATCAAAGCGTCTGAGGAATTTCCTTACAGCCACACACTCACATTCCTTTCTCTAGTGTTGCGCAATTATGCAACTAGAACACAATGTTAGAAATACCACTTTCTCTCAGTGCAGTTTAACCCCTGCAAGGTATACATATTTTTAAATCAAGGATGGAAATGAGAAAGGAAAAGTGTGGCCTACGGGGATTCGAACCTCAGATCTCTGGTATGCAGTTCCAGCGCTCTAACCATTAAGCTACAGGCTCACTGATCAAAGCGTCTGAGGAATTTCCTTACAGCCACACATGCACATTCCTTTCTCTAGTGTTGTGCAATTATGCAACTAGGAACCAATGTCAGAAATACCACTTTCTCTCAGTGCAGTTTAACCCCTGCAACACTAGAGAAAGGAATGTGCGTGTGTGGCTGTAAGGAAATTCCTCAGACGCTTTGATCAGTGAGCCTGTAGCTTAATGGTTAGAGTGCTGGAACGGCATACCAGAGATCTGAGGTTCGAATCCCAGTAGGCCACACTTTTCCTTTCTCATTTCCATCCTTGATTTAAAAATATGTATACCTTGCAGGGGTTAAACTGCACTGAGAGAAAGTGGTATTTCTAACATGCCTTTTAAGGATTGCAATGATTTGTGACTTGTGTGGCAACATATGAAAATGTATTTGTTTATTTAAAATGTTGGCAAATGGGAAAGGCACACTGAGTGCAGACTCATTTCCAGGTGTGAACCAGGGAGGAGGAAAACAGAGCAAGAAAAAAAATATATTCGATATGACACTTATACAAAATGCAATTTGAGAGAACAAGTTGCATACATTTGGTTAAATGAACAAACACAGCAAAGCAGATAATGCAAGCTTGCATAAATTTAGCTAAATAGACAAAAGCAGCATAACTGAATAGATTACTGCATCACTCGGGCAAAGAGAAGCCATTTGTTTGCCAATACAGGACCATGGGGATTAGGAGACTAGGAGGTAAAGGGGTAGCAGCAAGTAGCACCAGGCGTGAAAGAAAAAATATCCAACTCATAACTAGAAAAAGAAAGGGAAATATAAGGATTTGATATTAATAGAAGAGCAAATAATTATAATAAAATCATACGTTTAACTACAGACCATACTGCACAAGAGGCAGAAAAAAGTCTGCATGTTATGCTGTTAGACCACTTAAGTGTGAAAGAACTTTTAAATTACTCAACAAATGAAACATGATTTGAGTAAGGAAATAACATTATATAAAACTGAACACACAATTTGGAATATGCCTGACAAAAATTATTTGGCAATGATGAGGTCATAGATTTGTTTTATGACTTTTAGTAAGGAGTTCCCTTTTTGGCTATGGAGAAGAGGAAACAACTCAACAGACAATGACCATTTACCAGGAGTCAGATGCCAATTTCATTCACATCTCAAAAACAACACTGATGATTGGTAAGATTTAGATTTTAAACCATAGACTGTCACATGTTCCCCAGTCAGCCATATAAATGGTGCATGTTAAAACAGAATTGTCCCCCCAGATCCCCACCAATGAAGACACAAACACGTGTGTGTGGGTGCTCAGATTTGGCAATTAATTTACTTAATTCTTAATTTCAAGTGTCCATTCCCATTCATAAATCCATAGAAACACATATACATCAGACATATTTCCATAGAAACCTCATATATTTCAAATCCATGTTATCATGCAATTATTTACTTCTGTATTTATTTCTTAATTTCATTCTCTTATCTTCTTCTCCCCCCAGATGTACATTGTGGGGGGCCAACTTTCTTCATCCTCCTCTGTTCAAGGGGTATGAGCATACATACCATACCCCTGCTTCATGTTGTGTTGTCTCATGACCTATTTTTTATCCCCCTTTTATTCCCCATCCTGTCCTCCCCCTCCACTATTTTCTCTTCCATTTCTGGTGTATCTGCCATCCACCTTCGGCAGTCTCTGGTGCACTGTACTCCACCTCCCTCAGTGACCACAGCATTACCAACCTCCTTGTGTGAGGGTAGGTGGGTGGGAAATTCTCTTTAAAGCAAAATTGTGAGCTCCCTGAGCCTGTGCTCATCCTTAAGTACTCCTGTTGCTCACCCCTTTCTCTCCCCTAACCTAACAAATCCCCTTCTCCTACCTCACTACTGCTTTGACCTCATAGCCCTTCCCCTTTCTGACCTTGCTTACCCCTTCCCTTCCTCCTCCCCCTCCCCTCCTGGCTCTTCCTCTGCCAATCAAGCCTTTTTGGCCCCACACACCTTGGTCTGGGCCTGTGGACAATGGGATCTGCCCCTTTAATAGGGCAACCCTATTTGTCCCCCAGATCCCCACCAGTCAAGACACAGACAAGTATGTGTGGGTACTCAGATTTGGCAATTAATTTACTTAATTCTTAATTTCAAGTGTCCATTTCCATCCATAAATCCATAGATATACATACACATCAGGTATATTTCCATATAAACCTCATACATTTCAGATCCACTTTATTATGCAATAATTTATTTCTTTATTTCATAATTTCCTTCTCCTTTGTTCTCTTATCTTTTTCTCCCCCCAGATGTACATCATGGAGAGCTGACTTTCTTCATCCTCCTCTTTCCTTTGGTACAAGTGTACACGCCATACCCCTGCTTCCTGTTGTGTTGTCTCAGGTCCTAGAAACATAGAAACATAGAATTTGATGGCAGACAAGGACTGCTTGGCCCACCCAGTCTGCCCATGTCCCTACCTAATAGATAAGCTGCAGATCCTAGTTAACCAACAGCCAACTTCCTCCTACCCCCACCTCCTAGAATTGTCTTATGTCTGTCCCATGCATTCTTGAATTCCCCCAATTTTGACTCCACAACCTCCTCAAGAAGGCCATTCCATGCATCCACAACCCTCTCTGTGAAAAAATGCTTCCTCACATTACCTCTGAGCTGTCCCCCTCTATCTTCTAATTGTGACCCCTTGTTCTTGTACACCTCTTTTTCTGAAAGATGCTACAGTACCCTCTTGCACTTTGTTGATTCCCTTGAGCTACTTGAAAGATTCTATCATGTCCCCCCTCTCCCTCCTTTCCTCAAGGGTATACATATTAAGCTCCTTAAGTCTCTTATCATATGTCTTCTGGTGTAGACCCTGCACCATTTTAGTTGCCCTCCTCTGGACTTCCTCCATCCTGTATATGTCCTTGTGGAGATTGGGTCTCCAGAACTGCACGCAGTACTCCAGATGTGGTCTCACCAGTTGTCTGTACAGAGGGATAACAACTTCCTATTTTCTACTGGTGATGCCTATTCCTATGAATCCCAGTATCCCCCCAGCCCCTCCTTACTGCCCTCTCACATTGCTTGCCCAACTTTAGGTCATCTGATATGACTACTCCCAGGTCCCTTTCCATTTTTATTGTTGTTAGTATTTCACCCACCATTGTGTACTCTTCCCCTGGGTTTTTGTTTCCCAGGTATATTACTTTGCACTTCTTAGCATTGACTCTAAGCTTCCATACATTTGACCATTACTCCAACCTTGACAAGTCCCTTCTCATCCTTTCCACCTCAGCTTGTGTATCTACCCTGTTGCAGATCTTTGTGTCATCTGCAAAGAGACATACTTTTCCTTCCAGTCGCTCTGCAATGTCTTTATAAAGACATTGAAGAGGACCGGTCCTAGTACTGAACCCTGTGGTACCCCACTAGCATCCCCCCTTTCTTCAGATTGGACTCCATTTACTATTACCCTCTGTGTCCTGTTCTCCAGCCAATTTTTAACCCAGGCTACCATCTTGGGACCTACTCCAAGGCTGGCTAATGTGTATATTAATCTTTTGTGTGGGACTGTGTCAAATGCCTTGCTAAAGTCTAGGTAGGCCATGTCCACAGCCCCTCCCTGCTCTACTACTTTAGTCACCCAGTCAAAGAAATCTATTAGATTTGTCTGACATGATCCTCCCACTGTGAATCCATGATGCCTTGGGTCCTGTGCCTTTCTGGCCTCTAGGTACTCAATAATTCTTTCCTTCAGAAGTGATTCCATCATTTTCCCAATCACTGAGGTCAAACTGTAGTTTTCTGCCTCTGCCCTGCTCCCACTTTTGTGAAGTGGAATAAAATCTGCCCTCCTCCAGCCCTCAGGTACAACCCCATCCTCCCATGATTTGTTAAAGAAGATAGTCAGTGGTGTCACTAGTTCTACTCTTAGTTCTTTTAGAATTCTGGGATGAATCCCATCAGGCCCCATTGCTTTGTCCACCTTCAGTTTTAAGAGTTCTTTCAGAACTCTTTCTTCTGAGAATGGGCTGGTATCAACCCCCCTTATTCAGAGTGTTTCTGTTGTTTGGTTTAAGTACCTCTCTCTTTTCATTTGTGAATACGGATCAAAAATATTTTTTTAGTATCTCTGTCTTTTCACTGTCACCCTCTTCTCATCCCCCTCCCCTTTATTAAGTCTCACTATTCCTCCCTTGGTCTTCCTTCACTCCCTGATGTACCTATAAAAGGTTTTAGCCCCCTTCTTAACTGAGTTGGCTATCTTTTCCTTGGTTTGGGCCTTTGCTGTTCTGACTGCCTTCCTTGCTTCCTTCTGCTTTAACTGATACAGTTCTCTGTCCTGCTTCTTCTGTGATTCCTTGTACTTCCAGAATGCTATCTTTTTCTCCCTAACCTTCCCTGCCACCTCCCTTAAGAACCATAGTGTTTTTTTATATAGTTCTGTTTTGTTCATTTGCTTCACACAAAGGCTTGTTGCCTCAGTGATGGCAGTTTTGATTATTCCCCATTGTTCTTCCACCCCTCCTTCCTGCCCATTTGCTAGTGCCTTCCTTAGGCACTCACCCATTTTGGCAAAGTCAGCCCTCCTGAAGTCCAGGACCTTTGCCTTTGTATAACTTGACTCTACTGCTGTGTTTATTGTGAACCATACTGTTCGATGGTTGCTAGTTTCCAGATGGCTACCCACTTCTAAATCTGTGATCCTCTCTCCATCTCCATTTGAGAGTATCACGTCTAAGATTGCTCCCTCCTGAGTGGGTTCCAATACTAGTTGTCTAAGACATGCCCCCTGTAGGGCATCTAGAATGGCCCTGCTCTTTGATGTGGCTGCAGCAAATGCACTCCAGTTAACATCTGGCATATTCAGATCCCCCATCAACAGATATCTCCCCTTTGTCTGCCATTCTAAGGATACCTTCTATCATTTCCTTGTCCATTTCCTCCCGCTGAGATGGGGGTCTGTATACAACTCCTATGCAGATTGTGGTGCCATTGCCTGTGTTCAAGTTGACCCACAGTGCTTCCTCTCCTCCCCGTTTACCCTTTTGTTCTGTTGCTTTGATTTCTCCCTTATGTAGAGAGGTACAGGTCCTCCTCCTCTTTTACCCTCCCTGTCCCTCCTGTAGATAGTGTACCCTGGTATGTTTACATCCCAGTCATGGTTCTTTGTGTACCATGTTTCTGTGACTGCCATGATATACAGATGTTGCTCTTCCATCGATCCCACTAGTTCAGAAAGCTTATTTATCCACCCCTTCCCCCTCCCATCCTCCACTGCCCTATTTTCCATTAGTCCACCTCCCACTTGTGACAGATGGTGGACTTCCCCCCTGCTTTAACCAATTCTATCCTGCATCCAGAGCTTATTTGTGTCAGCAATTTCTGAGTTGAACATTGCTATGCCTAGCCCAGAGAGGTGTACCCTGTCTCCCCTATAATACTATCATTCTGCGCAACCTATCCCTGTGTACAACTTTCCCCCTAGTTCCTCAAACAGCCTGCCCATCCTAGCATTTATACACTTTCTGGCCCTGTCCATGGCCTTATAACATTGTGTGCCTCCATACCCTTCATGGAATAATATCTAACCAAAACACAATAACCTCTGGCCACCATTCTTTTATTTTATTAATGTTGTCCTTTATCTGATAAAATATGTCCAGCCATGGTCTGGTCTCCAAATCATTTCCTCCTAAATGGATGATTATGAGATTTTGGCAGCTGTGATCCCTTCTCATTTCTCTCAGCACTGGCAGCAGCTTTGCCCACTTCATGCCATGCATGCCTCTCCAGGTCAGCTTGATTGAATTGAGGTCCAAATACATCTGCCTCCCCCTTGGGGCTCCTGAATGCCCATTTTTATGCCCAGTGGACAAAGGAGTGACTGCATATCAAGGCCTCCAACCTCCTTGCCCGTCCTGAATGAAATCACAAACAGATTCAAAATTAGTTCCCATACCACAGTACAACCCTGCCTGCTACCCCTTTTGCTATCAAAAAATTCCTTTTAGGTCAGCCCCCCCCCAATTACTTTTGTATAACTATTTCCAACCTATTTATGAGGGAAGAAAGAAAAAATACCAGTAGTAAGGATGCTTCACAATATGAATACATATTTTAAAACAGTTAGAAGACCACCGCCCTTTCTGTTTTATGCCACCTGGCATGCCGCCTTGTCCCGTCAAATCGGAAGCCGCCTCAGTGCGGAATGAGTGAGATGAATACCCATTAGGGTCCTCCCCCGAGGCAATTAATCCTTTCTTTAGTACCACCGATACTTGTGACTTCGTCACCTGGGACCCATCTCTATGCATAAATACCAGAGGGTTTTTATCCCATGGGTGCCCTGATACATACACCTACAAGGCCCCTACTAGACATACGGCAACATTCATGTGCCTTTGAGCAGGACCCTGTTACCTTTTCCTGCCTGGTCAGTCTTCGAACACCTTACTAGTACTGATATCACCTCTCCTGACCACACCATGTCCTCCCACCATAGTCCTGTGGAACTGTCTTGCTTTCTGTGCCCTACAACCTTGCTGACCCTAGAAGCCCCGCTGGACATGGTGAGGTACACTGTTTGAAATAAAAATGCTTTGCTACTGGATGTCCACACTTGGCATAAGATCCCCAATAACCTGTCCAGTAGTACTTGCATCAGTGGCATTTTTCTGTCCTGTGCCTTGTCAGCACCCTGTAACCAACCCTGCATCATGTACCTTATTAAGTTACTTTTAGTCATGTCCTCCCACCCTTTTATGGTACACATCTGACCTATTGCTGCTAAATGAACCCTCATGGTTGGATGTGCCATCTTATTCCTCCACCCTGCCACTATAAATTGATTACCTAGTCCCCCGTTACCACCCCACTTACCTAGCAGCCATTTTGTTTTCAGAACACCTGAAACACCCTCCACAAAGTTTCATATGCTTTTAGGGTCCTGGGGGACCAAGAGCTGTGAAACAACTGTTCAGTTCCCTCAATCCAGTCCTCTAGACATAGTCCTGAACTACCATCTGTCTGGGCTGTGCTTCTGTGGTGATGGCACAAAACTTGTCCATCTGCAGGCAGGAGAGGAAGTCAGCTATCACATTATCCACACCATCTATGTGCTTAGCCCTAAATGACATCTTGAGTGTCAGTCCTCTCCATACCAACTGCCTCAAAACTTTCTTAACACTCTCAGACATTGCCCACCCCCCCGCTTGTTTAGGACATCCATAACTGCTCTGTTGTCACTCTAAAATGTGACCTTCTGGTTCCTGAGAGCCTTCCCCCATACTTCCATTGCCACCCATATGGGAAAATCTCCAGAAATGTGATATCCCTCATCAAAGTAGTCTGGAACCTAGTGCTGGGCCAGGCTTCAGCAAACCATTTTCCCCCAAAGTATGCTCCCATGCTGATACCTACAGGTGAATCGGTTTATAGCTGCGGGTCCATGCTGAAAACCCACTCTTCCTGCCAGAAAGCCCTACCATTGTAGCTGCTTAAAAATGTCTCCCACACCTCCAGATTCTCCTTGGTTCCCCTAGCTATGTCCACCCAGTGATGTGGCCTGCAGATGCCTTGCCTCACCCTAGCCAGGCACCATATAAATGTGCAACCTGTTGTCATGGGCAAAGTTCAAATGCCCCATTAATTGCTGCACCTGATGTAGCTGCACTCTGCATCTAGCCTTGACTGCCCCTACTGTAACAGTGATTTCAGTTTCTGCACTTTGGAATCTGGAAGCCTAAATAGCCCTCTTACAGTATCTATCTTAATACCCAAGAATTCAATTTACTGACTAGGACCCTCTGTCTTCATTTGGGACAGCAGCACACCTAATTCCCTCCATGTGGCCTCAAAATCCTGCAACATCCTTTCTGTCTGCTGTCTCCCTTCCCCGATTAATAAAAAATTGTCTGGGTAGTGAATCAATGCCTTGTATCCATACCTCATCTGTAAAGCCCATTGCAGACATTTACTGAACATCTTAAATGTAGCCAAGCAATGGAGCAGCCCATGGGCATGACATTTTTAAAATAATAGTCATCCTCTACCTGGAAACCCAGCAAGTCCCAATCTTTGGGCCAGACAGGCAGCAGGTGGAAAGCCACCTCAGTGTCTGTCTTTGCCAGATATGACCCCCTTAAAGCCCTAATCAACCTGACTGCTTCTTCCAAGGTAGCATGGGCCACCCTGCTGTCCTCCTCATTGATGTGATCATTGATGGAATCCCTGTCTGGGTATGACAGGTGGTGTATCACCATAAATTCCCCCGGCTGCTTCTTTGGGACCAAGCCCAAAGGGGATACCCTCAAGTCTGGGAGAGGTGGGTAACTAAATGGCCCCTCCACCCTCCTGTCCACCACTTCTTTCTGAATTTTCTGTGCCAATAATGTCTCTTTGCCCCTTACTGACATTAGGTTTTTGTACTTAGCCCGTTTCCTGGATCCCTGAAAATGTAGGCTGAAACCCCTCTGGAAATTGTCCAGCAGGGTGTGAGCTGCCTTCCTATCTGGGCAAAACCTCATCCAGTCTGCCAACACATCAGCTTTTATGGGGGGTGAATGGCAACCTAAATGACCTCTTTGCCAAACCTTATTGTCCTGGTGGTGGTTACAGTAAGCCTGGCCTCTGCCGTCACCTGCTCCCCTACCCCTTCCCCTCCTCGCCCATTTCTGTTCTCTGTACCTGGAATGGTTACCCCAAAAGGACTGACTGTAAGAGTTGCCATGTTTGGCAGTTCCTTTCTTCCAATTATTCCAGCATTTAGATGTCAGGTGGCTGCCCCCACATTTTGAACAGGTGCGCCGGAAATGTCAGTTTGGCCACAAACAAAAGGCCTGGTTATACCCCCAACAGCATTTTGTGGCTGTTCCCCCTTTTTTGTTCCCCTTCATATCCATGCTGGTTGTCCCTGTACAGATCTCTAACCACAGGTCAATCTGTCTTGCATCCCATTTTACATCCCCAAAATGGACCATCCTCTTCCTAAACTTCTCATCGTACTTCACCCAACTATATCCCAAATTTTTGTAGGCATTCTTTATGATTAGGAAATAGGTTAGCAAAGGAGTGACCAACTCTGGCTTCTTTTCTATAACTGTGGCTGTGTTGTATGTAAAACCTGTGGACCAATTATCCCAGTTCTTGCCTTTCATTGACTTTTCTTCTTCCACCTTCCCCAGTAGCACTAACGCTGCCTTCATGTCTTTCTTTTCAAAACTTTCCTTCTCTTCATAGTTATCCATATTTTCCACATTGGCCAAGGTGAATATATCAAAATATTCAACCCTTCCATACATTTTCCTTTGTGGCTAGCAGAACATGGTTCCCTATGCGAAGATCTGGAACCCCTATCTCTGCTCCAACTCCTTTTTTTACACCAGTCCCCCCTGCCACCCCAACCGGCTCCCCCTTTTCCTTACTCCTGATTTCCCCCAGGGCTTTCTCAAGTTGCCCCAGCTCGGTATCCCCCATAGTCTTAATCATCTGCTCTACATATTCCTTCACACTGCTTTCAAGTGTGATATCCTTATTACCTGGCTGGGGGTCCACTTGTGGGCTGGGCCCTGCGGGCAGGATCGGTTGGTTGCTGTTGGATGTGGGTACCAGAACCAGAGTTGCTGTCAGGGCAGGAGGTACAGGCCCTAAAACGACTGGTGGTTCTGGCAAAGGCAAAGGGGTGAGGACAGGTGCTGGAGGGGGCACCAGAACAGGATGAGGCACTGGATCAGCTGTCACTGGATCAACTGAGCTAGAATCCAAGGGCCAAGGCATGATTGGAGCCCAAGGTGCATTTTCACTATCCTTCCCTCCCTGCCTCTTGTCCCCCTTCCACTTTTTGTCTTTAGCTGGGCTGGGGGGGGGGGTCCACAGCCTCAAACAACTGGTTTGCTTTGCTCACCAGCTCCATCACTGTTTGGTAGCACTTCTCTTAGCATTGTTTATTCCTCCTAGGAGTCATAATATAAACTTGCAGAAAGCTGAAGAGACACAAACACACAGTTAGCATATTATACCCTAGCTCAGGGGTTCTCAAATGGTGAGGCTAGTCTCCCTGGGGAGGCCCCAACCTGTTCCAAGGGAGGCTCAAGCAAGTCTGAAAAAGTACTGTATACAAATTTTGAGTTTTATGTATTTTGTGTGAAGAGATGAAGCAAATTGAAAAAGAATAATTGTAAGTGGGTTTTATGTATTTATTTATTAATAAGTGACAAGGGAAGGTGAATAAGTGAAGGCTCATTTCAGGTGTACCCGGAGAAGGGTAGGTAGTGAAAACAAATATGAACAATAAACTGATAATGAGTGGTGGTAATAGATCAATTTGTACACTGATGGAAGAGTAGCCCAAATACAAGGGTTGAGTATAAAAGTGCTAAGAACAACAGCAGGAAGGAGCAAAGTAATCCCAGAGAAGTTGCTTAGGATCAGGGAAGGAAGGGGAGAGGCAAAGTATGTAGGAAGATTATTTCATATGGAGAGGAAATAAGAAAGTTGTCTGACCCATGAGCACAGGAGTTCTTTTTCAAAGGTTCCACATCAGTATAAGACAAATAACTGAATGTGAGCCAAGTAGTCAAAGGGGTTTCAGTTTATTAATGGTGTACTGCGTAAAGCACAGTATGCTATTTTTCTTTGGGGAGGCTCAAGATTATTTCAATTTTTGGGGGAGGTTCAAAATCTTTTCCATGGATTTGGGGAGGCTCACTGTGACAAAGTCTAAGAACTATTGCCCTAGCTGATTCCCTGTCTTGTCTACCAGCCTTATATTGGCAGCAGCAGTCCCCAGTGAGGCCTAGCATATGCCTAGCAAATGGATCTACCTTGATAGGTCTTAGTATACGAGAAAACTCCTCACTCACAAAAAGGGGCGGACGCTTGTGGCCAGACCCCCTCCATCCCCGCTCCCTCCAACCCTCACCCACTGAAACTCATTTTAGATCAGCCACATCTCTCTGCATCCATAGTCCATACTGGTCCCTTAACTACAGCACACCCTATTGCTACTGTCTGCTGCTCTGGGCCTCCCTTCCTTTTGTTTTTTTTTATACGTGTTGTTTCGATAACCTCCAAGTAACTATAATTCCATATACAAAATGACTATTGTTGTTGAGATTACAAAATAAATTGACATTGTAGCAGTTCTTTAGTGATTCAGCAGGACAGGTTTCATCAAATAAGGTGCATGAGCACAGCTAAATGGATGCTAGTGGTGCTGGCTGAATTTGTTATGCTCATCAACCAGTACAGTATGTCTACTGAGAATTTTTTAATTTTTATATCTTAGACTGGCAGCCATTTACATGAGCACATGAATTAGCAGCAGGAGTCAAATGTGAAAACATCCTGTTAAAACCATATGTTAAGCAATTAAAAAGAAAAACTTCTCCTGGGCAGAATGCCACTGCTCACTAAGGCTGCCGAGCAGGTCAGGCTCGAACGACCATGCGGTGATGATGCCAAATGCCATCACCACACTGCCCACAGTTGGGCCTATCCGTCGACTGGGCCCTCCATTGCTCTCATCATCCATGCTCACTCCACCATTAACAAAATGCTCCCCAGTCCAAAAGAACTCCTTCAGGGTGTTCCCCCACCACTTCTGGCCCAATGACCAAAAACCCTCAGCCTAGTACCCTTGGGCTAAATGGGTGTTGCCCATGGCAGTGGCCCCCGACCTTCTCTGGTTCTCCCGTTGCAAACGCCAATAGAGCACAGTACCAAAGACCTTCCGGGAACCTAGGCAAAAATCCCACATTGCAGTCCTGTAGGTAATTATGCCAAAAAAGTGTTGCGCATCCGATCCCACCTTATGGACAGCTGACGAGCATCTCTGGGCCAGTTGACTGCGTGTTGATGACGTTAGATGCCATCACCATACGGCCCACTTTTTGGCCTATCTTGGTCAATTGGCCACCTTCTTTCTTGCATTTTGCTTCCAAATTATTATGCACAAGTACCTATCACAGAAGAATCTCTTAAATCAATTTCTGACCATCCACTTTACCCTCGGGCCCGACTGCTGATCAGGATGATCCCATCAGCGGCCCATCCATGCATCAGCTCTCCCTTACCACTGGTCCCATAGGTTTGAACAGAGACTCCATACCCAAATACCAGGAAGAATACACTTTTTTTTTTAAACCAAAAAACCTGGCTAAGGCTTCTCACTCCACAACTATCGGATGCAGCTCCCAAAACCAATGCCTTGCCGTTTAATCCATTGTGTCTCAGCCTGAATCAAAACCCCAGCCCACCAAAAACCACAAAAACTCTGTTCAAGGCAGCACCAGATTTGTCAATAATTATTCTAAAACTAAACATCCAACTACCTTCACTATAGTAACAACCCCATTTCTTTTTTGCACACTTACCTCTCCTTCTCACTTCAGGAAAATACTCACTTGCTTCCAGGCAAGGCTGAGATCAATACAGACAACTAGTTGCTTAACCAACTTAATTTATCAGTAACAGAAATATCTACTTGATCAGGAACAGATGTTTTTAGTAAAAGTAATAACTCTAAATAACTAGCCTATGAAAGTAGGCCACTTGCCAAATTAAGCAAGCAAATTTCCAAAATTAAGGAGAACTAGAAAATTGCCAAAACTGATGTGCTTCTCAGAGAAATTCTCTTTTAAGCAAAATTGTGAGCTCCCTGAGCTTGTGTTCATCCTTAAGTACCCCTGTTGCTCACCCCTCTCTCTCTCCCCCTTACCTAGCCAGTCCCCTTTTCCCAGCTCACTACTGCTCTGACCTAATAGCCCCTCCCCCTTTCTGCCTCACTTACCCCTCCCCTTCCCACCTCCTACTTCTTCCTCTGCCAGTCAAGCCTTTTGGCCCCTCACACCTTGGTCCGGACCTGTGGACAATGGGGTCTGCCCCTTTAATTGGGCAACCCTCTTTATACAATTTCTAATTTTTTTCACTCGGTCTCTATTGTAAATTCTCAATCTTGGAAATTATAACCAAGTATACCACATCAACAGGAACTGCTTGACCCATACAATTGCACTGAGTTCACTGTACAGCACACAGAAGGAACAATGACTGACATGAAATTGGAAAGTTGCAGTTTCATGCACATGCGTGAGTCACAACACAGACACCCCAAGGTACTGGCCAATGACATCAGGCGGCCACCAGTGTATAGTCAGAACAAGGTGCAGGCATCAAATAGGAATGGTAACATATAATACCAACATATCTGAAAGGGCCCCAGGATACAATTCAGTGATGTGATTCCAAATAATTTGGGGAGCCAGTATATCACTGGTTCAACACTGCTCCACATAGGATACTAGTAAACAAGCTGGGTAGCCTTGGACTGGGTCCAGAGGTGATAAACTAGGTAAAAAAGTAGTTAGGGAACAGGTGACAGAGGGTGGTTTCAAACAGAGTTCACTTCAAGGAAGAGAGGTGACCAGAGGTGTGCCTCAGGGATCAGTACTGGGACTGGTCTTTAATGTCATTATAAGCGACTTTGCAAAGGTGCTGAAAGGGGAGACCTGGCTCTTTACAGATGACATCAACATCTGTAATGGGGGGGACACCCTGGGGGTGGAAAGGAATGAGCAGAGATCTGAGAAAATGTGAGACATGTTCAAGGGTATAACAGCTGGGTTTTAATGTGAAAAAGTGGAAAATAATACACTTCAGGTACCGAAACTTAGGGTTGGATTACAAAACGAATGAGTGGTGTTGACTGCCATCAAGCAGGTAAGAGACCTGGGGATAATCATATCAGATCATCTAATGGTGGCCAGGCTGTTCAACAAGGCAGCTGGCAGGGCCAGTTGAATGCTGTGGTGCATTAGGAGGGGTATCATGAGCAGAAGGAAGGAGGTGGTGTTGCTTCTGTACAGATCACTGGTAAGACCCCACCTAGAGTACTGTGTCCAGTTCTGGAGACCACATCTCTGAAAGGACATAGACAGAGTGGAGGTGGTCCAGAGGAGGGCAACTAAAATAATGCAGGGTCTGCACCAAAAGTCCTACAAAGAAAGACTAAAGGACCACAATATGTACACTCTAGAAGGGGGGGATATGATGGAGACCTTTAAATACCTTACAGAGGTAAATAACATGAAGAAGGGAAGTATTTTTCAGAAAAAAAGGAGCTCAAGAACAAGGGGACATGCTATGAAGCTGGAGGGGGTAGATTCAGGAGAGATGCCATCACCTTCTATGTATATGCGATGAAATGAAGAACTTCTTTAAGTGGTGGATTCCTGTAACAGACTTCCAGTAGTGGTGATGGGGGCCAAAAACAGTAGGAGGGGGTTAAGAATACATGGATAGGCATAAGGGAATCTTAGTGAAATGGCAGAGGGGAGGGAGAAGGAGCTGGAGCTCAACTAGGATCTGTGGTGATACTGTAGGTAGGAAAAAATGGACAGACTGGGTGGGCCAAGAGTCCTTATCTACCATCAAATTCTGTGTTTCTATGTGGGGCACTTGGGGAGGAAAGGAGGGCTATGCAATTAGGGAGATACAACCATACATGGAATGAGAGTTGGCAAGCCAGACTAGGCTGTGCTGATTATCTGGGTGCTATGTCTGACTGCCCCTTAATGGCTGAGGTATGCGGTCTGTATTTTATATACTGACAGAAGCACTGGTCATACACTGTGTGGCAAATAGGGTACAAGTATGTCACTCATGAAAATAGCTTGAAGGCTAAGTGGAGTGTGCAACTGTGAGGGCCACCATCATAGATGATGTACCCCTGCTAGATTGCGATATATAGTACAGGCAGTGCCAGAAAGTGGATTCAGAATAGGGTGCCATACAGTGCACACTACATCTGGTTTACCACAGAGGCACCAGGAAGTTAGCACACATTGGGTGTGATACTAAATTTAGTTGACTGCTTCAAGGGGGATAAACAAGGAGTGGGAAAAGAGCCAAAATAATTGGACAAAAGTAGGAAAAAACAGAAGGGACTTAGGGGTTTAAAAAGCAGAGGCAAGCGGTCTTAGACCTCACTTTCTGCTGAAAATTAGAGTTTTCATTAGCTCTGTACTCAGCATGTCTGATTTGACAAACAATTTATTAACAACAATTAATACAGCTCCAGAAATGAGATTAGTAGACTAAGTGGCTTTAGTATTAGTTGTAAAATTTGGCTGTACAAGGCATATTTAAAAAAAAACTTCACTGTTTCAGCTTATCCAGCCCTCTTCTTGGAGCAGTTCCAGTGGGTGAGATTGTTGAGGTCTAAGGGTAAGATTTTCTTTTCCTACCCTGTATAAGGACAGTTTTGTGCATAGATCTCTGAGAAGAACCTCATTTATGTGACAGGTTATGTTTATGTGGTCCGTGTGACCGTGGAGTCCTTTGTTTGGGTTGGCACCAAAGGTTTTGGCGTGGTAGGGCTGTTGGTTAGTGCTAGATTTGCACATTGGGGGCCAGCAAGCAAGAAACCCTGAAGTTGCAGATGAGGCAGCTAGTTAAATAGGGAAGAGTTATTTGTCCCACGAATGGAATGGAATGCTTCCGGGCGATGCGGCATGTTGGAAGCTGCATTTTTTTCATTCGGTGGTCTCTGGCTCATGCTGGTTGTTCCAAGGGGGGAGGCACGTCATCAGAACTCAGCTGCATGGGGAACAAGACGTCTCTGCACAACGAAAAAAAAAAACAGATTTGGGAATGAAACTCACTTAGCAGATCAAGCAGGAAGGGCAGGGAGATCCAGCAGTTATTTGCTCAACGAGGGTTTCACAGGGTGTGTGATGTGGCAGACTTGTTTGGGATCCTAGGTGGGTGGACAGGGGAGGGCTGCTTACTTGTCATCCTTCTCAGCCACCATACACTGCTATGCCTGATTCCCCAAGGGAATGGAGCGATTTCATTTTTCAAGGTTGTTTTTCATCCATGGGGTATTTTCAGGGGTGCAGGCAGCTGAAAGGAACAGGGTTTTGTCAGAGGATGAGCGGTGTGCAGCAGCAATGACATAGGTATGGGGGGCCGTCTAGATCAAAGGATGGATCACGGCTCCTGTTGTTCATGTGCCGAGGGGTAGATGCGTGGTTCAGGAGGGGACCGTTTAATTTCACTGGGTGGTTTTTAAGCAGCCTCAAAACAGAGAGGCTGTGGCACAGGAAGGGGAAAGAAAGAAGCAAGCTGTTCAAACAGCATTTATGCTGGGGAGATGGATGCCACATGGTCAGGATAGTCCACGTGGCACATCATTGCAATGCATTTTTGGCTGGGTGGGTGACTCCCTTGTGGAGCTAAAAACAAAAATGTGTTTAGAGAGGAATGGGGGTTTTGGTAACACAATGTGAGAACGGTGGCATAAAGGAGCACATTTAGAAATAATAACAAGAAGGCTTTTTCCCACAAGGAGTAGCTGCCATTTTAGAAACTGGTGCCCGGCAGTCATTTAAGGGTCAAGGGCCGGCGGGAGGGTGGCTGCCATTTTAATTTGGGCCTGGACACAATTCCATATTAGGGCAACATGGAGATGGATGGGAATGCTTCTTAAGGGGAGGACACTGGCACCGCTAGGAGCATCAAGCTTTTTTATTATTATTATTGCATGAGTGGGGTTTGGACTATGGAGGGGGTTGTACATGCAAAAGCTATTGCACATCCAGGTGGGGTATTATATGAATGGGTACAAAGGAGGAAGTTGACCACACAAGAAGGCTAATGGACAGAAGTTAAATAAATGGGAAAAAAAATCAAAAGCCGGAAAAAGACACACACACACAAAAAAAGGGAGGGGTGTGGAAGGCCTCAATCTGGGTAACCATACAATGGGGGAGTGCAACACGGACTGCCCTGGCCTGCAAGAGGGCTGTCTATTTGAAAAAGCAGATGAGACAAGGGAGGATGCTCATAGTCCATGCAGGGACACAGGTTCATTTTTAAAAGAGGATTAACTATCTGGATTTTGTGTTGCACCATCTGTTATGAGTAGCGTGGTGAAGAATGGCACCTAAAAGAAGCAAGATGACGAAGGCCGATGCTTATAAGGCCATAGTGGACCTGGTGGACAAGGCGAATAAAATTTGGGAACTGACTGAAGGTTTAGAGACTGGGCAAGGGGAAAAGTGGAAGGCTGAGAAGGGGAAGAAGGAGAAAGATAATAAGTGGCCACCAAGGGATCCAACCCGGCCTACACCGGAGGAACCAGTGGTGTCTGTCCCTCTCCCCCAATGCCTGCTCCCTTGCCTCTGCCACTGCTGCCAGACCCTGAGCCCGGTCCAGTGTCCTTCCCTGCCCTGATGCCCCCACAGCCAGGAAACCCAATGGATCCACTGCTGTGGCCAGGTCCTTCTGGGCTCCTAACCCCGCTACACATGCCAGCCAGTCCCAGCCCTGGAACCAGCCCTCCCACCAGGTAATGAACCCCTTAACTTGGGCAGTAGTGTAAAAAAATATGTTGAGCAAATGTTGGGGGCTATGAGGGATGATGGTGTGGGGCAGTCTGAGAAGGCCTTGGTGGAGATTAGGAAGGGAAAGTAGGAAAAAGTTAAGACTTCCCAAGGGCCAGCATCAGGGGAAGGACAGTGCACAAGGGAAATAGGGTCAGCAGGGATGAGAATAGGGGAATACTTGCCATTAACAACAAAAGAGAAAATTTGGAAGGGGGAATATGTAGACATATTCGCATTGGTAAGTAAGTAGGCAATTACAAAATACGACGAGAAGAAGAGTATAGGGAAGAAAGACATGGCAGCGGCAGTGGTGCTCTTGGGGAAAGGGGAAGAAGACAGAGCTTCCAAGAGAAAGATATTGGATGCCTGGACCATAAGTTTCATAATTTACTCAGCGATAGTAATTGAAAAGAAACCTGAACTGGCAGTCCATTTGCTCACATATTCCTTAATCATAAGGAAAGCAAAACAGCGAAGGGGGGAACAACTGGCTGCAATCTGGCGAACAGTTCAGGCAGTGTATGGCCACTTTTGGGGACATCCATTGGGACAATCGGCAGTCTGACCTATAGCTAGGCTGCCTTATGGGATCTGGGAGCACAGAAGGAGAGGTGGAAAAGAAACATAGCTTGGTTTAGAAATGCTGCTGGGGTTAGAACAAGGTTTTCTGCTCATAGCCTCAGTGCAGGTTCAGGCATGCATGCTCAAAATGTGGGGTCAACCACCCAGCCTCAAAATGTAGAACCAACTAGCATAACACTAACAACGTGGCAGTTGCTGGCTCCTAGAGAAATCAGCAATTTTGGGGGAGGGCATTCGGGATACCAGGGCCAGCAATGGGGTAGGGGGCACAGGGGGAGGAGGTATGGAGGAGGACGAGGCCACAATCAATAGGATGCAGACAGCTAGGCCCAATAGCATGAAGGGACAGGCATACCCTAGGGCAATCACCCCCATAAGACAAGAGGTATTGGAGCAATGGGTAAAAGACTATCCCAACAAGATAGCTGCTAGAAGGTTTGAGGAAGGCTTCAGGGAAGGTTTTAGACTATAGTTGAAAGAGCCTATGATAAACAGGACAGCAAGAAATTTGGGGTCAGTAAAGGGGAAGGAAGAGATATTGGAACATAAATTCAGAAAGTAAATAACAGCTGTAAGGGTGGAAGGTCTGTTTAAGGAGGCTCTGTTACAGAACCTCATGGTGTCCCCACTGAGACTGGTCCCAAAGAAACAGCCAGGGGAATTTCGAGTAATCCACCATTTGTCCTTTCCTGAGGGTGAATCAGTTAATAACTATATCAACGAGGAAGACAGTAAAGTCACCTATGCCACCTTAGAGGAGGCAGTGCAGTTGATCAAGACAACTCGAGGGGCATGGCTGGCAAAAACAGACACTGAAGCAACGTTTCAGCTGCTACCAGTCCATCCGGGGGGATTGGGATTTGTTGGGTTCTAAAATAGGTGAGGATTATTATTTCAACAAGGCCATGCCAATGGGCTGTTACATTGCCTGTGCCACATTCAAATTATTCAGCAAATGGCTCCAATGGGTGCTTCAGCACTGATATTGGTATAAAACTACCATTCATTATTTAGATGATTTCTTGCAAAGAGGGAGGGGGAAGACAGAAACAGAACACATGTTGGCATGCTTCCAAGAACTGTGTCAGGATCATGGGATGCCATTGGCCCCTGATAAAACAGAAGGTCCCAGCCAGAGGATAGAATTTCTGGGTATAGAGATTGATGCTGAGGCAGAGTTATTTCAGCTGCCTATGAAAAACATTGACAGGTTGAGACAGCTGCTGCAAGCCACAAAACGGCATCAGCTGGTACAGCTGTGTCACATGCAGCAATTGATGAGGCATTTAAATTTTGCCTGCAGGGTACTAGGCCCAGGGCAGGCCTTTACTAGGCGATTAGCCAGGGTGACAAAGGGGTGATAAAGCCACATCATTGGGTGAACATCACCCAGGGTACCAGGGATGACTTATCAATATGGGAGGAATTCTTAAGAGACTTTAACAGAAGACTTTCTGGCAAGACGACTGGCTCTTTAATACAGACCTGGAATTGTATACTGACACAGCCGGTGGGGCACGGTTAGGCATAGGGGTGTACTTCAGGGATAAACAGTTTTTGGAGGCATGGCCTGAGGAATGGAAGGCAGCAGGATTAATAAAGAGTATCACTCTGCTGGAAATTTTACCTATATGGCTCTGCACAGTGCTCTGGAGGGAGAAGTTAAGGAACCTGAAAGTCACTTTCTGGTGTGACAATAGGGCAGTGGTAGAGGTACCGAACAAGAGGGGAGCCATGTCAGAGTCAGTTACAAGAGTACTGCAACAGCTAGTATTGCTAGACCTCAGCTTGAATATGTCATTTAAGGCTAAGCATATCGAGGGGATGCAGAATGACATAGCTGACAGCCTCTTCTGCCTGTAGCTGGACAGATTCAGAGCCATCGCTCCTAGGGCAGAGGCACAGAGGACACCAGTACCAGTATTCATTTGGGAAATTGGCTGGAAGGATCTGAGTTGGTGTTCTGTAACACATGAGCCCCTAGGACCCTAAAGGCATATGAAGGGTCATGGCAAGTGTTTCAGGCCTTCGGAGAGGGTCACCAACTGGAGTTAAGCGGGACAGTGACTGAGGACCAAGTAGGGAAGTTTGTAGTGCACGGGTGGCAAAAAGGGGTAGCACATGCCACAGTGGGGGTGCACTTGTCCACCATTGGCTTAATTTGCATCATAAAGGGGTGGGGAGATCCCACAAAGGACATGTAAGTGCAGAGAATGATGCAGGGTTGGCTCAGGATGAGAGGAAAGATGAGGGGTTCTAGGACACCAGTTTCAGAGGTGGTGTTGGAGGACCTGATGGGGGAAATGCCTCGGGTATGCAGGTCAAAGGATAAAGCAGTGTTATTTGCAACCATATACATGTTTATGTGGCATGGAGCATTTTGAGTCAGTGAGGTATTAGGATGTGGAAAGGGGGACAACTTGATTGGGTTGCAGTGGGAGGATATGACTAGGGCACTGGGGGAGGTTCAGCTATTATTTCATAAGTCAAAGACAGACCAGATTGGGCAGGGGGCTCGAGTAATCTTAAAACAACATCATAATCAGAACATTTGTCCAGTCCATGCTCTAAGTCATGGGGGCACGGAAGGAGGACGATTCTGCTATATAAGCATGGGGATGACAAAGCTGTAACAGGCAAGTTGGTAGTCGCCATATTAAAAAAGGCATGAATTTCTTGGGAGAGGATCCTAAGCAGTTTCCTCTCATTCTTTCCTGATCAAGGTGGCTTCAGAAGCCGCAGCAAAAGGAAGCATTAAAGACACTCACCATTGGGCTTTAAACTGTTATAAAAGATACGTGAGATCTTTATGTGATTTATATGTTAACTATTTCTCTGTTTTTCTCTTTAGATGTGTAAGTATAAAAAAAAGTTGGGTAAGAGGGGGTGCGGGAGGAGGGGTGGGGTGGGCAGGCATCAGTGTCATTCTCATACCTATTTCACTGTCAACAGAAAAAAATGGAGCATAGAGGTCTGGATATGTCAACATTCATTCATTTTCTGGATGGAGAGGAGAACAGCAAGGAGACCAGGGGGGCAGCAATTATATCAAGATCCCAGGCAATGCAAATTGATATGGAGAGGAGTCAGAGGAATGAAGTGGACATAGCTGTTACCAATATTAGGGAAATGAGGGAGACACACCCAGAGCCAGATATGCTAGTCATACATCTGGGTAGCAATGACATCAACTCCAGGCCTTGGTTTAACATTTGTTTTATGAAATAAAGCAGGACATTACTAAAATTAAAACATGGTGGTTTGGGATCACCCTGGTCTGGTCAGATAATGGTCCTAGGAGGGTGTGGAGGTATGCCCACTGTCATAAGGCTATAGACAAAGCCAGATGTAGGATGACTCAGAGAGAGAAGGGGACTTATTTATAAGCATGGGGGGGGGGGGAATAAGGTGTAGTATAGAAGTAAGGGATGATGAGTATTACGGGGTTGATGGGGTTCATTTGTATGGTCTAGGTAATGACATGTTTAATTCAGGGATTGAAGTTTGCATTGTGGGATGGAGAAAAGAGAGGGCCTATAGGTAAGGGGGAAGCCTGCTGTTCTTCATGAGCTGGAGGCAGGCTAATGGAAGGAATTTAGAATCGGAGGAGAGGACAGGCGGACACGTAAGGCCGAAAATACAAAAAGGGTTTAAGAGCACTAGTGTAAACTAGTGCCTGGAGAAGAAGAAAGGATAGAAGAAGAGAACAGTCCTCCAGGTGTACATCTGGGGGGAAGAAGAAAAGGAGGAATACTGATATTGAAAAGTTAAAAGGAAAGAATAAGACAATACATATATATGTATGTAACAAAGAAAGGGATGGGAAAAGATGAAGCCTGAAAGGTGGAAAATTGTAAATAAAATTCTGGGTATGATGATGACGATGATGGTGATGATGAAAAATGCATGAAAAAATTTAAGAACATACGATGTAATAAAATCGTTTGCCAATCTGTGCACTCACTACAGGTTTCTGTGTATATTATTGGCTGGGGTCTCTGGGGACAATGAGGTTTGCCAGATTTAAGGGCAAGCACTGTTATTCCATGGGCCATAGACAATGTGGGCTGCCCAGTGGCAACAACAGGAGGTGGTTGAGGGAAGGGAAAAATTGGGGTGGAGAGGTCAGTGACCTCATAGGTGAGGTCACAGAGGGGGAGGAGCAAGGAGTGGGAAAAGAGACAAAATGATTGGATGAAAAAAGGGAAAAAGAGGAGGGCATTAGGGGTTTAAAAAGCAGAGGCAAGGGGTCACAGACCTCACTTTTTGCTGAAAATTAGAGTTTTTCTCCCAGCCACTTGGAGCTAGCAGGGCCACCTAAAGGTGGACGGGTGGCAGAATAAGTTGGAATCGTAATGTTGGGTATGCAAAGTCATACAGGGATGACCGGAGGTGGACGATCAAAGAAATAAAAGGCGATTTAGAATCGAGGAGGGAGGGAGGTAGGGGGGACAGTCGAACGCATAAGGCTGGAAATACAAGAAATAATGAAGGACACTAGTGTACACTAGTGCCTGGAGAAGAAGAAAGGATAAAAGAAGAGAGCAGTTCCCCCAGGTGTATATCTGGGGGGGAAGAAGAAAAGGAAAAGGAGGAATATTGATATTGAAATGTTAAAAAAAAGAATGATAAGACAACGTATATATAAAAGCAATAAGACACAACAGGGTGTGGGTTGTTGAGTGATAAGAGAATGCTCCCAGGTGTGTTGATAGACATGAGGCACTTGCGCCAAGTGACTACAGCACCTGGGAAGTGCTCTTATCAATCAACAACTCGTCCTGAAGTGTCTTATTGCTCTTATAAAATGGGTTGCAACTATGTCTATTACAATAGAACGAAACTCTGGATACAAGATGTAAGATTTAATATTAGTATGCAATTTTATTTAAAATATGGTGAGAAAATAGTCCCAAGACTTGGACTGAGGAGTGGAAAAACTGACTGAATCGTGCATTTTATTTGTTTTTATAAAACATAAAATGAAGTACTTATATAATCATCAGAACTAAGTCAAAATCAGCTTCATGTGCAGTATAGAGCATTTTCTTCTACTGGAATTGTATCATTAACAACAAACAACTTATAGACTCAGAGAACAGCAAAAACATCTGATTGAATCATGCTTTGCATTTTTCTTTTTATAATTTAGAGTACAAAACAACAAAACGAAGCAGTTAAATAGTCATCACTACACAAACTCGATATGTAACACAGAGTGTTTTTTTTTTTTATTGGAATTGTCACGTGCACAGTAAAATGAACTTATTGTTAATCACTGTGCTGTACTTGCAATCTTGAAAATGATTTACTTACAGGACAGCAAACAAATCCTCTTGTTTTTTACCATTCAGCTTGCTCATTTGGAGAAGTGTATAAATTGAACATGCCCTGGGAAAACACAGTTGTTTAGGACAAAGGGCTGATTTTATGGTCCGACTAGGAGCTGCAAGGTTCTGTCAGGAAATGGAGCAACTGAGGCATTACTGTGCAGAGAAGTGACTGGCTCATCAGTTTCTGCTGTCAGATGCTTTATCACTGCATGGGTTAAACTTTCAGCAGGCTGAGAGGATTGAGATTGGCTGCTTGCTCTGAGATGATTTTCAGTAGTTTCACTACAGTGTCATGTTACTATTTTGATGGGGGTTGCATCCACAGGTGGATTCACTGTTTCTGCAGACTGCTACTCCATGCCTCTGATGATAGCTGTCATCATGCTGGAAGTTGCGATCTGTGGTTTGCAGTGCTGTTTCTCTGTAGAGCAGTGCACTTTGACAGTATCAGAGTGATTACAGGCCTTTCTTGACAACGGTGTCTGAATCTTCGCTGACATTGATGCCTCTTCCCTCGATGATTGTGATGGTTTGTCTTCAGGCCCTTCACCATCCGGACCTCTGTCCAAGGTCAGTATTTTACTCCAGCACTTTCTTTCATTCATGGATGTGGTCCAGTAATATCAGAGACTTGACTCCGACCAGTGACCAGTAACGGATATAATTTCACATGATTCAAGTTCCACTGATGACAGGAAATGTACAGCAGTGGCCCGCACACTGTGGTTTGTGAAGCAGGTACTTAGAAGCCTTTTCACTTAGTTTGGGCATCATATTTGCAACAAAATTTACACCTAATGCCTCTTGGGTGTACCAGATCTCTGGTTCGGATTTTGGTGGCTCCTTAAAATGTCTCAGGTGGAGGTAAAATGCACGGGGGTTAGGAGGCAATTTAGAAAGGTATTTCTTAAAAGAGGATAGAGAGAGGAGCCTCTTTGCTAATGACTCAAAGCTGGGGGTGGTGGTGGATGGGGAGGAGGGTAGAGTAGCCCTACAAGGGGACCTGGAGATTATGGAGTGGTGGTCACACACCTGAAAACTGAGGTTTAATACAGAGAAATGCAGGGTTCTCCACTTGGGGCCCAGGAACCCATCTCATGTGTACATCTTGGGACGGAAGACACTGCAGGCTTTAAGTGGGGAGAAGGACCTCGGGCTGGTGGTGGACACCAAGATGAACAACTCTGAGCATTGTAGGAGGGCTGTGTGCAACGCAAATAAAATACTGGGGTGTATCACCAGGTGGATAGGCTCGAGAACCGGGAAGTGCTTCTCCCTCTTTTTAACTGCCTGGTTAGACTGCACCTTGAATACTGCATGTAGTTTTGGCATCCGTACCTAAAAAAAAGGACTTTGCACTCCTGGAGAGGGTCCAAAGGAGGGTGACCAGGATAATGCAGGGTCTGGGAGAGAGAGGTCCTATGAGGAGAGACTTGAGTAGCTCAACTTGTTCTCCCTGGAGTAGAGAAGGGATCGGGAATATGATTGAGGTCTTCAAATACCTTAAGGGGGTCAATAGGGTAAGCCCAGATGGGGTGTTCCAGCTAAGGCAGGCAGAGGCGACCAGGGGGCACCAAATGAGGCTGGTTGGAGGGAGACTTAGGGGAGAGACAAGGAGATGCTACTTCACTGAGAGGGTGGTGGAACTCTGGAATGCACTACCTGCAGAGCTGGTTGATGTAGATATTGTGAGGGGGGTTCAAGCGAGGCTGGGACAGGTATATGGGGTAGGTGAAGCTGATTAGTGCCAAAACTGGAGGAGAACTTCAGTCGGGGTTTGGGGGGTTTCACAGGGGGAGATGAAGACGGCAGCAAAGGTGCCCCTAAGGGGCACTGATCCTTGAGCTGACTTGATAGACCATAGGGTCCACTCTGCTGGTGTTTTTAGTATGTTAGTATGTTAGGATACGGGACACAAAGGATTGAAACATAGAAACATAGAAACACTGAATTTGACGGCAGATAAGGACTGCTTGGCCCACCCAGTCTGCCCATTTCCCTACCTGATGGATAAGCTGCAGATCCTAGTTAACCAGCAGCCTACTTCTTCCTACCCCCACCCCCTAGAATTGCCTTATGACTGTCCCATGCATGCTTGGATTCCACCACTGTTTTTGACTCCACAACCTCCTCTGAAAGGCTGTTCCATACATCCACAACCCTCTCTGTGAAAAAATACTTCCTTAAATTACCTCTGAGCCCCCCCTTCTATCTTCAAATTGTGCCCCCTTGTTCTTGCACACCTCTTTTTTTGAAAGATGCTACCCTCTTGGACTTTTTTGATTCCCTTGAGGTACTTGAAAGTTTCTATCATGTCCCCCCTCTCCCTCCTTTCCTCGAGGCTATACATATTAAGCTCCTTAAGTCTCTCTTCATATGTCTTCCGGTGCAGACCCTGCACCATTTTAGTTGCCCTCCTCTGGACAGCTTCCATCCTGTCTATGTCTTTGCAGAGATTGGGTCTCCAGAACTACACACAGTACTCCAGATGTGGTCTCACCAGCTGTCTGTACAGAGGGATAATAACTTCTTGTTTTCTACTGGTGATGCCTCTCCCTATGCATCCCAGTATCCCCCCAGCCCTCCTTGCTGCCCTCTCACATTGCTTGCCCACCTTTAGGTCATCTGATATGACTACCCCAGGTCCCTTTCCATTTTTGTTGTTGTTAGTATCTCACCCCCCATTGTGTAGTATGCCAGGTATAGATTGCCAGGTAGTTGGAAAATGTAGCCTCTGTACTGTTCCTTGTTTGGCTAGTTTAGCTGTTTGTGGTTCTTTGTACTCTCATTGAAATTTAAAAGCTATGTAATGGAGCCCTCGTTCATCATGCTTCACTGTAAAATGATCAGGCTTTAACTGTCTTAAACCCTCTCATCCCCTTCTGGCCATACAGAGTTGTATGTCCAACCACACCTTGTTTAAAAGTCCAGTGGAAGTTGATGTGGACAGGACTGCCAAGTGTTTAACTTCTGCAGATCAGTCTGTGAAATAGAGGGGTGGTGTTGGCTTGTATCTTTTTTCTTTTTTCTGTAGCATTTGCAAATGGCAGTTAGCATATTATTAGCAGGCTTGAAATTAGGTGAGCTACTTACGTTTATGTAGCGACCAATCTTGGTGTACTTAGGTATCAATTCAGGCCTGCTCATAGACTGAGTAAGCTACTGAGGTTGTAAACTCTTTCCCATCCCCCTGACGTACTTCAGCACAAATTATTCTCAATGTAGCACATATCTCTTCTGTGTAATTTTTAAGATCTATGTTTATGTGTCTGGCTGTGGACCAAGCTTTGAAAATGTTGACAGCCCATGCAGTTGTTGTTTTCGTATTGTACTCATCTTTCTGGACTTCTAAAATGTCTAATTGTTCAGATGACAGTTGGGGAAAGTTACTCACCTTTTTTCTTTTTCTGCTTTTATTTGGATGGACCTTCAGTTACTTTCTGTGACTCAACAGTGCTGTCATCTAATTTTTGTGTAATTTCTGCAAAAGACGTTCCAAACTGAGATGCTGAAATATCTGACATTTTACTCTTTCTGTTGGCTCCTTGACAGGTGTGAAGTGAGGAAACAAATGGCTGACAAGAATTCCGGCTCAGAATTCAAAAAAATTAGGTTGCCCAATGACACTACTGCCCTTTCACTTATGGAGGTAAAGATAGTAGGAAAATAGTGCTGCCTTCCAGTTTGTTGACAAGTAAGGACACACCTTTTGACCAAACAGGATGCAGGATTTCCTTTACCCATTTTATAAATATATATGACAAAGAAAGGGATGGGAAAAGATGAAGCATGAAAGGTGGAAAATTGTAAATAAAATTCTGGAAATGAGAATAATGATGGTGACGATGAGAAACGTATGTAAGAATTTAAGAACATAAGATGTAATAAAATTGTTTGCCAATCTGGGCACCCACAATAGGTTTCTGTTTCTATTATTGGTCTTGGGTCTCTGGGGACAACTGATCCTTTGCCATTTTTAGGAATATATACGTTTCTCGAAAACTGCAAGTAAATAATAGCTATAAATAATAATACTAGAGCATATACATTTGCCAGGCATGTTAACAGTGAAGTAGATATACTGAACCACAAGTATCATTTTATTGTGTTGGAAAAAGTGAAAAATACCCTTGAGATGGTGATTGGGAAAAACAGCTGAAGAGTAGAGAAAATGTAGGGGTCTACTGTATGGGAGCATGCTATCCTGAAGGTGTTTATAGTAAGCTGGAGACTGCACCATTTTTTATAAAATTGCTACATTGGGTATGTTATCTAAAAAGATTATCCCAATGGTACAATGTACTAAAGCATCCGTAATCACCTGAATGAGCTCAACAGTATCAGTAGTGCACTGAGTGAGTGTTTGAATAAGATAATGATGGCACAGCACTTGAGTCCCGTCAGAGTCTGAAGATTGTATATCTGTATACAGTAAAACCCTATTTTTCTGAGTGTACTGGGGGACATGAAAAATGTTCAGATAAATGAGATTTCTGTTAATTGGGAGAGTCATTCAAAAAATAGCAGATACAAGTCAGGTATGAGTCAGCATTGCTTTGTATGGTTTTTAATCTTTTTAATCTTAAAAGCATGACTACAACTGTTAACATTTTTAACTAAAAGCATACAAATGCATAAAACACTATATTGGAATACATGTTACTGTAATTAAATCTTAGTAAAAGAATCCCGCAAGGCTGTTTACTTTTTTCTGCAGCCTTACATCTTTCAATTGCAGCTGGTGGAGAAGCAGCAGTTGTATTCCATCAGGCTGGCAACTGTGTTTCCAATTTTAATATGTAATAAATTTACTCCGTTTTTGATACATCACAGCATCAGTATCATATGTGGTGGCATGTGTCCAAATTTACTGTGTTAATATGTTCTTTTCTTCGTGAGGGCCAGAGCCTTGTGTGCACTCTGTTTTCCAGTTTAAATACTCCATCAGCATTCATCTGGCTTTGTAACCAGCAGGTACACTTTTTAAACAATCGACTACTACTGCATCAGAGGGGATGGTCTGGGTGTCTGTGGCAGCCTCAGAAGCCTCCTTGTCCTACTGCTCTGCTGGTTTGTTTGTGACCGATTCTACAGTCTCAGCACTGGTCATCTCCTCATAACCCATATCGCCTCATTGGCTTGTGCCCATTCCTCCACCATGTCCTCAGTTAGATTCATCTGCTCTCCAGTGAAATGGAGGGCTGCTGTGACCTCCATCATCTGGTCACTAAAATGGTTACTGTCTAAGTCAGCGTCCTCTGCATGTTGAGCAGATGAGACTTTTGCCAACATTTTCTAATTGTTTCTGGTCTGACCTCCATCCGCACCTCCACCAGCATTGGAAGAGCATCCTTAATTATTATTGACTTTATGATGTCTGTGAAAAGTTGTAATTCTTCACTGGATACCAGCACCGGCCTGATTGACACTTCCCTTGAAGCATTGCAGAAATGTCTGCCAAATGCCTAGGTCCACCCGCAGTGCCACTGTGACCCAGATTCTATGGTGCGGTTTTGTACAGCCCACCCCAACACCCGCCAGGCACCTCATGAATGTCCTGCCTATGGGCATTACCCGGCAGGTGAAATTGAGATGCCCCACTAGTTACTGGAGCTCCCATAATGTGATTTTCTGCACCCTCATCACAGCATCTAGCCAGGTGTGCAAGGCCGCCAGCTTGTCTTGGGGGAGCCGGAACACTTGTTCCCTAGTGTCAATCTCGATCTCCAGGAAGGAAAGCCTTGTGCATGACCCTTCTGTTTTGGGCTAATGGTACACCCAGCTTGGAGCACACCTCGTGGAATGCCACCATGATATGCGCGCATTGCCCCAAGCCAGCCCTCCCCACAAACAGAAGGTCATCCAAATAATGAACCATGTGGTTGACTTTGGCTTTCTGTGCTGTGGCCCAGTGCATAAATCTGTTGAATTGCTCAAAAACCGCACATGCCACCGCACACTCCATGGGCATGCAGTTGTCCATATAGTACTGAAGTACCCATCAAATTTAATGCCCAGTAGCTTCCTATCTGCTGGGAACACCTACAACAGCCAGAATGCTGATTCTATATCAGCCTTCCCCAGCAAAGCCCCCTGGACCACCTGACGCACCACCTCCACTGCTCTGTTGAACGACGTGTAATACACCACGGTGTCAACTGGGTCAATGTAGGCATTGACTGACTCCCCTTCTGGGTACAACAGGTGGTTTATCATTCAGAATTCACCTGGCACCTTCTTGGGGACTAGGCCAATGGTTGACACCCTGAACCGTGGGAAAGGGGGAGAGGAGAAGGGGCCACTGATCTGACCCTCAGCCAGCTCTTTCTGTAACTTGCCCCACATGACTTCTGGTCACTCCTCAGCAGAACATAGGTTGTCAGCCTCGCATGCCCTCCTGGGCCTTGGTAAGGTATATGGAACCCCTCCCTGAAACCATCTGCCAAAGAGCGAGCGGCCACCCTGTCTGGGTAGTTGACCAACCACTCTTCAATATTTTCAGCCTTGACCGGTGTTGGCAGCTTTTTTCCCTTCCTTCTGAAAGGGACAAAAATGAGGAAGAATTCCTAATGTGTAGCCCCTTTTAAGGTGCCTGGCTCCTCCCTGTCCCTGGCTGCAAGCTCTCTCCCCCCCGGGAACCCTATCCCCCCTGCCCCCAGCCACTTCTGGGTTGTCCTTCCTGGGTCCCTACTGTTCAGGTGTCTCAGGCCCTGCCCCCAGACAAAGCACCACCTGCTGCGATACCTTGCAGGCTCCTCCATTAACTGGGTATCACCTGCAGCAGCAGACAAACATGATGTGATTTCAAAAGACAAGGACTCAGAGCATGAGAAAGCTTTACTTGGTAAAGGGGGTGCACCTACTGCAGTAGGAGAAGCACTTTCTGTGACTGTTTTTTTTCTTCTGAATTGCTGTCTTTGTCTTGGAAACTTGTTTTACAGGACTACTTCCTTCCACCATTACTTTAAATAATAGTTACTGATCGCTAATGAAGCCAGCTCCCATCTCAGAAAAAAAGCAGTATCTAACCGTACTAATTTCCTTGGTCACCTTGGAGAAACAGGTGGCAATGATGATGAGTAGTTAGACACGTCTCAAGGCAAGGTATGAATATGAACTGGTTAACTAGCAAGACTACAAGTTGGGGCTACTATGCAACTACCAAGAGCTGCCCCATCTCTCCAACAAGGTTTCACACTTTACTCACCAAGTCACTTTTGTTAGCCCTGCACCACTTGCTTAACAGACTAAACAAGGTAGCTGGGGTTACTCCTTGTTTTGTGTGTGTCTTATTCTTTGATAATCAGGTAAGACCCACCGGGCACAAGTGCCTGTTTTCAGGAGTGACCCGGGAACACTGGGGTGGTTAAGTAATGACTTGTTCAGAGTCACAAAGCATGCAAGTGTAGGTTGTGAGAAATCAAGCCCAGGTCTGATGAACCAAGCTCAGTCATAACTCATTACTCTAACTGCTAGGCTATACTGCCAAGCTATACTGCTATACTCAACTGTAACTGCCTCAGCCTATGTCCCTTTATTTAACAAGTCTTGTCTCCTAGCTATCATTTATTGCTAGGAATTTAAACTGCAAGCTAATAAAACTATGTGCTTATTCAACTTTAGTACTGACTCAAAATACCTTACAAGATAGATCATTTACTGTGAACTTACTAACAGATGGGCCTTGCTAGCTGCCATGCTATTAAACTATTTTTTTTACAGAATTTTATCTGTTTTCATTTATGTTGTACTTTAAAATTAAAATACAGACCACGTTTCATATTTTTTATTCTCTGTTTGGCACTCCACTTCAGACAGCAATGTACCCCTTATTTGACCCTTAGCTGCCCACCTGTCATGCTCCCCAAGCCACCCAGACTGGGTGGCACACAGTTTGCCTCCTTCTGCATGGCTTCCTTGGGGAGCAAAGAGACTGAGATCAATCAGATGCCTTAGCTGAGGCTTACATCTGGGGCGTCATTGGGGAAGGTGCTCAGGGAGTATCTTCCTGCTGCTGACCCCAAGGGTTTTCTACTTACAGTTTCCCCTGAAGATGCAGATGTGTAATGACATCAGCATGTTGGCATTCATATTCCCATGGACGTTCTACAGACCTCTGTACCTCCTCCCTTATAATAGGTGGTCCTTGCTGGTGTACGCCCAGTCTCCACTGGGTGTCACTTGTGCACCAGGTGCTCATGGCCCCATCCCAGAGGCAGAGAGCTGTCCATAGGATGCTCTTCCAACCTCCTCCCAGCTGGCACTCTGATAGTCTGGGCTCATTCCGGAACCCGGGTCACCAATGTTGCAAGCGGTAGCACTACTGCTGCACTGGTGGGCTGGACCACAATTATCTTTTGTGCAAATAACATTTTTATAAACAAATTAAAGGCACTTCAGTGGTGTCAGTGTTTGCACTTAACTATGCAAACATAGTTGTGCAAGCAAGGAATAGAGAATGTATCTTTGATGGATACTGTAACAGACACTGAATAATGATGTTACATTAGAAGCAGCTCCTCGATAATATCATCTTTGTCTTGAACCAAGGTGGAATTGCTAGAATTTCCTCACTATATTTAGAACAGTGGTGACTTTCTGAAATTTACTGTGTAATATGGCCAGAGTGAGATATATTTTCTTGAAATAGTTATAAGGATTGCCAAAAAAAGTGTAAGAATTGCTCAAGACAACATTTACCTTGTAGAAAACCAAATGATAGAAAATTCTTAACTTTTAGCTGACTGTTGCAATTCCAGACAAATGATCAAACCCACTGGACAATAATACAGATAAGGCAGAATTATTGAATCCAAAAAGAAAAAGAAATGTAGTGAATAATAACGGGATGAGACACAGGACCACTTATGGAATTTTAAGTAGACATATCAAAAATATTATAAATAAATGTTTCAGGAAATTCTGAGCAGATTTTGGATTACAAATTCATGTGTGAGAGAGTGACCTTTGATTTGCTATGAGAGGAAAGAACTTAAAGGAGCTACTAGTACACACCAACAAAACATTGGGCCCTATGCACTATGCCTACACGCCATGGAAACCAGGCACATAGGCATATATTTATGTGGAAATGCCATGCAGCAGGGTCCCGAAGACCCCCAGCATCATTCCCGAATGGCACAGATGTCAGCTATGCACCTGATTCCCTGGCTATATGGACAGCAATGCACCAGTGGTGGGCAGTGGGCATGTCTGTACTCCGTGCCATTCGCAAAGGCGTAAAGTGCATCACGCAGGGGGGTGTAGGGCTGAGTAGGATATGCCTGGGGGGATCCTGCCATGTCTGCAATATGCTGCCAGGCCTGCATTCTCGTGGAGTCCCCCCTGACCTGGCAACATGTGTGCAGCACCCCCCCACAACATGTCAGCCCTAACCCTTATCCGTGCAATCAAAACCCCACAACATGACAGCCCCATCCCCATATATTCCAGTGATCTTCCCCCAAACACATGCCATCCCCAACTCTAGTTGTGCCACACAACCCCCACCAGGAACATGGCAGTCCTGATACTGGTGTTGTACAGCTCCCCTGAACACACACAGACACACATGCAAACACAAACAGTGGTGCTCCAGCATGCAGACATACTGTATAGGGCCCATTGAATCTATCTGACTCACAATTGATTGTCCACCAAATTAGAGTACTAATGAAATTAAGTTTAAATTGCAGACCTACTCCACATGTGACTGAATGTTAAGTGTGCTTTGATATACATAAATGTTTTAGAAAGATACAATAATCATACCCCTTTTCAAACAATCCAAATAACACTGAACAGTCAGCAGCAAAAGGGTTCATTGAAATGGAAAGTGTACTTCAGATGGAAGAATTGGACTATATTCTTGCAGCTATTTCAGTACAGAATAATCACGATAACCCTGCTGCTACAGTATTGTTATGGACATGTGACTCACAACATTGACATCACTAATCAGAGAGAGCACCAATTTTGAGACTGGTAGCTCTGTCTTGGGAGCCTGTGCTTTGGATGTAGAAGCAGTGGAAGCCTTATGGCAGTCAAAAGTGCTTGACTCAGATACTGATATTCACAATGACCTTTCGACCTCCCACAGTAGCAGAGCTCATGGGCTACTTATGACTGGTGAATATATGCAACAACACAGAAGAATGATGCTCAGACCTAAGTCACAGTTTTGCTCAAAGGTCTGCAGTACAGCAATGAATGTTTTTGAGACATCTGTGTGCAAAAAGGTTAAGTACATGTTGAGTAACAGTATTATGTAGGCCAGTATTTGCTTTGTCCATACAGGAATGTGCCTATTAGATTTGTGGTCATGAGTTTCAGGGGCTGACTTGTTGTGGGGTTGGGGGGTTGATTGCATGGAATGGGGTCAGGGCAGACAATAGCTGGGGAGTGTTGCACAGAATATTATGGGGTCAGGGTAGCCATGTTGGGGGGTCCTTCAGCCATCGGGCAGTGGTGCTGCTGGGGGGGGGACATCTGTGTGCCAGGTGGGTGCTGATATGGGGGCTGGCATTGGGAGGGCGGACTACTGGGCACAGCAGCATGGCAGCGTGGGTCCAGGAGCCGGCAGGAGCTATTCATACACCCATCCCATGCTGTCCTGTGTAAGTAATCCACTCAGGGACCCAGGGCTGGCATCCAATTGGAAACCCCCATGGGTCTGCTACCCTGCCCCAGCCACTCAGTGGAGTCCTGCATACCTGGGGGGGCGGGGTTGTGGACAGCTGGCAGTCATTTGTGATTACCGGCCAATGTGCACCTGTCTGCGGGTGTGGTGCTACATGTGCGAGGTATGCACCTTTGGTGTGTACTTTTCACACCTTGTTGCATAGCCCTCATTGTTTTTTGGCTTAAACCCCAGGGTAAGCAGGCACAAAAAATTATTTCAGTCAAACTATTCTGGAACAGGTTGGAAGTTTTAAAGGGAATTCAAGCCATGCTTTCTTAAGTAAGTAAGTAAACACTTATTTCTTGAGCGCCCAATGCCGGAGGTTCTGGGCACTTCATGGAGGTAAACATGCAGTGAAAAAAACAATTCAAACATAAAATAACAATATCATATCAATATATTCAGAATTAAGATCAGCATATCCCCAATGTGCCTGATACCAAAACTTAGATATCTACGTTACTTTGTTTAAAAGTTACAAGCTGTTTTGTAACCCTGATTTCACTGCCTGTTCAAAAATGATTGCCTCGGTAAAGAGTTAGTGATGATGTCAGCTCCAGAACTCACAGCCTAGACTCTGTCAGTAGTCTTGTATGATTTATTTCTCCAAATGGTAACTAAAGCCATAGTTTACAAAAAAAAAGTGCTGTTAGAGTGTTTGGATTTGTAGGTCTAGTCCTGGTTTTTCCTTCCCTTTGTTTGCTGTAAGGAGTTTTTTCCTAACTTTGCTTGCTAGTTTTACAGCCCCTGGGGATCTCCATGATTGCATTTTTTTATTGCTCTTCTTTTTTCTACAATACCTTCTGTCCTATGTGACAGTGATGTACCCAGAACTATTAATTCAACAAGGGCTGTTTTTCTTGTCAAGTTTACAACAGTAGAGTTGTGATTTTAAGTGACTTTCCTTGTCCAGAGCGCTAATAAAGGCTTCATTCACAGATGACAAACATCATAGGGAGAATTCAGCAGACTATTCTGTAAGGAAATAGCTAAAATCTTCACTTATTATACCATTGGTGACCTTGGGTGATTAGCATACTTTTCATGGTTGTGAGATTGATTATTTTTTTTTTTTAAAGACTCTATACTTTTGTTTCTGTTTTAATTCCCTGCAGAAGCAGAATACATGAGACAGGGAGTCAGAGGCTGAAATGGGCAGGAAGGCGATACCTGGGAACCAATGTAACCAATCGTGGCACAGCAGTTGAGGATATAAATTGAAAGGGGATTGATTTTTACCATTTATTCAAATAGCTCTAAGTGCCTGTAATTGGGGGGTGGGGTATTGATTAGTTTTGTTAAAAGACTCTAACTTGCTGTTTGTGTTTTAATTCTCTGCAGAAGCAGAACACCAGAGCCAGGGGTCAGAGACTGTGTCAGACGTGAAGTCGGAACCAGGGAACCTAGGCAACCAATTACTTGGTTTACTTGGTTATGTAGGACAAAAGCAGGCTAATAAACTATCATGATTGTTCCCCACATTTGTGTGGGTTATTGATACCAGGTTTGATTATGTGATAGCCAGGTGTCTAAACCTTTTCTAAATGAGTTAAAGTTATCCATTTTGACTAGATGGTGGGATAAGGTGTTCCAGACTCTGGGTGCTCTTATAGAAAAAAAGTTGTTTCTTTTATTTGTTCTAGCTCACTATACTACCAGTTGCCTATTGTGCAACCTAGGGACTATTCATCTTTGGCTATAAGTGAGCCCACATTGTTGCATTAAGTCAGGGTGCCACTACACAACTCATTTGCTGCTCTGCTGGGATGGGATTGCTGAGACGAGGCACCCATGGTAGTGGTAAGAGAGAAGGTCGGGGTCCATCAAAGCAGAGGCCCCAAGGTGGAAGGCAGAGGATCCCAGCAGAAGAGGAAGCAACTTCTGGTAGGGGATTCAATAGTTAGGGGGTAGTTGTGGAACACAATGGGAGGAAAGGAGGGAGGTGAGATGCTTAGGGGGAGACTTAGTACAGAAGGATGGGGGGTGGATCCTTAGACAGGAGGGGGTGCTATATGTCACTGTTCATCTGGGAATAATTGACCAGGTGATGAACACAGTAGGGGTGGTGTATAATAGGTTTAGAAAGCTGGGGAGGGGCCAGAAGCAGGTGCATGCATGGTGGCCTTCACTGAGGTGCTACCTGTGCATGGCTGGGGGGAGGAGAGGGAACACTACACCATGGTCTTCAATGACTGGTTGAATGTATGGTGCATGGAGGAGGGCTTTGGCTACACGGAGGGCTTGGGGTCTAGTACAAAAGAAATTGCTTCCATCCATTCGGGAGGGGAACAGCAGTCCTGGGTGGAAGATTCAAGTGCTACTTCGATAGGCTGTTAAACTAGCCAAGAGAGGAGGCAGAAGAAGTGAGGGAGACAGTGAATTCCACCCCCGCCCCCAGAAAATGGAGCAGCAGAGTAGAAAAGCCACAAAGCAAAGTCACAGCACTCCTTCTACAGACACAGTAAAATAGTCCAGGTATATTCAGTTCACCTTTTATTTGTGGATCACAGTCTTCAAAAACACACACAAACAGCAACCTGCCCTCTTGGAGCAGGTAGTCTCCTGATATTTCACCAATAGGCGTTTTCAGAGGAATAGTGCCTCCTAGGGAATGGTAACTTTTATAGGAGACAGTTCAGCTGATTACTAGTGTACATAGTTGATAAATTACAATTATACAATGGGGTATGAAAATCCTGTAACTTCGTTGGTCAAAACACATCACATGACTGCGGTAAATCATCCAGTATACCCACTGTAAAAGTTTTATATCACTATAAAAACTAAAAAAAAAAGTTAAACATTATATAATAGCAATATACCATTACAGGCAATGGATATATGGGTGGATTTGCCACTTCTGTTCTGGTTAAGTCACTCGGCTGCACCTCGTGAACAAACCACACCAGGTGTGGTAAATCTACCAATATACCCACTGCCTATCATGGTATATTGCTTAATTAACACATATGCTATGTCCTAAATGAAAACAGTACTGAATAAATACCCCTATTCACCATACCCATACAAATACATATTGAAAAAACTCACTACAGCACATAGTGACATAAAAACATTTATATCCCACCACTCTAGTGGCACATAATGCAGATGGAGGACTGAACAAACAAAATGAGTTGATGCCATTTCTGCATGAGAGAAACAAATGTTCTTCAGTGACAACATGCCTTAAATCCAATATGGTTTCTCTTACAGGATAATGCCTGCCCTATCAAGCCTTGGAGAAGGACTACCTTCCATTTCTGACCTCTTTTCAGCACTATATGACTGAGTAGCATAGTTACATTGCAGGTCTCTCAGATCAAAACATTTTTTTGAACCCTACATTTACTGACCTCCAAAATGGGCATTGACCCTCTTCCATGGAAATGCTTCTTTGAGCTTGTTATGTATGACTATGTATGTTTTTGAACCCCTCATTCGTTAGTCACTAGTAACCAGTAAGTTTAAACCTTTGAACTCCTGAGCAAGATTTGTCCTCCTTGCATTTTGTGTGTGGAGTATGGATATTTGTGCACCATTCACATTTAATATACAGTACAGACTGGTAGCCACTATGTTTATTTCAGTCTGCTTTCTCACTTCTTCCCCCACCCAACCCAACACCCCTTCTTCTTTTGTCTACTTTTTGTTTCCTACCCCCCCATTTCCCTGTCTTTCTCTATCTCAATTTTATCTTTAGCGTCCTCAGTGGGTTTTACCTATAATTGCTCACAATTAAAAAATAGAAACGGTATTCCACTTATATTTAGATCTTTATATCTCAGAGTGATACCTTGATCCTTTGTCTAGCCACTCTGCCTATTTAGGACTATTTACATTATGGGTTGACTCCCTTTATTTAACTAAAGTGGCAAGATATAAATGATTTTATGTCAATATGTGTTGTAGTATGTTTTTTTAATATGTATTTATATGGGTATGGTGAATGGGGGTATTTTTTCAGCACTGGTTTTATTTATGGCATGGCACCGTACCACAGAAAAAGAACAAGCACAGCTCCCTAATGATATAGAGCCAGCGCAGAGTTCTGATGGAACAGGTATGCACATTCAAATACCTTGGGATACACCTAGACAGCTCACTCAGTTTCACCACTCATATTGACAAGGTGGTCAAAACTGCAAACTTAAAACTGGGTGTCCTCTACCGCCACAAAAAATCACTCACACCTGATGCCTGGCCACAAGTATCTCTATGTTATTCTCAATAGACTATGGCCTGCTGATATACGGGGCTGGCTCTGACACCACCCTAAAAAGAGTAAGAGCCCTCCTAAATAAGGCCTGCCAATTGACCCTAGGGGCTGACCACCTGACACATACCTGTTCCCTATACAATGAGACAGGATGGCTCCCACTCCACCTCAGGATCCAATACCAGACCTGCCTACTTGTTAAAAAAGCAGCACTGGAACGTATGCCGGACCCAGCCTGCAGACTATTCAAAGCTGCACAACCCACTCAACAAACCAGAAGAGCGTTCAAATTAGGGCTCCTGGTGCCTTTCAAGCAAGTTTGCCCAGAAATCACTGTCCTACCAGGTGCCCAGACTATACAATGAGCTACTTCTAACCTCATAGAAAGTACCATGGTCTGCAAATTTAAACCAGGACTATGGACCTACCTTGAGCATGAAAAGATCTGTCAATGCCCCTACCAATAATCACCCCTGCAATCCCCACCCTGAGTCCCCCCCAGATACCACCCATTAACCTTTCACTGCTTACCCTATCCTGTCACTCCCTCTCCCAATCACCTTTCATCCCAATCCCCTTACTCCCCTTTTTCTATCCCATCTTCCCCACTCTAAAAAGCACTTCTCCACACTGCCCCTTGTTCTCTTGACATAGCCTTTCTATGACTGAACTACCCCCTATACCTTACCCACAACAAAGAATCTGGCAGCATACCACTGCACTGACTACTGGGATTTCTTCCCAACCAATCAGTTCCCCAGCACATTACAATGATTTTAACTGCACCTGGAGTGTGCTGATTGTATGTACTTAGATAACCTGAATTTACTGCCTCTGGAACTTCTGCTTGTTTCTTTCTTTGGAAACCTAGATTATATGTTAACGGGTATATCTTGAACTGAAAACAGCTGTAATAACTGTGTGTTTTTGTCTGTAATAGTTATGACCTGTATCTCACTGTAATGTGTTTGACTGACATGGAACCTTTGGAAAAGAGTCCTTAACTCAAAGGTATTAATCCGAAACTGAAATAAATAAATGCTAATTGTAATTTATCAATTATGTACAATAGTAATCAGTTGAATTTTCTCCTATAAAAGTTACCATTCCCTAGGAGGCACTATTCCTTTGAAAAAGCCTATTGCTGAAATATTAGGAGACTACCTGCTCCAAGAGGGCTGGTTGCTGTTTGTTTGTGTGTGTTTTGAATACTGCGATCCACAAATAAAAGGTAAACTGAATATACCTGGACTATTTTAATGTGTCTGTAGAAGGAGTGCTATGACTTTGCTTTGTGGTTACTGTAATTTTTCACTTGAATCCATCCCACTGAGTAGCTCTTACTACAAAGCAGAGAGGAAAAGCCCAGGGAAAATAAGTTCCCCAGGCTAAAGAGGAGTAGAAGGAAGGAAGGAAGGGAAGAGAGGGTCAAGAGGTGGCTCCAAGGCTGAGAAAAAAAACTAGGTAGGAAGGGTACAGAAAGGATAACGAGGATAAGGTCAGTACTAGGGAAAAGAGGAGGGTGAGGAATGGACTTGGTAGGGGAGGGCAAAGGAGGGGCAGGGGGGTACAAAAAGAGTAGAGAGTCATATTCTCCAATGCAAAGAGCCCACAAAACTAAATTCCTGATCTTGATGCTACCATTTTGCTGGTGGACCTGGATCATGTGGCCATAACAGAATCATGGTGTACCAACAATGACAGCTGAAAGGTGGCCATACTGGGTTATAACATTTTTTGAAAGGATAGGGCAGGCAAGAAAGTGAAGATCATTTTGTATGTAAGGGAAGGAAAGCTATAAAGGTCATGGAGATACAAGGACGCAGTGGGGGGAAAAAGGGGCAGGTGGTTCCTTGGGTTGGATTAGAGGTGTGGTTCAGGACCTATATCCGAAGGGGTTGGTGTACAGACCACTAACACATGGGGATGAGTTGGACAGGGTTTGGGAGGAAGCTATTGGCAGAATGGCATCAAAGGGGAAGTAGTAATTATGGGTGGACTTTAACCTACCAGAACTAAACTGTAACATCCTGGCCACAGCTACAACTAGAAGCAGGGTCATCCTGAATTCTCTACAAGGGGTACTTCTCATTCAGCTGGTTACAGACCCCCACTAGAGATGAGGCAGTGCTGGATTTGGTACTCATGAAAAAGAGCCAGTGTGGATGTAAACATAGACATAGTACTGTGGGCGTATGCTTGGTGTGTTCCTTTATTATTTTCATGTGTTCAACTCTGCTACATTGTTGAGTGTTTGAGACCAAATTCTACATGATTGACTGGAAACTACACTGTGAATCCACTTGCTTCACTCTGTGTCATCTCCTCTCTCTCTTCTACTCATGAACAGGGACAGCATTGCAGATGTCACAGTGGGTAGCCTGCTGGGTACAAGCTACCATCATACAGTGTAGTTTGCCACAGTGATTGGATAGGATAACAATCACACTAGGATAAGGCTTCTGGACTTCAGGAGAGCAGATTTTGAAGAACTGGGAGACTGCCTTAGGAAATACCTTGAAGGGGGGGATTGCTGGAGGGGACAAGGGAGATGAGGCACAGTGGAAAAAAATGAAAGACAGAATATCTACTGTATGGTAACAACAAGCTGTTTGAAGGTAGTAAGCAAGGGTAGGAGGAGAAAGAGGCCACTGTAGCTCTAAAAGGAGGTGGCTAAGGTGGTAGGGGAGAAAAATACAGCTTTCAGGAAGTACAAGGCAATCCAAACTGAGGTGGACAGGAAGGTACTGTATATCTAAATAAAGAAAGGGAGGCAGAAAGGAGGGTATGGACAGCAAAGCTCAGACTGAGAAGAGGATCCCCAGGAGGTCAAAAATGGGGATAAAACTTTGTTCAGGTAGGTGAGTGAAAAGAAGAAATCAAGAACAGGAATGAGTTGTAAGGAGAGGAGAGAGTAAGCATACAAAGAAACAGGAGAGGGGACACAAAATAAGACATGATAGGAGTGGTGCAGTGCAATGGCTGTGGGGTGGCAGTGTTCCGGGAGACATTCTGGAGGCTATGATGCTGCCCTATTTGCAGGCACCTCTCTGGTCTGAGGGAGGAGGTTGCCCTTCTCCAGGCTGACCTGGCTAGGATTCGTGAAACCTCCTCCCCCACCCAGGGACCACCAGGGCCAATGCCACTACCTCAGAGGTTGCCAAGAAAGAGGAGAGGCTGGACCAGGGTGGGCTCAGAGAGGAAGAGGGTGGTGGAACAGAGTTGCATCCCTCCAGCTGTACCTCTCCACAATTCATTCGCTCTTCTGGTGGATAGTGGTTCCTCTATGGAGGCACCTGCAGTGGAAACCAAGGAGGATGATGGGAACCTTCACAAAGAAGACCCATAGGATGGTGGCATGAGACCCACAGGGGAAGGAAACAACTCCTGGTGGGGGACTCAATCATTAGGGGGGTAGAAATGGGGGAGAAGGGAGAGGAGTAAGGTGCCTGCCTGGCGCCACTGACGGAGGACAGGAAGCCAATCCTCAGGATTGTGGAGCAGCTGCATGAGGGAGGGAGCTGGATGTTATTGTCCACCTAGGGACAAATGACCTGGCTAGGAATGGGATCAGAGCAGTGCAAGAGGAGTTTGTAGAGTTGGGGAGGGGCCTTAGACAAGTAAGCGCATTCAGTAACCTTCTCGGAGGTGCTGCCTGTCTATGGCAAGGGTGATGCTAATGTGCTCCTCACCAGGAATTCAATGAATGGTTGAAAACTGGTGTGGAGCTCAGAGTTTGGCTTCATTGGGGACTGGGGAGCTACCTGGAGGATGCAGACCTATACTGGTGCAATGGTCTGCATCTGTCCAGGGGGGAACTAGGATCCTAGGTGAGAGGTTTAATGCTTCATTGCAAGCATTTAAACTAGCCAAGGGGGGAGGCACTGAAAAGGAGCAGGGAAATCCCAGTCTCCCCCCACAAACAACAATAATTAGTGAGGTAAACACCAAATTAGAGAAGTCATTAGGGAGCAGGCCAGAAGTAAATGTAAAAAAAGGCAAAGGCAGTTAGGACAGGAATGGGGCTAAAAAGGGTAAGGTCATCAAAAAGTGGAGGGTGATAAGTACCAATGCCCGTAGTCTGTGTAACAAGCTCCCTGAACTAGTGGCCTTGATGGAAGAGGGTTGCCTGGATATTGTGGCAGTCACAGAAACATGGTACACAGAGAACCATGACTGGGATGTCAACATACCAGGATACACAATCTACAGGAGGGACAGGGTGGGTAAAAGAGGAGGAGGAGTAGCTCTTTATGTAAAGGAAGGGATCAAAGCAACAGAACTAAAAAGTAAACAGGGAGCAGATAAGACACTGTGGGTCACCCTGGAGACAGGAAATGGCACCACAATCCACATGGGGGTTGTATACAGACCCCCATCTCAGGGGGAGGGAATGGACAAGGAAATGATAGAAGGCTTCCTTGGAATGGCAGAAAAAGGGGAGATATTGTTGATGGGGGACCTGAATATGCCAGATGTTAACTGGAGCACCTTTGCTGCAGGCACATCCAAGAGCAGGGTCATTCTTGATGCCCTACAGGGGCATGCCTCAGACAGCTAGTACTGGAACCCACTCAGGAGGAAGCAGTCTTAGACCTGGTACTCTCAAATGGGGACGGAGAAAGAATCTCAGATTTAGAGTGAGTTGCCATCTGAGAACAAGTGACCACCAAACAGTGTGGTTCACGATAAACACAGCCATACAATCAAGCCATACAAAAGCAAGAGTATTGGATTTTAGGAGGGCTGACTTTGGAAAATGAGAGTGCCTCAGAAAGCACTAGCAAACAGGCAAGAAGGAGGGTGGAGGAACAATGGAGAGTAATCAAAACAGCCATCACAGAGGCAACAAGCCTTTGTGTAAAGCAAATCAACAAAACACAACGAAGGTAAAAACTGCAATAGTTCTCAAAAGAGGTGGCAGGGAAGGTTAAGGAGAAAAGGACAGCATTCAGGAAATATAAGGAAACATAGAAGGAGAAGGACAGAGAACTTTATCAGTTAAAGCAGAAAGAGGCTGGGAAGGCAGTCAGAATAGCAAAGACCCAAACCGAGGAAAGGATAGCCAACTCTGTTAAGAAGGGGGATAAGACCTTTTATAGGTACATAAAGGAGCGAAGAAAGACCAAAGGAGGGATACTGAGGCTTAATAAAGGGGAGAGAATGTGGGTAGAGGGCGACAATGAAAAAGCAGGGATACTGAATGAATATTTCTGCTCAGTATTCACAAAGGAAGAGGAGGGGGAGGTACCTAAACCAAACAAGAGAAACACTCTGAAGACAAGGGTCGATACCAGTCCATTTACAGAAGAAAGGGTTCTGAAAGAACTAATAAAATTGAAGGTGGACAAAGCAATTGGGCCTGATGGGATTCACCCAAGAATTCTAAAAGAACTAAGGGTAGAACTAATGACACCGCTGACTACTCTGTTTAACAAATCATGGGAGGATGGTGTGGTACCTGAGGACTGGAGGAGGGCGGATGTGATTCCTCTTCACAAAAGTGGGAGCAGGACAGAGGCAGGAAACTTCAGACCAGTTAGTTTGACCTCAGTGGTAGGTAAAATGATGGAATCACTTCTGAAGGAAAGAATTGTGGAGTACCTGGAGGCCAGTGGGGCACAGGACCCGAGGCAGCATGAATTCACAATGGAAAGGTCATGTCAGATGAATCTAATAGATTTATTTGACTGGGTGACCAAAGTAGTAGACCAGGGAGGGGCTGTGGACATGGCCTACCTAGATTTTAGCAAGGCATTTGACACAGTCCCACACAAAAGATTAATACACAAGTTAGCCAGTCTTGGAGTGGGTCCCAAGGTGGTAGCCTGGATAAAGAATTGGCTAGACAACAGGACGCAAAGGGTAGTAGTAAATGGAGTCCACAGCGAAGAAAGGAGGGTTACTAGTGGGGTACCACAGGGGTTCAGTACTGGGACCGGTACTTTTTAATGTCTTTATAAGTGACATTGCAGAGGAACTGGAAGGAAAAGTATGTCTCTTTGCAGATGATACGAAGATCTGCAACAGGGTTGATATACCAGATGGAGTGGAAAGGATGAGAAGGGACTTGGCAAGGTTGGAGGAATGGTCAAATGTATGGCAGCTCAGATTCAATGGAAAGAAGTGCAAGGTATTGCACCTGGGAAACAAAAACCAGGGCAAGAGTACACCATGGGGGGTGAGATACTGACAACAGTAAAAATGGAAAGGGACCTGGGAGTAATTATATCAGATGACCTAAAGGTGGGCAAGCAATGTGAGAAGGCAGTAAGGAGGGCTGGGGGGATATTGGGATGCATAGGGAGAGACATCAATAGCAGAAAACAGGAAGTTGTTATCCCTCTGTACAGACAGTTGGTGAGACCCCATCTGGAGTACTGTGTGCAGTTCTGGAGACCACATCTCCGCAAAGACATAGACAGAGTGGAGGCTGTCCAGAGGAGGGCAACCAAAATGGTGCAAGGTCTGCACCAGAAGACATACGAAGAAAGACTAAAGGAGCTTAATATGTATACCCTTGAGGAAAGGAGGAAGAGAGGAGACATGATAGAAACTTTCAAGTACCTCAAGGGAATCAACAAAGTCCAAGAGGGTGGCATCTTTCAGAAAAAGAGATGTGCAAGAACAAGGGGGCACAATTTGAAGATAGAGGGGGGATGGCTTGGAAGTAATGTGAGGAAGTATTTTTTCACAGAGAGGGTTGTGGATGCATGGAACAGCCTTCCTGAGGAGTTCGTGGAGTCAAGGACAGTGGGGGAATTCAAGAATGCATGGGACAGACATAAGGCAGTCCTAGTGGGGGGTAGGAAGAAGTAAGCTGTTGGTTAATTAGGATCTGCAGCTTATCTGTTAGGTAGGAAAATGGGCAGCCGTCAAATTCTATGTTTCTATGTTTCTAAGGGATAGTATAATGAGGAACAGAAGACTGGGGGGGGGGACTGTGCCGAAAAAAATCAAGAAAAAGCTAAGATTTTAAACAAATACTTCTGTTTGTTTTTCACAGTGGAAAGGGTGGGAAGGACTGACATTCATTAACAGGCGCTGGGGTGGGGGGGGAGTGAACACAAGTCCATTTATGTAAGCGAGAATACGCTGGGAACTGGAGGTCCTAAAGGAAGCCAAGGCAATGGGGCCTTACGTAATCCACTCAAGGGTACTAAAGCAACTGAGCATAGTTCTAGTCACTCCTCTGGCAACATTATTTAGTACCTCATTGGAGATGGGGGTTGTTCCAGAGTACTGGAGTATGGCTAATGTGGTCCCTCTGCACATGACCGGCAGCAGGAGGAGGTTAGCAATCACAGCCCATTCAGTCTCATTTCATTGGTGGTGAAATTACTGGAGTCCCTGCTGAAGAAAAGACCGATGGATTACCTGGAGGCAAATGGGCTGCAAGAAATCTGGCAGCATGGTTTCACAGGGTAGAGGCCATATCAAACAAATCTCATAGATTTCTTTGACCTAGTAACTAGGGAGGTGGATCAGAGGAGCGCAGTGGATGCGACCTATCTGGACATCAGTAAGACCTTTGATACTGTACTGTACAGGAGGCTGATAAATGTAGCAGCCTGGGGTGAGGGAGAAGGTGGTGAACTGGGTATCTAACTAGTTGAAAGATGGCAGGCAGAAGATGGTGGTAAATTGCAGTCACTCAGAGACTGAAAGAGTGATCAGTGGAGTACCGCAGAGATCAGTACTGAGTCCTGCCCTCTTCAATGTCTTCATAAGTGATATTGCTGAGGAAAGTGGAGGGAAGGTGTGTCACTTTGCAGATTACACAAAACCATGTAACAGGGTAGACATCCAGGAAGGGGTGGAAAGAATGCAAAGGGATTTGGAAAACTAGAGAAGTGGACTCAGGGGTGCCAGCTGGGTTTCAATGTCAAAAAGTGCAAAGTCATGCCCCCTAGATGGTGAAACCTGTGGGCTGTGCATAAGAAGGGAGGGAGGTACTTACAGTTATAAGCAAGAAAAGGACATTGGGGTGATCATATCCGATAATCTCAAGGTAGCAGGTGAGGGCAATGTGTGACAAGGTAATAGGCAAGGTGACTCGGATGCTGGGATGCATAAGGAGGGTGATTTCTAGCAGAAGAGGGAGGTGGTTTTGCCTCTTTCTTGCTCACTTGTGAGACCCCACCTAGAGTGCTGTATCCAGTTCTTGAGGCTGCACCTCTGCAAGGACATCGACAGGGTGGAAGTGTTCCAAAGGAAGGCTACCAACATGGTGCAGGGGTTGCACAAGAAACCATATGAGGAAAAGCTGTGGGAGCTCAACATGTTCTCCCTTGAGAGAAGAATGACAAAGGACATGATGGAGAACTATAAGTACCTCAGGGGGGTTAACTAAGTACTGGATGAGAGTCTCTTTCATGGAGGAGGAGCACCAGAACACGGGGGCATGGTATGAAGCTGAACATTGGGGGGAGTTTAAGAGGGATGTGAGGAAATTCTTCTTCACATAATGGGTGGTGGATGCCTGAAACCCTGTTTGAAGAAGTGGTAGAAGCAAAGACAATGTGGAGCTTCAAACATGCATGGGATAAGCACATGGGTATAAGTAGAGGTAAGAAAGGAAGGAGAGATGCCTGTGACCTAATAGGGTCCAGGGTTTAGTAACAGGCAGGGGAAATAGGGCAGACTAGATGGGCCTTCTGGTCCTTTTCTGACAGCACATTCTATGTTTCTATGTGTGTAGTCTGATGACATGAAAAACTTTAAAAACAAAACATTGACTCCTGCTGGCTACAGCTAACCACATTCCTAGAAAACAAAAAGTCTGCATTATAAAGAGTTATTTAGTTGAAGCAGGAATATCAGGCTCCTAAATGCAGATGCTGCAGCTGTTATTACTCTGAATCAGTGGTCCTTGATGCATTACTGTCAAATGGGACAGGAAGCTCTGTAGAAAAAATGAAGAGAAGTAAAATATTCCAACAAGAAATCCACATGGGGCTATAAAACTAGTAGGCAAATTTAGAAAAAAAAACATATGCTAGCAAGCAAAGGGAAGAATACACTAGGAATACATACACAACAAAAGACTCTTCAACATATTTTTTGCAAATTTTGACTGTAGTTCTCCTTTAAATATAACTGTAGTTGTAGTAAATGTCTGAAAAAGGAAAACTGACACTGGCTGGTTGTGGGGCATGTGTTTGAATACACAGTACTTAAAAATGTGGAGGAGGGAGATCACGTGATGCAGAGCACCTGGTAGCTGCTTCTCTGGAGTGCTCTGTCCACCCAACCCTCATATTACATTCAAACTCATCTTTTCTGCCTTTGAAGACCGCTCCTGTCGTCATATCTCGAGGCTAAGAGGAGTGAGGCTCACCCTACGGCATCTAATGGAAGTAGAAAAGAAAAAAGCTCTTCCTAAGCATACACCCCCTGCCTCCCCGGAGAAGGCCCCCCAAAAAAACAGGGCCTCAGCTAGTCAGCAAGCTCAGCCAACGGGTGTTGATGCCACTGCTACTTGCGAGATTTCTGGAGGAATTCCAACTTTTCAAGTTGGAAATGAAAGAACTAACTGGAGAAATTAAAACGCTAACTCAAGCTCTCGAGGATTTATCACTGCGTACGTCTGATAATGAGACCCGCATTCGATCCCTTGAACGGAAGAATGAAAAATTCGAACCTGAAGTAGTGGCCTTGCGACAGTGTATTGCTAAGCTTGAAGACAAGACAGAGGACTTAGAGGGTCGTAGTCGCTGAAATAACGTTGTTATTATAGGTCTTCCCGAGATAGAAGAGGGAGACGACCTGACTAAATTCGCCCAGAAGTTTGTGGAGAAGATCACAGGCCCCTCGCCCTATGGGCAAGCATACATCATTGAAAGAGCCCACCGTGCCCTGTGGGCCCCACCCCCTACTGGAGACCCCCAACGTACCTTTATCCTCCGGTTCCTGACCTACCTGGAACATCAACATTTTCTTCATAACGCCAAAAATACAAAGGAGCTTCTTTGGGAAGGTACTAAATTAAGAGTGGTGCAGGACTTGCCCCTATCGGTACGACAAAAAAGAGCCACTTACCATCCAATTATTGGGAAGCTGATTGCAGCTGGCATAAAGTTCAGGATGGGGTATCCTGCTCATTTCCAAGTGCTGTTATCTGGCTCCTGGCGACACTTTGAGAGCTCCGAGTCTGCATCTGAGGATCTTAAAGAGGCACTCCCAAATCTCTTCAAAAATCCATGAAAGTCCTCTACGGTGAAACTGGCAACTAAATGGCATCTGCCGTAATGATGATGCGAAGGAATATCACGGCAGTTCCATACTAGTTCCCTGAAGAACCACATTTTTTCATCACTTGTTTTTCAAGTTGCCTAAGCGTCTTCTTTTCACCAGCTCTCTATTTGGACTCTGGTTTTGGCGTTATCGGATTTTTCCGTCTGGGTCTGGCTTTACTGTTCCCTTATGTTGCATCCTCCCCTGTATCTCAGACCATAAGGGCTCTCTGATGTGATGACCTCCGATTCCCACTTTCAAGATGTGTTTCTGGTCTTTTCAAACTCGATCTCAGAACTTTATCTACAGGATCCCCAGAAGTGATATACGAATATCCTCTTTCCAATGGTCATAGCACAGCTCTACCACCAGAGGGAGCCAGAGACTATCCACTGCTCATATGGGCTGAATTTTTCCTTTTTTTTTTCCATTCGCACTTAGTTAGCTCTGTGGGATGTAATGTTTGGTGAAACAGTGCTTTGCCAATCTAGCCTTGTTGTTTTTATATTTTACTTTTACAATTAAGGGCTATATAGGCTCCTTTCAAAGAGGGCATTGTTAAGATTTATCTGAGTTCTAGACTTCAGGATTAATGTTGTCTCACTCCTTTGGACACCCTAGCACATTATATTGGTGGGTCGGTGGGGGCGGGTGGAAGGGGTAGAAGCGATGTGACCAAGTGGGCTGCAGACATGGCTATTGGTAGTTCGGGTGGGACAAGGGAGGAAGGGAGTGGGGTTATGTGGGTAAATGTTTGTTTTGGACAGGGGGTTTTGGTGTTCTTGGTTTGCTGGAGTGGGGAGGAAAGGGAGGGGTTTACACAGCGTACGCAATCTGCAGTAATGTTATAAAGGAGCCCTGTCACAAAACAGTATTCCATTGGGGGCTAAATATGGCTTTTAAATGGCTAGAGACATTAATTTTGTGAACTGGAATGTTAAAGGAGCTCGCCATAAAACGAAACAATATAAAATTTTAAAACATCTAGACTATGTCCAAGCAGACATTATGTTTCTTCAAGAAACTCATTTGCTCAATAATGAGATTAATAGCCTAAGGAGACTGCAAATAGGACAGGTGTATGCCTCAGAAGGCAGTACTCAAAGTAGAGGAGTGATGATCATAATCAGTAGGTCTCTCCCTTTTAAACCGATTCAAACACTCCATGATGCTGCAGGAAGATACATCTTTATTAGAGGCACCCTACACACTACAGAGATTATGTTAGGGTCGATTTACGGCCCAAACACCGATACCACTGAATTCTTTGTGCAGATAATGGAAACACTTACACCTTTTCTCAACTTATCTATTATTATTGAAGGGGACCTAAACTTAGTATTAGACCCATCTACGGATAGGTCCGGGAGTACTAGGAAGGGACTATCCCCTGCACAAAGAGCTGTGAGAGAATTGCTGGACCAAATAGGTCTTTGCGATGTATGGAGGACCCTTCATCCAACCGAAAGAGAATTTACATTCACCTCCCAGGTACACGCCACCAGATCTAGGATAGATTACATTTTGTTGTTGCACACTCTCATATCAGGCATCGTGAATACGACTATAGCTCCGGGGCTACCCTCTGATCACTCCCTAGTCACTTGCTCATGTGTTTTTTCTTCCCTTCCAAAACTAGGGGGTAGATGGAAAATCAACAATCAGTTATTAAAAGACCCCAAAGTGGTCGAACTTATTTCTAGTCAAATAACTGATTTCATAGCTCTTAACCACAACTCCAGTAGTCAGCCTGATATGGTGTGGGGGGCACTAAAGGCCTACCTGAGAGGGACCCTGATAGCACTAGCTTCTCATCAGAAAAAAAGTGAGACAAAGACGGATCTCTGAGTTACTAGTCCAGATTCGAGAGAAAGAATCCAGATTCTCCCCTTCCTCTTCCAATGAATACCTAGAAGAACTAACTCAGTTACGTGACTCATATCTTCTGATACTAGGTGAGCAGGCAGAATGGGCAATTATCAAAACAGGGGCAATATATACCGATCACTGGGAGAAAGCTGGTAGGATGTTAGCCAGACATTTAAAACAACTGGAATCCACCAGACTGGTTGCATCCATCCAATCTCTAAAGGACAACTCCCTTAAAACGACCCCCAAGGATATTCTGGTGGAATTTAAAAAATATTTTGAAGAATTATATGGGGCCATGAAAGATCCCCCTTCTGACGAAATGATCAGCGGCTATCTAAGTGGCTTGAACTTACCTTCTTTGGAGAAGCTGAGCAAGGATAAATTAATAGCACCCATCACAGAAAGTGAAATAGAGAAGGTCATCAAATCCCTGCCCTCTGATAAAACACCAGGCCCAGACGGGTTTTCTGCCAACTTCTATGAAGTCTTTTCTAAAGAACTAACTCCCCTATTATTGCAATTGTTTCAATGCATCCTAAATGGGTCTGCCACTGATGTATCCTTATTTGAGGCTGTAATTGTCCTTCTACTTAAACCGGGTAAACCTTCTGATTTAGTATCTAGTTACAGACCTATCTCACTTCTTAATCAGGATATTAAAGTTCTTACTAAATTACTGGCGAACCGAGTCAATGAGGTCCTTCCAGGGCTAATAGGGGTTGAACAGGTGGGTTTTATGAAAGGGAGGTCCTTAGCAGACCATTTGCGATCCCTGGTCCATGTCTTCTCGGCCTCCAGTGATGCCGACTATCCCATGGCCTTGGTCTCATTGGATGCTGAGAAGGCTTTTGACAGGGTCCACTGGAAATATTTGTTCAGGGCGTTGGAGTTTTTTGGTTTTCCCCAGGTATTCTGCTCTTGGATTAACTCTATCTATAAATCTCCCTTTGCAAAAATATATTGTAATGGTATAATATCTGAGCCGTTCAAATTGTTCACTGGTACCAGGCAAGGAAGCCCCCTGTCTCCGCTCCTTTTTAATTTATACATTGAGCCCCTCATTAGGTGGATTGTACAGGTACAAGAAGTTCAAGGCATCTCAATTATGGGGCAAACTATCAAGGTCCTAGCTTATGCTGATGATTTATTACTACAGCTTTCCCACTCATCTTCCTTTATTCCGGTTTTACTAGAAACCATTCAGGGTTTTAGTAGAATTGCTAATTATAAGCTTAACACAGGGAAAACTGTGGTTTTTCCCTTAAACCATAAAACTTCTATTCAGGACAGTCTTACTCATGGGCTTGCCTGGAACGCAGAAACAATTAAATATCTGGGTCTCACTTTATCGAGATCCCCTACTCGTATGATCCAGATAAATCTCTTCTCTTTACTAAATGATATTGAGTCAGATCTTAAAAGATGGGCCCTTCCTCCACTATCCATGTGGGGGGAAATTAACCTAATCAAAATGAACATATTCCCTCATCTGTTTTATCCTATTTCCATGTTAAATGACTGGCTCCCTTTAAAATGGTTCAAGAAAATTCATGGTATACTTACTGGCTTCATCTGGAATTCTAAGAAACCCAGATTGGCCTACCAAAAACTGATGGCCCCTAAACTGTTTGGTGGCCTGAGACTTCCCCATATGGGATTGTATTACTGGGCAAGCCATGTCAATAAATATCTTAGATGGTTAACGCCTACCGATTCTCAAGATATAAATTATGTTCCCCTCTGGTTAACGTTAGAGAAGTCCTGTATTTCTAAGCTAGGGCTATCTCCCAGTTCCCTACTGTACTGCTCTCCAAGTTCACTTCCCAGATCTCTCTGCAACTCTCCCATTTGGACATCGATTAGAATTCATTCACAACTATGCTCCTTTCTAAAATACTGTCACAGTAAGGACCCATCTCAGCCTTTAGAGGGTAACCCAAACCTTCTTATAGATGGCAGGCCCATTAGGGATTATTGGCTACCGCAAATAAGAGGCCACCGGGTAAAAGATTTCCTCTCAGCAGAAGGGCTTGTCCTAATGTCTGCTGATATCATGAGCAAATTCCAAATTCCACAAGCTAATATATTCAAGGTCTTTCAACTCTATCATTTGTTGCTCCAGAAACTGGGTGTGACCCCTTTAGCTGTCCCTACTACCGACTTTTACGACGAGATGAGTCCTCTGGTTGGCAAACCTCATGCAGTCTCTGGCATCTAGAGCAGACTTCTTTGCTGGTCACATTCCTCTAATCTGGCACCGATAAACTACTGGTCTTTATATTTTCCTAACCCTGGTCTTGATTGGACATGTATTTGGAAAGCTTGTCATAAATTTTTCATGCAAGACAGGCTTAGATTAATGCAATTCAAGCTACTGCATAATATTTATTACTCTCCTCTAAAACTGACCAGATTAGGTATGGTATCTTCTTCCTCTTGCTATAGGTGCCAGCAGGACACTGGGGATCTACTACATATTTTTTGGAGTTGTCCCAAAGTGGCTCCACTCTGGGCCACTATTAGATGTCAAGTAGACCCTCTTTTGGGTCTGGATGAACTTTTTACAGTGGAGATCTGTGTCCTAGGAGATGTCTCTTCAATTGTAGTACGCAATAGGAAATTTCATATTTGTCTGATATCTGCATCTGTTAAAAAAATCGTACTTAGACACTGGAAGGACACTGTCGATATTTCTTATGGCGAGTGGCTTCAAGAACTCCTTGCTAACCTTAGAACTGAAAGAACTATTGCTAGTCTCCAGAATAATCTACGTAAGTTCAATCAGATCTGGGGCCCTCTATATACGCTTTATTCATTACCTGGTAAGGCATGACACCTTATGTGTTATATAACTGAAGTATGTAATGGGTGTGCTGTGTGGGGGGTGGATTTGGGGGGGTTAGGGTTTATATGGGGGGGTGGGTGGTGGATTGGGTTGAATACATCTAATGCTATGTCATTCTCATTTTCTGACACAATGTCGCTTGTACATTTTTGGTGGACAGATGTATTCACTTTATGTAAAACCTCAATAAAATTTGAATGGCAAAAAAAAATGTGGAGGAGGAGGTGGTTTGGGAATGCAGCAGTAAACATGTTTTGGAACACCATGGTTTTGCACAATTTCAGAATACTGCAGGTATGAAGTTTAAGAATGCCACCAGGTCACAATTTTATAATGTGGCAAGGACACAATCTCAGAAAGTAGCTGAACATAAAATTTTGGACTATGTCTGGGACACTGAAATTCAGAAGGTAGTGGTGTCACAGATGTTTCGAATGTGGCTATGGCAGGGATACAATTTCTGAATGTGGGGAGACATTGTTGTGAAATATGGTGGGGATGAATAATTTCATAATGTGTCTGGGATGCACAATTTTGGTGTGTGGTGGTGAAGCTAAATTTTTGAATGTGGCAGTAATTAAAGATTCTCACATATCTCAAAATACAGTCCAAAATAGGATAGTCAGATATTAGGATGATCCATTTCCAAATCTGTTTCAAAGCCAACTGTCAGGTATCATTGATATCTTTGGATTCTGCTTAATCCTAAATTTCTAATGGATTTTAGGACATTTTAGGATACTGTATTTGCATTTAGGATTTTAGGATATCTTAAAACCATAGTTAATACCCACAGTTTTTAGGTATTGGATTTTGAGGACCAATATCCTAAAATCTTAACATGCGAACATAGGAATGTGCCTGCAGAAACAGACCACCTGGTCTATCTAAGTCTGCTCGAGTGTGTAGCCAAAACCCCTAGTTTGCAGCTGCCACAACATATGTGGCAGTGACACACAACATCAGGCTGTGACAAGAATTCACAGCTTCAGATGTGGTAGTGGCATGCAATTTTGGAATATGGCAGAGATGTGCATTTTCAGAATGTGATGGGGTCACACAATTTTGAAATGTGGCAGGGACACACATTGTTTGAATATGGTGGGGATGCATCATTTTGCAATGTGGTAGGGATGTGCATTTTTAAATTGTGACTTGGACGGAGCTGGCCCACTGGTGCAGCAGAAACACTATCGAATGAGATGCAGATGACCAGGATTTGGAAGTGAACTTGTGGCAAGAAGGCCAGCTGGGGGAAGAGAATGAGAATAGAAAGGACTGCTCTTCACCTCAGGAGGGGATGGCGGGCAGAACCCAGCACTTCCCTGAACCCTAGTGGAAGCTGGGAGAAAGGTAGCCCCTGCCTGAGAATCAGAGGACATGGTGAATGTAGAAGCATGTCATGCAGAAGCATGTGGCATGCATCCTAACATCTCTGCATGCCATGCTTCTTGGGTCACAGAAACCAGGAAACATTTGGAGGCAGGATGGCACTGAGTTCTCCCAGGCCCCACATCCAACCAGCTGGACATGCCTGGCCAAACAGGATCCTGATCATGGTGGGGGTTAGGGAACCCCACTGACCCCGCAGTGGGGCAAGCCCTGGGGGAAGACGGCTGGTGATAAGTCCCAGTGGATGTCTGGGTGATGGAGCTGTGGCACTTAGCAGATGGGAGCACACTGCAGGGGGATAAACAAAACCTGAAAAATAAAAAAAATGTGTTAGTTGGTGACAACAAATATTACAATATTGCTGGGACACACAATTTTGTGGTGGACATTCACAATTTTGGAATGTGGCAGTGATGCACCATTTCAGCATGTGTCAGTTACACACACTGGTATGTTGTAGGAATGAACAATTTCAGAATGTGGAAGTGACACACAATTATGGAACATGGCAGGGATCCCAATTTTCAGAATGTGGCAGGAACATGAAATTTTGTAATGTGATCTGACACAGTATTGAAATATGGCAAGTGTGCACATTTTTGGAATGTGGTAGGCATTCATAATTTTGGAACATGGCAGGGATGTGCATTTTTGAATTGTGCCTGAAATTATTGTGCCTGGCATTATTTTCTCAGAAGAAGCCAGAAGGGGAAGGAAGGAAACATATTCAATTCAGTGCTTTAGAGTAGCTGGTAATTGCTATTTTTCTTTTAAACTTAGATTGTGGGCTTTTAGTGACACTATACTTTCTTTGTTGTCTTTACTTATAATTGTTGTTGGGCTGTTGAGAATTTAAAACATAGTGGTGGTGTAATTCTGTGCTGTCTTTAATTGCTGCAAATTTTATCTTGGCTTGTCTGACTGCCCTGTAGTTGGGTGAAGGTGTTAATTGTCTGGCCTCTGATCTCAGCTACATGATAACTGGAGGTGGGGCTTAGTCAGAGTTAAAGTAGCAAGCAGAGTTTATTTTCTCAGAAGAAGCCAGAAGGGGAAGGAAGGAAACATATTCAATTCAGTGCTTTAGAGTAACTGGTAATTGCTATTTTCTTTTAAACTTAGATTGTGGGCTTTTAGTGACACTATACTTTCTGTTGTCTTTCTTATAATTCTTTTGGGCTGTTGAGAATTTAAAACATAGTGGTGGTGTAATTCTGTGCTATCTTTAATTGCTGCAAATTTTCGCCCCTCCCTCCCCAACTCTTAATTATATGCCCTGTTAAATCTGATTGACAGGAGCTAAACACAGGGTATAGTAAGGGGTGTGAAGTAGGAGGGGCATAAGGAGAAAGAAGCCCACCCTCAGCACAAGTGTCTTGACTCACTTATTTATTTATTGGTTTATTTTTCTTTAAAAAAAAATATCTGAGGATCAGTGGCAGGATTTTTAGTACAGTAAATTAATAAGAAGGGAACTAGGAGAGCTTCAGTAGCAGACAAGTAGTGGAATTGCAGTATAATGTGGGGGAGTGGTGCAATGCAGTGGCTGTGGGGCAGCCATATTCAGGCAGACCTTCTGGACACTGAGGTGCTGCCCTATCTGCATGCATCTCTCTGGACTGCAGGATGAGGTAGCCAGACTCAGAGTGGAAGTAAACTGGGTCAGGAGTACCATCACCCCATCCAGGGACCACCCAGTCCAACGCAACTACCTCAAAGGATGCCGAGAATGAGGAGCACTTGGATGACAGTGAGCTCAGGGAGGGTTAGAGCAGTCAGGCAGAGGCACATCCCAGATCCTATTTCACTCAAGAACTCATATGCCACACTGGCAAATGAGGACAACCAAATAGAGGTACCCAAAGAAGTGGAAGGAAAGGATGTGGAGGTTAGCCAAGGAGGTGACCTCAGCGGAGAAAGCAGTGGACCCCAGAGGAGGAGGAGGAAGTGAATCCTGGTGGGGGGACTCCATCATAAGAGGGATCCAGCTAGGAATACAGGAGGGGAAGGACAGGGAGGTGAGGTGCCTACCAGGTGCCACGGCATGGAGAGATGGAAGGAAGATCCTGGGGCTCACCGGGAAGGCAAGACAGGAGGGTGAACTGGATGTCATTATCCACCTAGGTACTAATGACCTGGCAAATGGGGAGCCAAAGGAAGTTCAGGAAGAGTTTAGGAAACTGGGAGGGGTCTCAAGCAAGTAGCTACTTCTGTCACTTCTCAAGTACTACCTGTGAGAGGCAAGGAGAGCATAGGAGTGCATGCACCAGGAACTTTAACTCATGGTTGAAGAACTGGTGCTGTGAGGAAGGGTTGGATTCATTGGTGACTGGAGACCCACCTGGAGGGATGGAGGTTTTTCAAGCCTGACGCCTGCATCCATCCTGAGAGGAATCAAGCACTAATGATAAGTTTAAATGCTACATTGATAAGCATTTAAACTAGCAAAAGGGGGTGGCAGGCCAGCAAGGAGGGTACCTACTTGCTCACCCCCCACCAGATAGCAGTGGAACCAGTGAACCAGAGGAGTGGCTATCTCTGCAAAGCAGTGTGCAGAAGATGGAGATTAGTGCCCAAGAGGTGGATAAGCAGAAAAGGGGCAAAATTCAGCAAAAGGGCAGACAGCAAGGAGAACCAGGGATAAATGACAACCAAGGAAGGGCTGGAGTAGAACAGTGAAACAGTCTAGGGAGGTCAAATCATGGAAAGCCATTGTGCAAGTGCCAGGAGCCTTAGCAACAAGATGGAAGATCTAGAGGCTGTCATGGTACAGTCAGACCTGGACATTGTGTGCATCACTGAAACCTGGTGTAATGATAACCACGACAGGAGATGGCCATACCACAGCTACAACATATTCAGAAGAGACAGAGCAGGCAGGAAGGGAGAAGGAGTGGCACTGTATGTGAAAAATGACATAAGGGCCACAGAGATCCAGGAGGAACAAAATGGGGAGAGATACTGGGTTAAGCTGGAAAGGAAAATGGGGACAGCCATCCGCACAGGTGTGGTCTACAGACCACCAGCCAGGAGGAAGAAACAGATGGGAGCTGATGCTAGCCATCAAGGATGGCAAAAAAGAGTGGTAGTACTGGTTGGAGACTTCAGTATTCCAGACGTGGACTGGAGCATCCAGAAGCAGCATCAACTAGGAGCAGATTTATCCTGGACTCCCTTCAGGTGCCTTCCTCAAGCAACTGGTCATGGAATCAGCAATAAGGCAGAGAGCATGCTGGACCTTGTGCTCACAAACAGGGACAGTGTGATGGGGGTAACAGTGGGGAGCACCTGGGAAACAGTGACCACCAGTGATTGTGGTTTGAAATCACAGAGCGAAACAAATCACACAAAAACACGTATCCTGGATTTTAGGGGCAGACTTTGGGAAAATGGGAGATACTGGAAAGAGGCATTAAGAATGGGACAGGAATCAGGGGTTGAGGAACAGTGGCAGTATTTAAATGGGATTACAAGAACAACAGAATTATGCATTAAGAAGTTAGCAAGAGGAAAGGAAGAGGAGACCATTATGGTTTCCAAAGAGGTATCAAAGAAAGTGAAAGCCAAAAGAGTGCATTCAGGCAATACAAAAAGACACAGGCAGAAGGGATAGGAGAAGTACCAGGAGAAGCAAAGGGAAGCAGGGAGGTCAGTAAGGAAGCCAAAGCTCAGACAGAAGAACACATTGCAAAATCAGTGGGTAGAGGGACAAAACCTTTACAGGTACATAAGTGAAAAAAAGAAAGACAAAGGGAGGGATAGTGAGACTGAAGGGGGAGGATGGGCTGTGTGGAGGATGACAACAGTAAAGCTGACATATTGAACAGGTATTTCTGCTCAGTCTTTACTGAAGAGGAGGAGGTAATGGGTCTGAAGGAGTACAAGGTGTGAGAATGGGCAGAATAGACACAGTCCCTTTACATGAGAAGGGTCCTGAAGGAACTGGAAGTAATAAGAGTTGATAAAGCAATGGGGCCAGATGGGGTGCACCCAGGGTCCTTAAAGAACTAGAGAGGTGGTGGCTGAACCTCTGGCTATCCTGTTTAGCCGATCACTGGAAACAGGGAGGTACCCAAAGACTGGAGGACAGCAGATGTAGTCCCCTTATACAAAAGTGGGAACAAGAGGAAGCAGGGAACTACAGACCAGTCAGCCTCACCTCCAGTGATGGGAAGATCATGGAAGCACTACTGAAGGAGAGACTGGTGGAACATCTGGTTGTCAATGGACTACAGGACCCAAGGCAGCATGGTTTCACCAGGGGAGGTCATGTCAGACCAATCTCGTTGAATTTTTGACTGGGTGACTAGGGAGGTGGATCGGGAGGGCAGTGGACATGGCCTATCTGGACTTCAGCAAGGCCTTGACACTGTGCCACATGAAGACTATTACACAAACTGGGGAATATGGGTGTGGGCAGGACAGTAGTGTGGTGGGTAGGTAACTGGCTGGGTGGCAGGACACAGAGGGTGGTGGTAAATGGCTGTCACTCACAGAGAGGAAGAGTGACCAGTGGGTACCACAGGGATCAGTGCTGGGACGGTCCTATTCAACATCTTCATCAGTGACATTGCACAGGACCTAGAAGGCAGAATTTCACTGTTCGCTGATGACACAAAGCTCTGTAACAGAGTAGACACACCAGAGGGTGTAGACAGAATGAGAGCGACCTGCAGAAACTTCAAGAATGGTCAGGGGTTTGGCAGTTGAAATTCAATGCAAAAAGTGCAAGATAATGCATATAGGGCACAAAAACCCTGGCACAATATAACAGTTGGGGGTGAGGATATACGCACGCAATGCAGGAAAGGGATCTTGGGGTTGTCATCTCTGATGACCTCAAAGGTAGAAACAGTGTGACAAGGCAGCAGGTAAAGCAAATAGGATGCTGGGATGTATAGGCAGGGGCATCACCAGCAGGAAAAAGGAGGTCATAATTCTGCTATACATGACACTAGTGAGGCCCCACCTGGAGTACAGTGTACAGTTCTGGACACCATACCTACATAAGGACATAGACAGGGTAGAGAAGGTTCAGAGGAGGGCAACAAAGATGGTGCATGGATTGCATCACAAGTCCTATGAAGACAGGTTAAAGGAATTGAACATGTACTCCCTGGAGGAGAGGAGGGAGAGAGGGGATATGATAGAGACATACAAGTATCTTACAGGGAGGAACAGGGTGCAGGAAAACACTATTTTAAGGAAAAAGATGTTCCAGGACTAGAGGGCATGGGATGAAGTTGGAGGAGGACGATTCAGAGGAAACATGAGAAAGAATTTCTTCACAGAACGGGTGGTGAACAAGTGGAACACCCTGCCAGAGGAAGTGGTGGGGGCTAAAACAATCACGGGATTTAAGAATGCATGGGATAGTCATAAAGGAATTCTGGAGGTCAGGGGTAAGGGGCAACAGACTTCTAGGAAACCAAACTGAACTTACAAGCTCAAATGGGCAGACTGGGTGGGCCATAGGCCCTTATCTGCCGACACTGTCTATGTATCTATGTATCTATAAATGCACAATTTTGAATATGGTGGTGACACAAATTCAGAATATGGCAGGGACACATCCTTTGTAATGTGCTGGGGATGTACAATTTTGTAATGTGCTGGGGATGCACAGTTTTGGAAAGTAACTGTGACTCACCATTCCAGAATGTGGCAGTGACACACAATTTCAGAATGCGGAGGGGGCACACAATTTTAGAATGTGGTGGTGACATAATTTTGAAACATGGCAAAGATGCATTTTCAGAATGTGACAGAGACATGGAATGTGGCAGTGACTTGGTTTTAGAATGTGGCATGGATGTTCAGTTTTGGAATGTGATGGGGACACACAATTTTGGAATCTGAATGGGACAAAATTTTAGAATGTGGCATGGATGTTCAGCTTTGGTATGTGGTGGTGATGCACAGTTTTGGAATGTGGTGAGGATGAGCAATGTTGAAATGTGGTGGAGGTGGGCAATTTCAGAATGTGGCAGGGATGCATAATTTCAGAATGTGACAGTAACACACTGTGTGGACTGTAGTAGTGACCTACAATTTCTAAATGTGGCAGGGTACACAATTTTATAATTTGGCAGTGGTATGCAAATTTTGAACATGGCCGGATCATGCATTTTTGGAATGTAACAGGAACACAATTTTGTAATGTGTGGTTACAGTTTTGGAATGTGGCAGTGATGCCCAATTTCAGAATATGGCTTAGACACACATCTTCATAATATGGCAGGGAAGTGCAATGTCAGAATATTGAGGGATGCACAGGGTTAGAATGTCATGGGGACACGCACTGTAAGAATGTGGTGGTGATGGGCAAAGTCAGAATGTGGCAGTGAGCTGCAACTTAGGAATTTATTAGGGGATATATTTTTGGAATGTGACAGGAGCAAACAATTTGAAACTAAAATTACGTCCTGCTGCATTCTAGGAGTGCCCATCCCATCCAATCAAAAGCGCATGAGAATGACAGCGCAGTAAAAAATCACGCTGAGAAAATAATGTTAGTGAGCAGAGCTACTGGGGAGTTACAGAGTGGTATTACAGCGCTATACATGTAGCTTTGTTCAGTGAGGCTGAGCAGTTTAAATATCCATTCTGTGCTGGGTGAACTGTGCTTGCTGCATGGGTCAGTGGTTAGAGGGACAGTTAGTGAGTGACTGGTCTGTCCAGCTGATGAGGGTTCGAATGTAGCACTGTTGTTTGCTTTTATTTTGCTGATGCACCCCCTCAACTGTTCTCCCCCAGGATTTGTGCTTTGTGGAGGATGTTTATATAGTTTAAGGGGGGGTGGGGTGCAGGGCATGAAGCCCCTTGTACATGGAACACACATGTAGTCATAGTTGTTTGCCCATCGTGCTCCCCCAACATCCCCCCCAAATTGCATGCCCTACAGAGATTGTACACTTACCAGAATGTGTGCCTCTCGCCCGAATTAAGCGTTGTGCTCTGGAGCTGGATTGTGATATCTGCCTCCCCCCAGACTCAAAGTGTGTCTGGGGTAGTTTTCCTTTTGTTTGGAGTGCTTTTGTTTTTGTGTTGTGCTGAGTGCCCTGTGTATTTTCTGAACACTATGTTGTTGCTCTGTGTTGTTTCCTGTACATTTTTTCATCACACTTATTTTTAATGTGTTTTGAGCCCGTGCCTCCATCCCCACTAAATTCCTATTTTGTCCATCTCCACCACACTCTGAGATGTTCCATTTCCGCCACAATCTGAAACTGCCCAACCCAACACATTCCAAGATTGCCACCAAATTTTCAGATGTGCGTCCCTGTCACATTCTGAGATTGCATGCCCCAACACATTCTATGATTGTGTGTTCCTGCCACCTTCTGAGACTGTGCATCCCACCACATTTTGAAATTGCATGTACCTCATTTCAAAATTATGTGCCTCCCCCACACACACATTTCAAGGTTGTGCATCCTTACCACATTCTGAAATGGCATTTCCCTCATTTTAAAAAGATGGGTCTCCTATTCTGAGGTTGCATGTCCCCAAAATTTGAGACTGTGTTTTCTTGCCACATTCCAGGATTATGTGTCCCTAACACATTTCAATATTGTGTGTCTGACACATTCTGAGACTGCATGTCCCACATTCTGAAAGGCTTTTTCCACATTCTGAAATTGCCTCTGCCACATTCCAAAAACTGTATAGCTATGCTGCATTCTGAAATTGTGTCTCTGCTGCACTGCAAAATGTTGACCATGCCACATGCCGAAATCTCATCACTACAGTGTTCTGAAATTGGGCACAGCCTTATTATTCTAAATCCATTTAACCACTGTATTTGAAAACCACCCCTCACCACATTATGAAGTACAATGCCATGCAACTGAACATTCCAGAAATACATACACTCCCTGTATCAACTTTTCTAATGATTATTACACCTACACATTCTCAAACTCTATAGGAATGAATAAGTCCTAAGGTGCTGCCAGGGAGGATTAAGCTGTGAGTTCTGGAGCCAGCATTATAAGCAGCTTCTCATAACAATGAGCTTTTTTGAATTGGCAGCAACATTAAGTTAAGAAAACTGCTTGTAACTGTAACCTTTTAACAAAGTAACTTAGAGATCTCATTTCTGTTATCAGGCCTATCGAGGATATGCAGATCCTAATTCTGCAAATTACTAATTTTGACCAGAATCCCTCTTTAAGAGCAGCGGTAATGCTTTAAAATGTACCATTTGTCCACTGTGAGGACAACTAGGCCTCATTTGTTACAAGTAGTTCAGAAATTGCAATTACTTATTTATAAATTCTATTTTGTTTACATCCCTTATTTTATGGTTTTACAAAAAAAACTCTCAGACTTTTTCAAACCAGCCAGCAAAATCTTGGGTGAGTGATGATATCATTCAGGCAACAATGGCATTATTTTTCTCCAGGTCCTGTCAGCTTAGTACACACAATATATCAAATTGTGAAAAGTCACAAACCCTTTTTCTGATTGGGGCTTTTATTAATGGACTTATACCCATAGGACAGCATGATAAATATCTGGCAATTTCCCTAGGCTGATCACCAACCATTTGAGTACTGCTATCAAGAACCCCTCTCAAAAAACTTCTCATGCACTTTAAAAGTAAATTTTGGTTTCCTTTCCAGCCCTAAATGCAGCCACCACAACTCCCTCCTTATTAATTATTTTCAAATTCACTTCTTTTGCAGAGGTTCCACAGCGCTGACAAAAAGTGTACTACTACCCCAGTACTTTTCCTCAAAAGTATAATTCCACAAACATGTACAATTCTACTCTGCTCCTCCCTTCTAATTATTCTAAAACATGCTCAAACACCTCTCCCAAGTTTCTAACTCTATCTTGTACAACTCTTATAACTTACACCTCTTCTCCCACATATCTCCTCAAATTTATACTTACAATGCCACTACACTGCTCCTTAAAATATGTACCTCTGCACCACTCAAAAAATTCTTCATGGTTCCCTAAATCTGCCCCGTCACCCTTAATATTTGTGCACTTTCCCTGCACTCAGACTAATATTTGCAAAATTACCCTTCACACCCCTCCTAGAACTTGCATTCCTACCCTACTCCAACAATATTCGAACCCCATCCCCCCATCCAAGATGTGTGCCCATCTGTTCATGTCCTGAATCTGTACCATGCATAGTTCTCCAACCATTTGTGCCCCTTACTCCACGACTTCTGAAACTGTTACCTTCTCTGCATGTGCCCCCCAAACCTGCAAACTTTCTCAAATGTGCCCCCCACCAAACACAAGATCTGTACACCCTAACCTACTTCTTTGCCAAAATGTGTGCCCTTGTCCCTGGAACCTCTTCAAGTTTTACCTCTCCCACACTCTGCAAACCATTGACTCCTACTTACAGTGCACTCTCACAAAGATATGTGCACCTTCTCCTGTACAACTCCAAAATTCATTCCACAATCCACTTTCCCAAACTTTTTAACCCATTCACTGTACAAATAGCAACGTTAGTTAAAAATTTACATCACTTCTCTTTTTTTTTAATTTAATATACTTTATTATATTTCAAGCAGTCAAAATTACATTTCAGGAGCATGAGTCAGAGTAGAACAGACTGCATTTTACAGTAACAGAAACTATAATAATGAAGATCATCAAATGGTCTAAGCAAGGATACTTATCCTACCACTCATCTATCCCTCCCTTCCCCAACCTCAATCCCCCCATGCCAATTGCTGTCCTCTAGAAAGGCATTGAAGCCATCAGCCCCTTATGGGGCCATTAAGTAGAGATTGTTAAGGGTTCCACATGGATAATAAAGCTTTGAGGGGGCCCCACATATTCTGAAAAAATGCGACCCTGTTGCATACTGTATATATGCAATATGCTTCTCTAGCTGCAAGGCTAGGAGCACCTCTCTGTACCACTCTATAACTGGTGGAAGTGTTTTATCTGTTCAGTGCTGCATAATAATCAGTTTGGCAGTTGAGGCCACTAGGGCCAGGTGTGCTTTCCTTATTTTAGGAGTTCCTTGGGGAAAGAGGTTTAACAAACAGACTTCAGTAGAGATTAGAGTGTCTATCCCCAGCAGCGGATCAAATGATCCTTTAATAGAATACCAGAAGGCCTTTACCAGTGGGAAGATCCATAACATACGGTACAGGGTTCCCGGAGTTGCTCCACACTTGGGACAAGTCGGAGGGGGGGGGATCTTACCAAATTTGTGAAGCTTAACAAGGGTACAGTATAAGTTATGCCTACTATTATATTGGAACAATTGGAGCCTATCCTGTTTAATGAACCTATAATTATTCTGACAGAGCTTTCTCCAGGCATCTGTATTATCCGACAGCATCAGCTCCTGCATCCAGTAGTAGCAGACCCCAGAAGGTAAGTGGGGTAAGGACAGCAATTGGCATGGGGGGATTGAGGGTGGGGAAGGGAAGGATAGATGAGTGGTAGGATTCACAGCGGGAAGGTCATGCCAGATGAATCTGATAGATTTCTTTGACTGGGTGACCAAAGTAGTAGATCAGGGAGGGGCTGTGGACATGGCCTACCTAGACTTTAGCAAGGCATTTGACACAGTCCCACACAAAAGAGTAATACACAAGTTAGCCAGCCTGGGAGTGGGTCCCAAGATGACAGCCTGGGTAAAGAATTGGCTGGAGAATAGGACACAGAAGTAATAGTAAATGGAGTCCACCCAGAAGAAAGGAGGGTTACTAGAGGGGTACCGCAGGGTTCATTATTAGGACCAGTCCTCTTCAATGTCTTTATAAGTGACATTGCAGAAGGACTGGAAGGAAAAGTATGTCTCTTTGCAGATGACACTAAGATCTGCAACAGGGTTGATACACAAGATGGAGTGGAAAGGATGAGAAGGGACTTGGCAATGTTGGAGGAATGGTCAAATGTATGGCAGCTCAGATTCAATGGAAAGAAGAGCAAGGTAATGTACCTGGGAAACAAAAACCCAGGGAAGAGTACACAATGGGGGGTGAGATACTGACAGCAGTAAAAATGGAAAGGGACCTGGGAGTAATTATATCAGATGACCTAAAGGTGGGCAAGCAATGTGAGAAGGCAGTAAGGAAGGCTGGGGGGATACTGGGATGCATAGGGAGAGGCATCAATAGTAGAAAACAGGAATTTGTTATCCCTTTGTACAGACAGTTGGTGAGACCCCATCTGGAGTACTGTGTGCAGTTCTGGAGACCCCATCTCCACAAAGACATAGACAGAGTGGAGGCTGTCCAGAGGAGGGCAACCAAAATGGTGCAGAGTCTGCACTAGAAGACATACGAAGAGAGACTTAAGGAGCTTAATATGTATAGCCTCAAGGAAAGGAGGGAGAGGGGACATGATAGAAACTTTCAAGTACCTCAAGGGAATCAACAAAGTCCAAGAGGGTAGCATCTTTCAGAAAAAGAGGTGTGCAAGAACAAGAGGGCACAATTTGAAGATAGAGGGGGAAAGGCTCAGAGGTAATTTGAGGAAGTATTTTTTCACTGTGAGGGTTGTGGATGCATGGAACAGCCTTCCTGAGGAGGTTGTGGAGTCAAGAACAGTGGGGGACTTCAAGAATGCATGGGACAGACATAAGGCAGTCCTAGTTGGGGGGTAGGAGAAAATGAGCTGTTGGTTAACTAGGATCTGCATCTTATCTTGTTAGGTGGGAAAATGGGCAGACTAGGTGGGCCAAGCGGTCCTTATCTGCCATCAAATTCTATGTTTCTGTGTTTCTATGTTTCATCGCAGAAGGATTTGAGGCTAAGTGATTTTGGGGTAAGCCAGTTCATATTGAAGTCCCTGAGAATTATTGTTTCGGCATTGGCTGAGGTGGTGAGAGATTTAGGGATATTTAGGGTATCACTGCTACCCAATGGGGGCCTATAACCACCAATGACTGTAATACAATCCATGGCGGAAGGTGGAACTTCAGAGATACAATCTCATATTCCTTTGGTTTTGAATTACATAGAATGTTGATGACTGAAAATTTAGATTTAGTATAGACAGCTACTCCACCTCCCCAGACTGCATAACTTAAAGCAGAAAGTTCCAACCCATTGGAAAGCAACATTTTACATGTTAGAAATGCTTCTTGAACATCAAAAAATGCTGTACATGACATCATGCAGAATTCAATAGGTAAAGTAGACATTATTCTCTGTTCTAGCACTCAGAGTATGGTTGAATCTTGGTTACCTTAATGGAGCCATTTGAGGCTGCCACTTGTGATGTCAATGCAGCAGTGCACTCCAAGTCTAATTCTTCCTCAAATAAGATTTCTAAATATTTTCTTGGATGGCATCAAGAAAGACATTCAGTCAAAAGAAGACAACACCACTGTAATTCTGACAGATGACTTGAGTCTCAAACTGTCAATCAATCGGAGAATAAACTCCATGTTTCAGAATGAACATTATATGTTAATAGACTATAGTTACTGTCTTAGTTGATTTCACAGGCTACATACATGAAGCACTTGACAAAGGCCAGCTAGTTGGAGCTATCTATATAGACCTTACCAAGGCTTTCAACCCTGTGGATCATCAGCTTCTGTTACATAAGTTAGGTTACCTGGGGCTGTCCTCGGGCACAGTCGAGTGGTCTGCTAGCTACCTAACTGGATGTTCCCAGAGGGTAAAATTTAACAGAGCAGTCTCCCAGGCTTGTGAAGTCACTGTAGGGGTCCCCGAGGGCTCTATACTAGGCCCGCTCTTGTTCAGCCTCTTTGTGAACAATCTCCCAGAGGCAGGCCCTTTGGCTAGGATCCTGCTCTACACAGATGACATGGTTGTCTTTCTGCAGGATTTGTGCCAAGAGACTCTCACCAGACACCTGCAGCACAACTTTGACATGCTGCTTGACTGGTTTAAGAACAGCCTATTGGTGCTCAACACCAAAGAAAACAAAGACAATGCTCTTTGCTGGGCATCAAAAGAGAAGAACTACTGTATTCTTCATAATAAATGACAGCTCTCGCTTTGACCTCAAGCAAGTGTCTTCCTTCAGGTACTGGGTGATCACTATCGATGAGTCCCTTGCCTTAGACAAACATGTTCATACTATTACCACTGCCGCTAACAGGAAGTTAGGGGCCCTCTACAGGCTTCGGTCCTGCCTCACTCCAGAGGCCAGGTATCAGGCCATCAGAGGTACAATCCTACTAATCCTAGACTATGGAATTGTGGTCTACGGTGCAGCCTCGGACACCAGCCTACACAGAGACCTCCCTAAACAAAGCCTGCAGACTTGTCTTAGATGCTGATTGCCTTATGCACACTTGCAATCTGTACATTAGAACAAAATGGCTTCCTCTCAAGGACCAGATCTGATGCCACTCCTGCCTCCTGGGGATGAAAGCTCTGCTTGGATTTGCACCACCTTCTTTACGGGCTTTATTCTGCCCTGCCCCTTCTAAACATGTTATGATAAGTGTTACAAAACATGCACTTGTGGTGCCATTCAGAAGAACTGCCCTAGGGTGTCGTGCCTTTGCAGTCAGGACACCCACCTGGCTAAATGAGCCCCCTCAAGCCATCACAAGCCTCATCAGCATTACTCACCTCAAATCCAAATTTTTTAATTCCATCTCTTCACCTACGCACTGCTACTGTTCTACTTAACTCGCAGGGCATTATCTGTGTACCCTACTAGACTATATCCATACATACTCCACTGAATCAGCCTCCCCACTGTCTTACCTATTCCCCGCTACACATTCACTGAGATGTTTCTACCTTGGCATCCTCTTGCCTACAACAAGGCTTCTTAGCTGCTATTTGTGTGTACCTAACTGAACTGTTAGCACCTTATTTATACTGACAGTGTTTTGTTCATCATGTACTCTGTGTTAAGACTGTACAGTACTTTACAGTTTGCCTCTATCTTTAATACTCAATTTCTTGTATTATATTAGTTTGTTAATGTGTTACTAATATGTTTATGACAATGCCTGTTAGCTGCATTTGCTATTCCCAACTCATACAAATGTTCCTCTCCTTTGATTGAGGACCCTCTATAAATGAGCTCTTGGTTCAAAGGTTTCTAATTCCGATGCTTTAATAAATAAATAAATAATGTAGTTCATACTATGGCTATGTTGCAAGATTCCTGTTTTAAGGGTATCATTGAAGCAATTCTTCTTACTGGCAAAGACTTTGAGTACTGGAGAGATCTTCTGCTAACCAAATCTGACAGCGCCCCACCAACACCATTAACTGATGTGCAGGTGTAAATATCTGATGAACCATCAGAATGTGCCTCTGGTGCAGATGATAGCACATCTATAAATTCATCACAATCACCAATGTCATCAGTGAGGGAAACGACATCTACAGCTACTTTTTGGGCATCTTATATTCAAGGTCAGAAAGGCAAATCATTTCTGAGTTGTCTGCAACAATATGGACTTATGTCTTGGAAGAAGAGTGCAGCTGGTTCATCTGCTAGACTGTTAACTGTGTCATGCAGCACAATGATACAGGAGTATTTTGCCGACCATACTGTGACTAGTCTCAAGGAAGACTCATTATTCTATTGGAAACAAAAGAGAACACTATGACCAGATCTAGCAAATCTTTCAATAACCTACCTCAGTTGTCCACCTTCAAGCATCTATTCATAATGGGGCTTGCCACTAAAAGGCAGCCCTGGTTGTCCAGTGATCCCTACCAGGAAGAAGTGCATAGAAGGGGGAAGGGACAGAGGAATAGAGGGGGACGGGCCTGGTGACATCACCAGGCAGGAAAAGGGTAAAATGACAAGGGCAAGCCAGAGCCCCAGGGATTAGCTGGGGTGCGGAGCCCAAACATGGTCCTGACCAGGGGCCTATTAGGGGTATATTAGGCCAGGGCTCAGGAGGAACAACCTCTTTTGCTGGGATTTTTTCTTTGATTGAAGAACTCAGCACATCATTGACAAAAGATTCAGGTAAGGCACATAGGATGGTTTGGGCCTAGTAGGCAATGGTGGGCCCATGCAGCTGGTTTTGGATTGTGATGTGGTTTTGCTGGTGGTGTAAGCTGGAAAGCCTGGGCTGCATGGTTAACCTGGCCTGACCATGTTTCATTACTTTAAAGACAGTAGAAAGTGATGTTTAAGGGCAAAGACATGTTGGGGTTACAACAAGGCCACCTGCACATGGGGCAGCTGTAAGTTCTGGCATGTCTGTTCAAAGCGCAGGGGGTCGCACCCGGCCTCCAGCGGTCGGCAAAATGGTGACAGAGGAGGGCAAAGTGGGGGGCAATTTCATGAGCAGTCCTTTCAGGGTGCCAGGGGGGTACAGGGCAGGGGCCAGGGGCAGCCACAGAGGGAAACACAACAGCCCCAGAGGGTGGTGGTAATGGGGCACCTACAGATAGGCAATGGGGATACATGCTGGCATGTACTCCCATTTCCCTAACAGTGGTGGAGGAGTGGTCCATGGAATACCCAAATAAAGGGTAGGAGAACTGCTCACGGAGGGTTTCCGGTTGGGCTTCCCACTAGGGTTTGGGGGTGGGGGGTGGGAAGGAAAGTGGCCCAAACACTAAAGTGCTAAAACACCATTATTCACCATTATATAGGGGCCATGACATGAGACTGGAGGGAGGAAGGTTCAGGAGGGAGATGAGGAGACACTTTTTTACAGAGAGGGTGGTGGCTGGGTGGAATACGTTACCTGCAGAAGTGGTATCCAGTAGAACAGTGGACTGCTTCAAAAGGGGATGGGACTGGACAAGGGGGAGGGTTAATGAAGGGGAAGGGTGGAAGGGAGGGGCAGCTGCAGAATAAGGGGTGCAAGCTGCACATTCGAGCAGACTTGATAGATCTCTAGGCCTTTATCCGCTGGCAAATTTCGTATGTTCTCCACTCTTCTGCTTTGAACAGCTTGGTCTCCTTGGTGCTCAGACAATCAGGTGATGAACTCATGTACTGATGTGCTGACGTTTCAGAGAGCTATTCTCCATCATCAGAGCTAGTGAACATAGAGATACTAAGCCTTTTTATACTATTCACGCACGACTTCAATTTTTAGACATCTCTTTTTATGCTATTTATAATGTTTTTGCTGTTTATACTGTTTTTTACTGCCTGATTTTTACACTTACTCAGATTTAATTTTACAGATTTGCTGCAAATAACTCCACTCTTCTTAGTGTTCTCTATCAGAGGTCAATTATACTGTTCGGGATCAATCCCCCTCAAGTATTATGTTATTACATTTAAGTTGTCCTTCTTTATATGTTTTATTTAATCAAACGCTAGCAGACAAAAATATTTATTTACACTGGAGTTCAAATCAAATGCTCAAGGTCACACACTCTTCATTTTGATTTTACCTTCATTTTTTTACAAAATAATAAATTCTACTTAGTTTCTTCATGAAACAAAATCATTCACAAGTTTATAAATCTATCCATTATTCTCTAAAAATGTTTTACAACTTCCTTATATACCATATATTTCAACATTATTTTCATATCCATGCATCTATCTATTTTTCACAGATAACTGCTGTATCCTGCATCATCATTTAATCCATTAGGTACTAGTGTCTGCATTTCGCGTATCCAAAAGGCTTCACGCTGAAGAAGTATGTCTTTTAAACTTCCTCCTTGAGCTGGAATTTCTATTTTTTCCAGCCCTATATTTATTTATTTAATTTTTGTTTACCGAGTAAGTGCACTAGCTATAGAGATGACTATTTTCAGGCACGACCCAGAAGAATTACAAAGCAATTGCAGAGAATAACAGACAGTGACAAATACAGAAAATGGTTCAAAACAAATAAGATATTTTACATCTGGGTTACATCATGAAATAAGGTACAGTGCATAGAATATGTTACAGAAACAAGGTTACATTGGTTGGCATATTGGGTTCATACAAACATGGTAATTTATATCAGGTTACAGCATTAATTTAATTGTTTATTTAGTTTTTGTTTACTGGGTAAGTGCCATGGCCAAAGCATGACTATTTCCATGCACGGCCCAAGAGGTTACAATGAGGCGGGGTAAAACAGGGAGTACATTTTGTGTACTGAGAGAAAAGCAAATACAGAGATAAACCAGAGTTCACTGGTACATAGGTAATTACAGGATAGTTAAGAGTATGTAAGCAATACTGAGTTCAAAAACAACACATTAAGCAAAACAGCAATTTGGTTTCAGAGCATAAAGCAATAGTCATTTGAATTGTAAGTGCTTGCTAATGAAACTAGATGGGCAGGAAAGTAGAGATCAGTTTCAGCAGGGGGGAAGTAAGACAGCAGAGCAGCAGAAGCAGGGTATCATGTTCAGGGGGGTTTGAAACAGGAACAGGAGACCTGGCTAAAGAGGAAGGAGCGATATTTGTTTTTGAATTGGCCCTGACTGGGAGCTAGGTAGACCTTGAGAGGTAGGGAGTTCCAGAGTCTGGCCGCTGCGTCTGAGAAAACTAGGGTTTCTTTGTTAGATTTACATCTGGTTATGAATAGCAGGGATTTATCAGATGATCGAATACCATGTGAGGAAGACAGGGATACCTGCTCTAAGAATATTGTCAGTCAAAGAGCCAAGGACCAGGGCATGAGCAGAAGTGGGGGGTAGCCAATTTAGATCAGCATAGAGCTGACAATGGTGCTTTGACCAAGGGGAGGCAGAGGCATACCTACAGATGATGTTATAGGTGGTATCCTACTTCCTGAGGGGAGAGAGAGGGAGGGATGCATACAGATAAATGGCTAGGATAGCAACGGGAGCACTATCCCATGGGCAATGGCTAATCTAGTTGACTGTGTAAGGACATAGCTTGTTTTGTAGGCTACCCCAATTTTAGCGTTAACTGATTTACAGGTAGCTATTATGTGCTTATCATAATTGAGGTTTTCATCAAGGAGGACTCCAAAATAATTGAAAGAGCTTACTGATTCCAGGACCAGCCCACCCTGACCAGACACCTTAAATAAGTCCCAATTGTGTTATAATTTGACAGCAGTCCCAAACAACATGATTTGCATTTTACTAGCATTAAGGATTAACTTACGGTGGAAGTGCCAAGATTGGATAGACATGAAAGCAGATGAGAGTGTCTGGTTTATATGGCATAGAAACATAGAAACATAGAAACATAGAAGTTGACGGCAGATAAGGACCACAAGGCCCATCCAGTCTGCCCATTTCTTTTTCTACCTTATAAATGTGCCATCGGCCTTTGCTCTGTCAGTGACCTATCTATTCATAGTCATTTGTATTGCTCCCTTATGCCTATCCCATGCCTGTTTGAAGCCCTGCACTGTATTCATAGCCACTACTTGTGGTAAGCCATTCCATGCATCTACCACCCTTTCTGTGAAAAGAATTTTCACATTCCCCTTAATCGGCCTCCCTCTAATCTCATGCTGTGTCCTCTTGTCCTGCTATTTTCTTATATTTAAACATGTTAGACTCTTTCACCTTGTTTATGCCCTTAAGGTGTTTAAATGTCTCGATCATATCACCTCTCTCCTCCTTTGCTCAAGGGTATACATATTGAGCTCCATTAATCTGTCCTCATATGTCTTCTGATGCAGTCCCTGCACCATTTTGTTGCCCTTCTCTGGACTGCCTCAATTTGGTTAATGTCCTTGTGAAGGTGTGGCCTCCAATACTGCACGGTACTCAGATGGGGCTCAACCAATGTCTTGTACAGAGGGATTATTACCTCCCTCTTACGACTTGTGATACCCCTACTAATACACCCCTAACACCCCCAGCCTTACCTACTGCTTTAGAGGTCTGCTTGGATGATTTTAGGTCATCAGTGATGATGATGCCCAAGTCTCTTTCTTCCTTTGTGACTGCTAGCAACTCCCTCCCAGCCTATAAGTGGCTTCAGGGTTTCTCTTCCCTATGTGCATGATTTTGCACTTCTTTGCATTAAATCCCAGTTGCCACTCTTCTGACCATTCTGCTAGTTTATCCAGATCTCTTCTCATTCTGCCCACCCCATCTGGATCATCTACTCTGTTGCAGATCTTGGTGTCATCTGCAAACAGACAAGCCTTACCCTCTAGTCCATCTACGAGGTCACTAATGAAGATGTTGAATAGGACTGGCCCCAGGACTGATCCCTGAGGCATACATTCTCATCCCTATAGTACAGGATCAGGTCGTCCACATATAGGATCGCAGAGCAATCGGGGATAACTGATGAGATGCTATTAATAAAAATAGAGAAAAGGAGGGGGACTAATATCGATCCCTGGGGAACACCTAGGTTAATTGGCAAGAGGCTGGACTCAGAAGAATTGAATCTTACAAGTTGGGTTCTGTTTGATAGATAGCTATTAAACCAGACCACCAGGTTATGAGAGAAACCAAGAGCTAGGAGGCTATCTAGTAGAAGAGGATGATCAACAAGGTCAAATGCCTTAGTGAGATCAACAAAAACTGCCCCTGTAAGGTGGCCATTGTCCATTGCAGTAAGAGTGTCATTTGTAAGATGAAGCAAGGCAGAGGAGGTGCTATGATCTTTGTGAAAGCCATACTGAATCAGTGAGAGGAAGTTATATTTGGTCAGGAATTCAATAACTTGGATAGATACTGATTTTTCCATTATTTTGCATAAGACAGATAGTACAGCTATCGGACAATAATTAGTCATGACCCTTTTATCTCCTTTCTTAGGGACCAGGGTGACTTCGGCCACTTTCCAGATCATAGGGACATATTCATTACAAAGTGAGAGGGTGAAAATCCTAGACAAAGGTTGGGTATTAAATGATGTAGCCAGTTTTAAAAGTTTGGGCTCGATGCCATCTGAGACTACATTAGTATTATCAGGAAATGGAGTTCAATAAGCCAAGAACTTCAGATTTAGGTACCTCCTTAAAAGTAAAAAGGAGGGGGAAATGCAGAAGAGGTGGGTGAAGTGGATATGGATGAGTGCTGTGGGGGGAGGAATGCAGATGTGAAGCTGGACAGGTCTGAGAATTGCTTATTAAATGCTTTGGCAATGGTCCTGGGGTCATTACAGTGGACTCCATTTATGACCAAATTGTCTTGCAGATGAGTTTTGTTTACCCCTAGGAATCTGTTCACATGTACCCAGAATTTCCTAGGGTCACCAGATGCTTCCAGCAGTAGCCCCTTACAGTAAAAGCTTTTTGCTAACCTGATCTGCTTTTTACAAACACTTCTCTATGTCAGGGATGCAGCTAAACCATGATCTGCTTCTAAATATATGCTTTTCCATCACATACTTATCATTTTTTTCCCCTTATGGCAGTTTTGTGCTCACCTATACGGGGCTCTTTTAGTTTGCCCTATATATGCCTCTCCACATGAGCATTTTAACACATAAATTAGTACTTCAGATGCACAATTTATAAACCCTTTGATGGAATATTTTTTCCCAGTCCTTGGGTGATAAGCTACTTTGGTGTTGTGTGTGAGCCATTATAATGAGGACAGTTCCCACACTGCTCAATCCAAGATGGCGGCCACGCTGGGCAAGCCGCTAGGAGCTCTTTTAATGTGATTATTTGTGTATGTTGATTTTGTCTAATTTTTTCTAATTTGTTTAATTCGGTTTACTTTTTTTTTTTTCCGTCACTAATCTCAGTATTTGTCAGATTGCTCACTCACTTGTGCTAAGTTATTTCAGTTTTCTGCACTTGCGACTTTTTGTGAGGACTAGCTGAAGAATAGAGCGTCTTTTGCCAGCACCTTTTTTAGCCTCTCTGGTGGATCCCCTTGGTGCCTAGCGTTGGTATTTCACTTAGGTCCTTTGCAACTAAGCAGGAGCTGTCCCCGTGTTCCCCAAGGAGTTAGAGTTGCAGTGGGGACACTTCTAAAACCTCCTGGGGGATAGTCCATACGGCCTACCTCCCGGGGGCTTGAAGCTGTGGGTCGCAGGTGACTGGGTGGGGGCCTGTGAGTCTGGTACCTTGGGGGGGACTCATCTTAAGTTCGAGCTGTATGCCCCAACCCACTACTGTGCCAGTGCCCTCTGGAGCTGTGTCCAGATTGTTATCTGGAATTATATCCTGTTATCTCAAGATTACTGCTCGAGGGCATTTTTGCTGGAAACAATATTTGTATGTGGTATTTGATCCGTTTGACTCTAAAATCAACTTGGATTTTTCTCTTGGATTATCTGCAATACTTTCTATTTTGCTCAGGTTGGATCTGGAATTGTGCTATTTTGGATAGAGAGAGCATTCCTTTTGTGGTTTCCTTGGTGTAACTGGCTACACTGTATCCCATTTTAGCCTCTGAACGTGCGGTGGTTCCTGGCATTGACTATACCTGATTCTGAACCTGGATTAAAAAAGACTGTGGACCTCCTCTTTTTTGCATATTATTTTGTTTTCTTCAGTTGGTCAATGGGGTAGTGAGAAGACCCTGCATCCGCGTATTTTATTTATTTATTTTTATGTTGTGAAAGTTATAAAATTTAGTACTGTCCTTTTTATTTCGCTGTTATATTATCCTCTTTCCCAAGTGGTGAGTGGACTGGGGGGGATCATTTATTTATTGTCTTTTGTTATACAATGTTTTGGGCTGGGGGTGAGAGCCTTTAAGCTTTGTTAGTTGTTTATTTGTTTTGTGGGTTGTTTTGTATTAAGGGGAGGGGTTGTCAGGGCTCTGTTTCCAGGCTCTGAAACTGAGGTTGGTTAACCTGGGAGTTGGGTGGGGTTTTTAAACTGTTTTTGTTTTTAGTGGGGTATTATTAGTTTTTTAGTTTAGTTTTAGGTATTGTTTATTGTATTGTGTAGCTTAGTTTACAGTATGTGGTCTTCCAGCCCCCACAGCGGTGCGCTACTCATCCTCCTCTCTTCGTGCCCTTCACTCCTTTTTATTCTCCCCACTTCAGTTTGAGATTTACCAGCATTGCAGAGTGCTGGGTATTGTGCCCAGGAGGGGAGAAGGGTGTTGCTATGAACAGAGCAAGGCGTGGGGGTCATCGCATTGAATTAGTTAATACCAGAAGGCGCCCTGGGCGAAATGGAATCCCTGATTGTGGTTCTCCATGTCTGGTGCCCATACCCAAGGGAACCACTGATTATGGTGGACAGATGGCTCAGTGCCTCACGAGATTCGGCTCAACTCATAGTGAAATAGGCAATGCCAGGTCCACAAAAATAAGCACTGCCAATTATTGCTGATCTTGTTGGTATGGTGGACCTGGCTTGCATTATCGAGACCTGGTTGGATGATAACTCTGGCTCCATTTTGGAGGCTATGCTCCAGCCGGGTACTCAGTGTTACACCGCCCAAGATTGGATCATAGGGGAGGAGGGGTTGCGGTCTGTTTTAAGACCGAACTCAGCCTCACGGAGGTACCAGTGGGGAGGGTTGAGTCCTTTGAGTGTAAAGTTGTAGCAGGTGTAGGCATTCAAATCACCCTCATTTACCATCCACCTGGTGATGAGAAGCGATTCCTTCAGGAAGTGGCGGACTTTGTCGTCGATATGGCATTTGAGTCACCTAGATTGATGGTTCTGGGCCACTTCAATGTCTGGGTCGACGATGAACTCTCTCAATTTGGTCAACTCTTCCTCCAGTTATTGCCAACGCTGGGCCTTACACAGGTGGTTTCCTTTGCTACACATAAATGTGGACACTCTTTGGACCTAATCTTCCTTCTAGGGGTCGGGACATCTGATGTGGGGGTGGAACCCATCGGGTGGTAAGATCATTACACCGTGGGGTTTAGTTTTTGCTCCCCTTCTAGAAGGCCTGCCCCTATGGAGTTGGTTAGGTACCGCCCTTTGTGGGATATAGATCCTCAAGGCCTTGCTGGTGGTGCTTGACCTCTGCCTGCATTGGTAGCAGTGATCCGAGACCCTCATGTCGGCCTATAACATAGCCGTTGTTGAGACTCTGGATCTCATTGCTCCAGTTCGTGTTCACCCCCTCTCCCTCTGCCCCAAGTCCCCTTGGTTTGATGGGATGTTGAGGGTGATGCAGAGACAGGGGTGAAGGTTAGAGCGTCGCTGGTGAAGGTCTGCCCTTGATGCCAACCACCTTAGATTGATGGATCATTATTTGGTCTATCAATCTGCAATCACCCTTAAGAAGGCAGAGTTCCTGTCCAGGGAGATTGTAGTTGCTCAGAATCAACCTGCTCAGCTGTTTCTAACTGTGGACAGACTGTGCAACCCAGCCTGTCTTCAAGTTTGGAAAGTTTTTTCACACTTGGATTGGGTGGCGAACTGCTCGCTCCTTGTAAATAAGGTGGCTGACATTAGGGCTGAGTCGCAAAGTATCACACTCTATGGGGGTTGCTGTGAACTGGGGTGAGATCATGGTGCCTCGGTTTTCCAGGAGTTCCTTCAGTCAACTGGAGTTCATTGATGTCATGAGGATCATCCAGCAAATGTGCCCTATGTGCTATAGTTTGGACCCTGGACCAACCTCCCTAATTTTGGGTTGTATTGACATCATTGGTCCAGTCCTTTTGCAGATAGTCAGGTGCTCCCTGGAATTGGGTGAGTATCCTATCTCCCTGAAAGAGGCAGTGGTGACACCCCTCTTGAAGAAAGCTACTGCGGACCCTGACTGTCTGGAAAACTACAGACCTATCTCTAACCTTCCCTTTGTTGGGAAGGTGATTGAGAAAGTAGTGGCTGCACAACTGGAAGACCATTTGACCATCCATGACATCTAGGAACCCCTCCAGTCTGGTTTTCATAAAAGACACAGTACCGAGACAGCACTGGTTTGGGTGCTCAATGATCTCTTGATGGCTAGAGATCGGAAGAGTCATTCCATTTTGGTTCTCCTCGACCTTTCTTCAGCCTTTGACACTGTAGATTACATGGTGTTGGTAGAAAGCCTGAGGCGGTTCTGTGGAATATCTGGAACCGTCTTAAGATGGTTCTCATCATTCCTCACTGGGAGATCACGAAGAGTTGTGTCCAGGGTTTTTTCCTTGGATTCAATGGCTTTGTCTTGTGGGGTGCCCCATGGTTCAGTATTGTCACCCATGTTATTTGCAGTGTATATGCTACCCACCGGAGACATTGTAAGGAGGTATGGGCTGAGGTTTCACTGTTATGCAGATGATACCCAGCTCTACCTTTCTTTTGCCCCCAACCAGATTGGAGATCTCTCGGTCTTTAATAGCTGTCTAACTGAAATCCAGGAGTGGATAAATTCTAGCTGGCTGAGGTTGAATTCTGATAAGACTGAGGTATTGGTTGTGGACCTGGATCGTCGAATAGGGGGGTCGGGTGTTGATGCGCCTTCCGGAATTTTTCTTGGAGGCGTTCTTCTTCCAACCTCTGAATGGGTGCGGAACCTGGTGGTAGTTCTTGATGATGGGCTGACACTGGATTCACAGGTGTCGGCAGTCATAAAGACTTCCATTTATCATCTTAGGAACATCGCCAGGATCCGGCATCTAGTTCCGTCTGCCGACCTACCAACGTTAGTCCATGCCTTCATGTCCTCGCACTTGGATTATTGCAACTCCCTTTATCTAGGGCTTTCAGGGGTCGAAATCCATCACCTGCAGCTAGTGCAGAACGCTGCAGCCCCACTTCTGACAGGTTCTAGTAGATCCTGTCACATTACTCCAGTGCTGTGCGAACTGCACTGGTTGCCAATTCAGTGCCGGATCACCTTTAAAGTCGGCTTGCTGACTTTCAAAGCTCTACACGATCTGGGCCCAGGCTATCTGAAAGAACTTCTGGTTCCTTATCACCCTAATCAATCACTCTGCTTGGCTGATGAGGGGTTGCTAGAGGTTCCAAGGGTGAATTTGAAATCTTCAGGCACTCGGGCATTTGCGTATGCGGCCCCCACCCTTTGGAACTCTCTACCCCATTGGTTACGGGAGTGCACTTCTGTGGAGGGCTTTAAGAGAGGCTTGAAGATATTTTTCTGGGAAACAGCATTTTTAGAACACTGATTGTTGTGATTGTTTTGACTTAATTGTATTTTTTAATGATTTTTTATTGTTTTGATTTGCTATTTATGTATGGCGCCTTGGTAATTGAAAGGCGTCTTATAAATAAAATAATTATTATTATTATTATAATTTCCCTGTGGAGCTTCTGGCATTCAGTCTGGTCTGATGTTCATTTTTTCACTCATATACAAGGTTTTCATTATGTTGTCTTTTAAATTTCTGTTTCTCCTGTAACTGAATAAGGGCCTTCTCACTGCCATTTCTTTCAGATTCTCATCTGTTGCTAGTACTCCCCAGTGCTTTTTAATTATTTTCTTCATTTCTCCGTATGCCTCATTATATTCAGTGCAGAAATAGATTTGTTTTCCTCTGTCATACCGTTTCTTATTTTCTAGGAGGTCCTCTCTTGTTCTATTCACTTTTTCAAGTGCATTTTTAACTCTCCTGATTTATACCCTCTATCCAGTAATCTTTAACACATTTCAGCTGATTCTTGTATTCTCACTTCTTCCTCATTTCAGTTTCTTTTTATTCTAAGTAACTGTCCGTAGGAAATATTTCTCTTGGCATGGGCTGGATGTTGACTGTCATGATGCAAAATGGTGTTATGGCTTGTCTCTTTCCTGAATTACTTTGTTTCTAGTTTTCCATTTTTCACATGAACTGCGAAATCTAAAAAGTCCACATTTGTTTTACTATAATTTTAAATTATTTTCAGATTATTATCACAGATATTTATATATTCCAGAAATTCTCTCAGTTCCATTTCTTCTCTTTCTCATATCATGAATAGATTGTCAACAAATCTGACCCACTTTTTAATATTCTGCTGCCAGTTGTTATTTCTATTTAATATAAATTTATCCTCCCATGCCCCTTCATAAATATTGGCAAGGGATGGGACAAATGTAATGCCCATTGCAGTTACATGAATTTGTTGAAAAAATTCTACTCCAAATGAAAAGTAATTATTACTCAGAACTAGATCTGCAAAGTCTAATATACATTTTGTCAGTGGTACTACTTCACTTGATCTTGATTCTAACTCTTGTTTTACAGTCTCCAATCCTTCTTTATGAAGTATATTGTTATAAAGATTCTCAATATCACTCATTGCCATTGATGAGTTTTCTTTTATCTCTGTCTGTCTTAAAATATTCAACATGTCTTCCATATCAGCTATAAATTATTTATTTTACTAAAGGCCTTAGAAAAAAATCCACATATTTTGATAGTGGTTCTATAAATGAGTTCAAACTACTTACTACAGGCCTTCCTGGTGGTGCGTTTCTATCTTTATGCACCTTTGGCAATAAATAAATTGTAGGTCTAATAGCATTTTCTGAATCAGAAACAGTTTTTCTTTCTCAGTAATACATTTCTTTTCTTTTGCTTCTTCAATTATTCCCTTGAACTTTATTTTAATTCCTTCTGTTGGGTCTCCTGATAATCTTTTATAGAATTTTCACTTATCCAACTGCCTCTTCATTTCATATACATCCATATCTCTTCCCCATAGCACAACTGCTCCTCCTTTGTCCACTTTTTTATCATTGTATCTGGTAGTTTCTTTACCTCTTCCAGAGACTCTTTTTCTGTTTTGCTAAGATTATCTGGTAATTTAATTTTTTCAAACCTATTTAGAACTTTTTCTACATCTGTGTCTTCTAATTTACTAAAAACATTTATAGCATTGTTTGTCTGCATGTTTGGAACAAATTAAATTTTTTTTGTAAAACGGGGTCTTCTTTTGTTCACATTCTCGATTTTCTTCTTTTCCATTTACTTCAATTACACTACTAACCCTCATGATTGTTTGTACTGTTGGGTACATCAGTTGTTGTTTTGAAGAAAAAAAAGGATTTCAAATGTAGTTGCCTACATGTTTTAAACAAATCTGTTTTTATCTTAAAGGCATTTATTCTTTGTGCTAGAACAAATGAAAGTCCTTTCTTGACAGCATTCACCATCATCACCACCTTGCCAGCCACACATGCCTCTGCTCTTGTCAATCAACAATTTATGATGTTTTGTGTCTCAGAAATGCCCACCACGGGTATCATTTTTGGAAACAGCAGCAGGCTGACCCAGAGCAGCTATGCCTCTTGTACCTGCCTCACACAATGGCCCGATAGATGACTTATTCAACTATAAAAGGCTCTCTGTATCACTAACTACTGTGGACTCTCAAGCTAATAATATCACAATAATAAAAAATTGTCAGGGCATGTCATGGAGGCCATAAAGAAGAAAACCTTATACAGATATAATACTAAAGGTTGAATTTTGGAAACAGTGGTAGGCTTGCTCAGAATAGCTGTGTTTATCATACCTGACTAAAGACAGCCCCCTGTGTGCTCACCTCAACCAATAGCGTACTGGCATGTATAGATGACATGTACTTGGCAGTGTAAGATTAATTAACTGGGTTCAGAGCGTTGAGTCACTTGTTTGCCTTTGTATCAGCCTCAGTGTGCAGAAAATTAAGAGCTGCTGTTTTTTTTTACCTTAACCTTGGGGTGCCAATCCTGCTCAGGTAGGAGGTGTCCCTATTTTTCAAGCCCTTATTAACATCCTGGGGATTAGGTTTGGATCCCCAACCTAACATTTTATAACTGGTCTGTTTTAATATTATCCATAAAGCTAAGGTTAACAGATGGAAGAATAACCAAATGATGAAAAAGAAAGGGGGCCCAATTCCAAAATGACTTACGCATGGCACAATTCACTTTATGCCAGACCCTATGATGTAAATCGCACCTTGAGCCATGCATTCCACAAGTTGGAATTCCAAGTCATGGCTTGCACCATGTCGCAGGTGGGTTATGCCACATGTAGGTTACATCAGCCACTACACCCATAACCCACTGTGGCATGGCACAAGGGTGGGTTATGGCAGCACCTGTGCCCTATTAAAGAAGGGTGGCTGTCATAACCCACTACCACAATTCCAAGTCAGGACATGGTGCAGTGGTTTTAGACCAGCATGGAGGTGATCTAAGGGGCATCTGTCATGGCAAAATGATGCATGCCCCCCTGGAGTGCCATAATACACACATATTCTCATGCCCCATGCACACGCCCCAATACAGTGATGCCCCCCAGCCCCGAGTCCAGGGTGCCACCCATGTCCAATGTGTGCCATGCCCCCCCTTGTGGCTGTGCCAACCAGCCAGTCCCCCCAGGCCCCTGGGGCTTGTGGTGGTTGTCCAGGGTGAGGGGCTCAAGTGGGCAGTTAATTGCCATCTGTGACTTGCAGCACCCAGGTTCATTGTGCCATTCCCATTGTGCACACCTTTGGCTGCTGCAAGTCGCAGGTCATAGGGGCCGGGAACCCTGCCTGTCTTGGAATAGGGTGCAGGTTCCCCAGCATAGCACCACATGGTGCAACTTGCATTCACCCATGAGTTGCGCCATGTAACTTGGAATCGGGCCCGGAGGTACAGGTGACTAAAGCTTTCCTCTAGCCAATCTACTCATACTGTTACTACACTTTCCCTTCCCCAGCCCAGTAAGAAACATCAGTATTTAGTATTTTTCCCAACTGGAATGTGGGAACTAACTAAACTGCATAGCGTGGGCTGTGACCTATTTACCAGTTGCACAAGGCAGATTGAACATGATGCACTCTTTAGCCTTTTTTTTCAGTATTCTTCACAATGCCAACTTTACCCCTATCCTCTCTTCAACTGATAAATTGTGGGTTCCCTTGTTATCCAGGAACCTTACTTCATTATTGCCCCTATTTTAAACCAATAAGAGGGTATTGAAACAGTCTCAGTTTTCCCATGTTGCTGAATATTTAATTTATACTGTCCTGAAAATTCACAAATGGAGATTTACTGTACACATTTATTTTTAAATGAAACCAGGAAGAGTTTGTATCATAGAAACATTGAAAAATAGAATGTGTCTGCAGATGGGGGCCTTATGGTCAATCTACAGTAGTCTGCCCATTTTACTGCCCTCACCCTTTGATTTATCCCAAGTTTCCTGCTGCTGTATATCCCTTGTGCCTATCTAATGTGTTCTTGAATTCTTTCACTGTTCCAGGCATCCACCACTCTCTCAGTGAAAAAGAACTTTCTCAAGCCGCTCTTTATCTTGCCTCCCAGGAGTTTCATGCTGTGGCCTCTAGTTCTGGCATAGCTATTTGCTTGAAAGGGCTCCTGCAGCTGTACTTTGTTGATCCCTTTGAGGTATCTAAAAGTCTCTATCATGTCCCCCCTCTCACTCCGCTGCTTCAGAGAGTACAAATTGAGATTCCTTATCATTTTATCATACATTTTCTAATGTAATCCCTTAATTATTTTTATTGCTCCTCATTTGTATTAGTGGATTCTGTAGTCAACTTCATCACTTGGACCTTAATTCCCATTTGTGCAAAAGATCAGACTGTGGAGGCTTGCCAGCGGCTGAGGGACCCAAGCATTCCTAGACCTCCATTTCCTAGATTCCTTGGACATGGTCTGGTTAAGCTGCCATGGACACCTCAGAGTTAGGGGCAACAACAAGAATAAGACATTGGAGGAGCACTACTTCCCTTGAGAAACTTGTTAGCAGCAAATAGAAGCAGTATCACATTTATATTTTTGGGACTTGTTGACCAGGAATTGGGGGGGAGGGGACCCCTGCTCTTAGCAATCACCTAGTAGGACAGGTACTTGGACTATTTTCTCAAGAATGGGAAAACCATCACCCTAACTACTTAAGATTACTATTTGCTTTCAAGAATCATATTTGGCACACTATGTGCCTCTTTATATTACAACAGAAGCTAGTCTCCCAAGAAGTCCTTTTGACAATTATATTGAGCTCTGTAAAACAGTGTTTCTCATTTGAGTTTGGTATTTTTGCAAGTGGGCAATTTGGGACGTTTTAGGGGCAGTATTACTTACAAATTATGTTTACCTTAGGTAAGAGAGCATATTTTGATTATCATCTCCTTTTTTGCTCCTTTAGTTTACCAAGTTGTATTCTTTTTAGGGCTACAGTAGGTGAAGCCCTGCAGACCTTTTATGATCATTGAGGAAAGGACTCTGCATTCCTTCCGAATGAACAACATGATGAATTGCATCACAGTCGCCTCTGCATCTGTGAAGCAGTCTGCCAATGTTGTCCCTACCCTCCACAGCACTGCACTATTTCACCGTGCAGGCAGTCATGGTTGAACATGGCACACTCTGTCATATCCAAGATGACAACTGCATTATTCTACCCATGTGTTAGCAGTCACAAATGCCAAGTAGCATGTGGTGACCATCAATACTAAGAGGAGTCAGATGGGGTAACAAGAGGGAGAGGCATAGTCACATTTGGGTGGAAGCCATGCCAGGAATGACAGAGGATAAGGTAGGACAATCTGTTCTGAAATATGCTAGAAGGGGTAGGGACAAGCCTCATTTAATTATACATCTTGGGATGAATGACCTGGCTAACAAGACAGTAGATATAGTCCAGAGGAGATTTGAGGAACTAGGACAATTATGTGAGGGGGCAGGAAGATCAGTAACTTTTTCAGAGATACTTCCAGTGCCCATGGCTAGCACAACAAGGAAGCTGAGAATAGAGGAATTTAATGGATGGCTTAAAAAAGCTTGGCGTTATGCTAAAGGGTATGGGCTGATCTACTACTTTGGTCACCCAGTCAAAGAAATCTATTAGATTCATCTGGCATGACCTTCCTGCTGTGATTCCATGCTGCCTTGGGTCCTGTGCCCCTCTGGCCTCTAGGTACTCGAAAATTCTTTCCATCAGCAGTGATTCCATCATTTTCCCTATCACTGAGGTTAAACTAACAGGTCTGTAGTTTCTTGCTTCTGCTCTGCTCCCACTTTTGTGAAATGGAATCACATCTGCCCTCCTCCAGTCCTCAGGTATCACCCATCCTCCCTTGATTTGTTAAAGAGGGTAGTCAGTGGTGACACTAGTTCTACCCTTAGTTATTTTAGAATTCTGGGATGAATCCCCATCAGGCTCCATTGCTTTGTCCACCTTCAGTTTTAAGAGTTCTTTCAGAACCCTTACTTCTGTGAATGGGCTGGTATCAAGTCCCTTATCCAGAGTGTGTCTATTATTTGATTTAGGTACCTCCCCCCTCTTCATTTGTGAATAGTGAGCAAAAATATTTGCTTAGTAGCTCTGCCTTTTCACAGTCACCCTCTTCCCACCCCCTCCCCTTTATTAAGCCTGACTATCCCTCCCTTGGTCTTCCTTTGCTCTCTGATGCACCTATAAAAGGTTTTATCCCCCTTGTTAACTAAGTTGGTTATCTTTTTCTCAGTTTGGGCCTTTGCTGTTCTGACTGCCTTCCCTGCTTCCTTTTGCTTTAACCGATACACTTCTCTGTCCTGCTCCTTCTGTGATTCCTTGTACTTCTTGAATGCTTTGTTTTTCTCTCATACCTTCCCTGCCACCTCCTTTGAGAACCATAGTGGTTTCTTACACCATTTTGTTTTGTTTATTTGCTTCACTCAAAGGCTTGTTGCCTCTGTGATGGCAGCTTTGATTATTCCCCATTGTTCTTCCACCCCTCCTTCCTGCCCATTTGCTACTGCATTCCTTAGGCACGCACCCATTTTGGCAAAGTCAGCCCCTCCTAAAGTCAAGTACTTTTGCCTTTGTATGGCTTGACTCTATTGCTGTGTTTATCGTGAATCATATTGTTTGATGGTTGCTAGTTCCCAGATGGCTATCCACTTCTACATCTGTTATCATCTCTCCATCTCCATTTGAGAGTACCAGGTCTAAGACTGCTCCCTCTTGAGTGGGTTCCAATACTAGTTGTCTAATGCATGCCCCGTGTAGGGCATCTATAATAACCCCACTCTTAGAAGTGGCTGCTGCAACTGCACTCCAGTTAGCATCTGGCATATTCAGATCCCTCATCAGCAATATCTCCCCTTTTTCTACCATTCTAAGGATACTTTCTATCATTTCCTTGTCCATTTCCTCCCTTGAGATGGGGGCCTGTATGCAACCCCTGTACGGATTGTGGTGTCATTGCCTGTCTCCAAATTGACCCACAGTGCTTCCTCTCCTCCCTGTTTACCCTTTTTTTCTGTTGCTTTGATTACTTCCCTTATGTAGAGAGTTATTCCTCCTCCTCATTTACCATCCCTGTCCCTCCTGTTGATAGTGTATCCTGGTATGTTTATGTCCCAATCATGGGTCTGTGTGTACCATGTTTCTGTGACTGCCACAATATCCAGATGTTCCTCCTCCTCCTTCAAGGCCACTAATTCAGGAAGCTTGTAACCCAGACTATGGGCATTGGTACTCATTGCTCTCCATTTTTTGATGGCTTTTTCTCTTGTAGCAACATCCCCCACTGACCTTTCTACCTTGGTCTTTTCGTCATTTAGTACCCTGTTTTGTAGGGGGAGTCTGAGAATTCCCTGCTGCTTATCAGTGCCTCCTCCCTTGACTAGTTTAAAAGCTTGCCAATGAATGATTTAAACCAATTGCCGAGAAGACTTGTTCCCTTCCTGGACAGATGTAGACCATCCTGCCAATATAGGCTGGTATCCCTCCAGGTGGAACCCCAGTCCCCAATGAAGCCAAACACCTGTGCTCCACATCATTTTTTCAACCATTCATTGAATCTCATGGTGCGAAGTACCCTCGCCTCACCTATACCATAGACAGGCAGCACCTCTGAGAAGGATACTGTGTGTGCTGCCTGTCTTAGGCCCCTCCCCAACTCCACAAAGTCCTCCTGCACTGCTCTAATCTCATGTTGAGCCAAGTCATTCAACCCTAGGTGGACAATGACATCCAGCTCAGTCTCCCGTGCAGCTGTTCTCATGATCCTGAGGATGTGCTTCCTGTCCCTCCAAGTCATGGCACCAGGCAGGCACTTTACTTCAGTGTTCCCTACTCCCTCCAGTTCTATCCCCCTAATAATTGAGTCCCCCACCAGGAGCTACTTCCTTTCTCTGTGGTGTCCTCTGTGTCCTTCCTGTGGACCTCCCTTGTTACAGTTGTCAACAACCTCCTTAGTCTCCTCTGCAGGTGCATCCATAGGGGAACTTTGCTCCCCCAGAATGGTGTATGGATTGTGGAGTTGTAAAACTGACTGGGTGTGCCTCTGTTCCACCAGTCTCACCCTCCCTGAGCCCACTGTGGTCCAACTGCTGTGCTTTCTTGGCACTCTCTGAGGCAGTGGTGGTGGTGGCCCTAGTGCTCACTGGGTGGGAGAGGTTCCCTTACTACTGTCCAGTGTGGCCTGAAGATGGGCAATCTCCTCCCTCAGGGCAGAGAGTTGCCTTCAAATAGGGCTCCCGGAAGACTGCTGCCCCACAGTCAGTGCATTGCACTACTCCCCACGTCTATCTTCCTGTTTATCCTGTGCAAGTTTTTTTGTCTTTTTTCTTTCTCTCGCTCTCTCTCTCTCTCTCTCTCTCTCTCTCTCTCCCCTTCCAGTTATTGTTTTTATATATATATATATTTATATATACAGTATATATATATATATACATATACATAAATCTATATATTATATATATATATATATAAAATATAATATGTATGCTTATATTGCCAGTGCAGTGTACAGAAAGGGATATGACGGTGGTATGCACCTTGTCCTTTTGAGGAAATCCCTGGTATAAAGGAAATGGTACCAGAGGTGGGGGGGTGAGTGGAAGGGGGATTTGGGCCCAAACTGTACCCTCTTGAAACAATCAGCTGAAAGCTCTTACCCACCACTACGATGAGTGTTGACCTTCCTGTCAGCAGGACAACCTACACAACAATTTAACAGAGAAATTACCCTGCTAAACAAAGAAAAATCAAACAGCTGAGTCAAACACAGGTAAACCTCCCCAGCCCCAACACAGCCTGACAATTTGTTGTCTGAAAGCTATCAGCCTCTAAGCAAGTCAGCTTTGCACCAAGAAAGAAACAGTAAACAGTTATTTAAATTCCTCTAAGTTTAAACTCCCAGTCTACAAAGCAGTACTGAAAAGCTCCATCCAGAAACCCTTGACTGACTAGTGTCACACCTGTGATGTAAGCAGGCCTTTTTGTGAAGATAGTCTGCTCTGTCTGGGTTGAATACACAATCCCTCCACTGAACACAGGAATAATAATTAAATCAAACCTCAGCCAAGTGCAATTCTAAAAGGTGCAAAAATATCCTTACAAATACTAGGTCTCTACTCCAGTGATCTATCACAGTGAAAAGCAAGTTCAGTAGTAGTTTACTCCCTCTGCTTATAAAATTAACACTCCTGAAATTGAATCCTGCAAGCATGTTCTTAATTCAAATAAGCAAAAATGAAAGTACCAGTAAAACTGTTTCAAACCTTCCTCACAAGTCCCAATCAATATTATGCCTTTCCAGGCTCCCAGTTCTGAAAAATGAGTATGATTGTGTCCTCTTCAGTATAGCAAAGTCTTCCAGCTTCAGGTCTGGCTACCTACAGTAGTAGCCACAGACATTGCCAGCTATTTCCAGATATTTCATGAAATTTCTAAAGAGTTTCTCTCTGCCGCCCCTACTGTGGAAATGGAGAAAGCATGAGATATTTCTGGAAATATTACAGAAATTTCAGGAAATAGCTTGCAGTGTCAGTGGCTGCTACTGTACATCTCTTAGCAGCATATTGCAATCTGTAATCCCATATCAAAACTTTGGATAATGTCCAATGGATATAAAAAGTGTCTCAAGATTCATTCTGAGATTTCACAACATACTTGAATAATAAAACAATCCTACTTGAAAGAGAACTGTTGTTAGGGGTGGTGTCTTGATTTTAGGCAGCATGAATTTGAATCACAGGAAACTAGTTATGCTAGATTCAAAGCCTTAGTGAACCTTGTATCCTTATTCAATATCTCCATGCTGGAGTTAGCAAAGAAAAATATACTCAAATCTATGGAGATATAATATAATATGTAGAGAATCTCTCCTAGATATTTATTCCTTTGACCTTTAAAGAGAGGGTGTTTATGCACTATGTGTCCAAGATCATCTATGTTGCCATTTCCACAAATGCAAAATGGTGAAGAGGTCTCCTTTCTGGGTTCCCTAGAGTATAGCTGGTTAGGATGGAACAGGTCTAGGCTACATTTTGTATACAGATTTCTTGTTTTCTGAAGCTTAAATTTTATTGAAAATATTTCAATATACAGGACATGTAATAAATCCACAAAGAGAATTACAATATACAGGGGAGAAACAATTGTTTATAATATACAAGGCTCATTTATCTAAATAGATACAAATATCAAAATAACAATAGGCACCAGTCCCTTTCAGTAACCAGTATCTCCATCCTGCTTCCATACCTCTTCTAGTTATGAGGTGCTTGAAGATATCCTGACCCCCTCATATTAGAATGTCACATAAGGACTATATTCATAGAATAATATCTGTTCTAATTGTGGTTATATAATACAGTATAACCATGGAGTCCATCTATTTTGTATGTTGTCCTCTGTTTTTTTCTGAAGGTGTGATGTCATTTTTACCATTTTCCATTCATCCCAAACAGTATCTTGTAATTGGGTCAGGGCTGGTGGCTCCAATTTGATCCAAAGGTGAGCTATGACTTTTTTAGCTGCAGTGTGGAGTATACCTAGATATATTGCTTATTTTATTTTATTACTTTGTTAGCCAGGTAAGTGCACATAGCCAAAGGCCTGTTTTTATGAATGACCCGGAGCCTAGAATTTGGCTAGATGTTACAACATAGATCATACAAACAAGTATAATACAGTACAAAAACAATGCAAATCCCATTACTTTATTTATTTAATTAATTAATGTATTTATTTATTAAATGAATCAGAATTACAAACCTTTGAGTGAAAGACTATTTTGCAAAAGGCTTCACATCAGGGAGGTACAAACAATGAAACAGCAAATAACAAGGAAAAGGGAACATATACAACAAGCAATTATTATACAGGATAGAAACTCTCCATAGTCAAAAACAAATTGTGTAATAAATCAAACAGGCAAGCATAATTAAACAAAGTCCATAAAATCTCATCAGTGGAGACATGAATTTGATCTGAGAACAGGGCCAGACCATATTTAAATCTTAAGGTTTGAAGCAGTCTCAAGAGCAGGTGGAGACAATATGTTCCCTGAGGAGAGCTTTGAAGTTACCAAGTTTAGATTCAGCAGGGATGGCAGCTAGTAGAGAGTTGAAACAGAGGGGAGCCCTGTAGTGGAAAGAACGCTGGCCAAAGGCAGTCCTACAGAGGGGAACTTGCACGGGGGCTTTGGAAAAGCTTCTAGTTGCTCTAAGCAAGGGGGTGGATTGTAAGAGAGAATGGAGCCTGGGAGTGAAAAGGCCTGATGAGATCTTCTTGGTGATTAGACAGGTTTGTATTTTAGTCTGCTATCAAAATTCAGCCAATTAGACAGACTGTAAAGGTTACAAGTACAGTATGCATATGCCTGTCACAACCAGTGAAAAGACGACAGGCTTTGTTCAGTGACACCTTAATCCTACAAAGGGCAGTGCAGTCTGCAGCTCCATTTTTATTGATACCATAGTCCACAAGTTAGAGGACAGATGAAGTAACTGGCAGGTGAAGTGCATCAGGGGGCAGACAGCACCTGATATGATAAAGAAGCCCTATTCTGGTGTTGAGGGCAGTGCTACACTGGTGGATGTGGTCATGGAAGGTAAGGGCAGAATCAAGAGTGACTCCAAGGTATTTAAAGGAGGAAACATGATCCACGTACAGGTTGTGAGAGTTGCAGATTAGTAAGGGGGCACCCTGTTGTTATTCTGGCAGTGCAAAAAAAACATGACCTTGGTTTTCTTGTAGTTGAGTACTAGTCTATGGGAGGAGAGCCAGGTTTTAGTTTCTGAGAAAACATTTTGAAGGGCATGCTGGAGATGGGTGTGGCCTTAAAAACAATTACAATTCATCTGTTGTATCAAATATGATTTGAGTTGTGTTTTGAGTACATTGAACCTGCAGGTATTGAGACATGCAGATGGAAGTGCATTCCAAGTTTTAATGGCTTGAACAAAGAAAGCATGTTCACCTATTACAGTTGAAACCCTAGGAATTGACATTCTATCACTAGAAGAAAATATTAATTCCCTGCTTTCCTTCGTAGGTACTAATAATCTGGCTAAGGGTGAGGAGCTGTTAGTTCTAACTGAGTTATAATTCAAACAATCCAGTTCATACTGAAAACTTAATGTAGGAGGTAGCCATCCTGTTTCACTATAAAGTAAACAATGGTGAGTACTATATGGTTTAAAAGTTGCAAATCAACATACAGTATTGCATTAAATGTTTTTTCTATTAGATTTAAATCAGGTATAGATAACTAAGTAAACAAAAATGAATTATAATTCAGTATAGGCAGGGGAATACATTTAGAAATTGCAAATCTAGTTTCCCTGGTTAAACTTCCTCTCAATTTAAACAAAACTACCAATCATTGATTTATTTTACTACTAATGCACTTAATATATGAGGTAAAAGATATATGCATGCCATATTCTTATTCTGTCTGGGGTATAGCAAAAGGAGTGCTGTTTCTGGAGAAAGGCTGTCATAATCAGAGAGTATCTCTCGAACCTCCCATTCAACTCCTTTCCAGAAGGAATGCAACAATGGGTAACTTCAAAATATATGAGTATGTGTGGCAATCTCGCAACCACAGTTTTGCCAGTATGAGGACTCATGTGTGGAAGAGAACTTTGCAGTTATCTGCATGTTCTAAAATTCAGAATAGCCATTTTCCAGCTAAATTCTCTCCATTTGTAAGAATTAGTTATGTTGTGTTGTCCTGAACATATCAGTTCCCACTGGGATGGGGGTAAAACAAAGGGATAATTCAGCTTCCCAGTTTATTTGTCTGTGTTCTACATCTACATCTGGAAGCTGCTACAAGGATTGATAGCAATGGGAGAGGAAATGGGCAGGCCAAATTCAATCTAGAATAAAAAAGAATAAAATGGGCCAAAGGAGTTAGGTGTGGATCATTAATCTATATATCGAAGTGCTTAGGGAGGTAGTGTCAATTCAATTCAATTTTATTATTTCAAAAGATATATTAAAAAAAATGTATTGCATCACCAAGATATAATATCAATTATATATACACACTATTAAAATATTGAACTTTAAAAAGACATTTCATCCTTTCTTTATCCTACTTATGAACATTGCCAGACCATAAATATCCTTAATTTTACTCAAACTTAGTAATTGTTTCATACAGTTCACTTTACAGCTCAAATTACAGTTACCAATTAATGACAATACCCATTTTGTTCTTTCATTCATCAATTCTTCATATTCTAGCAATTTATGGGTTAAAATAGGAGATGACACATTCATACATTTACATTTTATATCAATCACAGAGTAATCATTCCATTTATTAAATTGTAACTGAGTTATTCCCAAGCTTTCTAGTCTTAAATTGCATAATATATACCTATGCCATTTATTTTCGCAATGGACTAAATAAAATTCAGCCTCACCACCAGATTTTATATTTGAGTATAAGCCATATATATTTATCTTGTGTATCTTAGATAGATCCTTCTGGACTGTAACATCTCTTATTCTCTGTTCTGCTTCCTTTGTATAACCATCTACATTAAGCATTGCCTTAGTTGACCAAAGGTCCTCTAGGCCCAACCTTTTTAGCAACAAGCTTGCTACAGAAAACCATATATTAGGTACAGAACCTACAGCCATACAGGCAATATGGTCCACCCAACATAGTTTTGGTAGTCTATTATCATCCATATTCATTATCCTATTCCAATATTTAACTACTCTAACTTTGATTCTAGTGCCGAGGGGACATAATTGTGTTTCAAGTCTCATAAATGCAGGTGGACAGTTTTTAGGTAAACTAAGCATGATCCTCATAAAACTATTTTGTATGCACTCAATTTTCTCCTCACTAACAAAAAGGCCCCAAACTTCACTCGCATATAGCGTCTATGAAATAGTTTTTGCTTCAAAGGTCCTTTTGAGGAATATGAAAGAATTATTTGCATACTTATTTGCAAACCTATTTATCGCACTCATGGAAGCATATGACTTATTTTTTATCTCATCTAATTGTATATTCCATGACAAGTTTCTTTCAAAGATGATACTTAAGTACCTATATTCTTTAACTTCTTCTATCGTTTTCCCTTTGATCTCCCAAGTTTTGTTGGTACAACCTCTGTTCCCAAATGATATTATTTTTGTTTTGTCAACATTTAATTCTAAGTCTAGTTCCTCTAAGGTATCTAAGAAACTCTTTATACCCCTTCTTAAACCAAGCGGGATCTGTGAGATGACAATAGCATCATCTGCATAGCACAACATTTGATTTTTTTCTTTGTTTATTATTGGAGGAAATGTATCTATTTTCCTAATTTCCTTTATAATAGTCTCAATATATAAATTGAAAAGGAGAGGGGCAAGTAGACATCCTTGTTTAAGCCCATTATTAATAGTTATTTCTTTGGAGAGAGCCCCATCCCTTGAATATTTAACTACTGCCGTTGTATTTAAATGCAAAATTTGCAAAATTCTTAGTAGCTGTTTATCAATTTCCAATGCTTCTAGTATCTCCCATAACTCATGGTGATTAACCGAATCAAATGCAGCCTTTATATAAATGAAACAGACATATAATGATCCCCTCTTAACTTTAACATACAGATCAATTGTATACTTTAGCTTAAAAATCAGATCTAGGGTACTTTGTCTTTTCTTGAAGCCACATTGAAATTTAGATATCAGATCATTCGTCGCCATCCAATCTGTCAATCTTGTTAATGTTAAACGTGTATATATCTTCTGAGCCACCGGCAATAATGTAATTGGCCTATAGCAAAAAGGATCTTGTTTTTGTCCCCTCTTGAAAATAGGTACAATTACACCTTTATTCCAATTAGGGGGCAAAACACAAAAACAACTTATTGTCCTAAATAATGGTATAAACACTGTAACCCAGTAATCTATATTATATTGGAATATTTCAGTTGGAATCCCATCAATTCCTGGGGCCTTATTTCTTTTTTGATCCATTATTGCTCTCCTTATTTCAGCAGAAGTAAAATAATATTCATTTGAATTTAGGTTTTCCTCTACATGTTGCTCTTCAAGAGCACTATTAGAATTCCTATTATAAATTCTAGAATAGTGATCCACCCATTGATTTTCTGAGATCATGCCTAATAAATTGTATTGTATATTATTTTCATTGTAACCATGTGCCACCAAAGACCAAAATAATTGATTATCCTTATTCCATATAGCCCCCTGAAGCTTATCCCATAATGAGCTCTTATAACATTGTTCTGTAGTATACGACATACTTCTATACTCATACTTTAAAGTTCTGAACGCCTTTAATACAATCAAATTGGGACTTTTTACCCTTAGTTTCACAAGTTTTTTAATCTCTTTTCTTAGTTGTTCACATTCTTTATCAAACCAAGGTTTATCTATCCCAGTACATGATTTAACCATCCTTCTACCTTTTATACTAAGTACATCCACTAATTCTGTCATAAAGAGCTCATATTGTTTCATCTATAGTATTGCCAAATCTTTACTAAAAATTCCCAAATTAATCTCCAAACTTTCTAAAATCATACTATGATCCAACTGCTGTAAGATCTTCTCTTTGGACTCTTCTGTGTACTTATTCCAAATATTTTTTTTTTCCATACCTAATGCACATATTTTGATTTGCCACGTTTTCTTGCTCATAGTTCTTTTTTGTTTGTTTAAAAATTAACCTAAATGCACAAGTCAAAGGAAAGTGATCACTCTCCCATGACTTTAAGATCTTAAAATAATTTACTTTTAAATAATCCATAACATCTGTCATACAGAAATCTATTTTGCTCCCTCCATTCATAGTAGGTAAAGTCACTTCTCCACCCCAGTCCTCCTTTGTTCTACCATTCAATATTCTTATGCCAGACTTATTTAAATATTGTAATAATAGCTTACCTTTTAGACTTATGTGCCTGTCCCTAGACTGTCTAAGAGGGATGTTTAATAAATCACCAGTTCCCCAGTCACTCGAGGGACCTTCAATTTCCTCTCCCACCCGAACATTAAAATCACTAGCCATAAAAATAATTATGTGTTAATGTTCAAAACTGGGGGTGGGGACCCAAAAATACTCCACTCGGGCTGTTGTAAAATTTATCAAAGTTCTTCATTTATTTTTGTTAATTGCCCTGACATTTCACACACGTGTGCTTTTTCAAAGGGCTTTTCATACATTCTGTAAGAATAATAGATAAATATTGTTTATAAATCTTACATTTTTGGATTCCATTCCTTATCATTATTCTTCTATTAAGATTTTGTATTAAACTTCATTACCACTGTGCTTCTTTCTCATGCTACTTATAGTACATACTCTGTGCTTTGTTCATTCTTATAATTAAAACTTTACAAAAATAATAGACAGTAATAGAGAATATGTACCCTGTATTCATGCTTTGTTTCCACACTGGCCAGACACTTTTTACTTCTGCCTTTGCCTGTTCTATTGATTCTTCATGGCAAAGAATTGCACCAAACTTGTGTCTTAACTATAATAATATAAACAATATGTGAAAATGCCTTCAGCAACCTTATTTAGCAGGTTATTTTCAATACAATAATCACACAACTTTCCCTTATTGCTAATTATACTTGGAGTTCTTGCTTTCCATTCTTTAATGTCACCACCCATTCTTTCTAAAATTATCATTAACTTTTTACTGTTGACAGTCATGGAATATAAACATTAAATAATGCCAAACTTTGCTCATTTCCCAACAACAGAACATACGTATAGAATTTGTTATAAATTCCTACATCTAAACATACATAATTTAATGACAAACTAAAATATATGGCCAGTCCTCCTTTATATCTTCCAAACTTGAAATTTTTATACCCGGGTAAACCATAACCTATATCCCTTTATACAGGCATCCTGATTTTTTCCTACCCACGTTTCCTGGAAGAGAAGGAAAGGAAATCTCATCAGCCAATCCAAACATGGTTTATCCTCAAGTTTACCTTTTAGTCCGGCAACATTACATGAAACTATTTTTAATTGATCTGTCTGTGTCTTCAGTCAAAATAATGAATCATCTGTCTCTAAACTTCCATCTTCTCTTTTTATCACATACTGAGCTTTATTTCTTTGTTCCCCTCTACTTTCTTGTGTTAACTGGGCTGTTTCTGTATCAATTGACTCATCTGACTCTAGAATAATTGAATTATTTATTCTTTCCCCAAGTTGTTTCCTTCCTCTTCTAATCCTACATCCTTGATTAACCCCACATAACATATGCACCATCTCAGTTGGTTTTAGAAAAGCAGTAATTCTTGGTTGCTTAACTGAGTTATTTTCTCCTCTCCTTTTTCCGCATTGTCCTAATTGTCCAATTAAATGCCTCTCCATTATTAGCAATAGTCTCAGAAGTAGTTCTAATTGTCACATCAAGTATTATTCCCAGGTCTACAAAGTTTTCTTTTTCCTTCAAGATCAGCTTAAGTACACCACTATTTCTTAAGACCACATATAACCAACCTTTATATGGATTAATGCTGTATCTATAAACCAATCTAATATCTTGCCAATTCACCTTATTCCCTAGCATCCCCTTAAAAAGATTATAAGATGTAAGTTTCACTGTATATGGATTTTCATTTCTTTGTTTTAGGACGCCTTTTGCAAATAATGTAGGTAAGAGCTCCCTAGCTAGAATTTGCCTCTCTTTTTCAACCTCATTTCTTTTATATAGCTCTATAGACTTATCATCATTTGTTTTTCCCCTATCCTTCTCATTTTCTATTTTGTCTATCTGCTTTATTTTACTTAGTGGAAATGTTCACATATTTTTTCCAGATTGTAACCTCTCTTTCTCAGTTCCTTTTTTAGTTGTTTTTGCCTTTTCTTTAATTGGGGGCAATGTCTATATTTTTTATTTCCATATGGCCCTGATTTCTTTTTCTCTCTTTTATTTTTGCTTTTTCCTGTTGTTTATTTATTTATTTGTTTGTTTATGTTAACCAGGTAAGCACACTAGACAACAAGTGCCTATTTTCAGGTGTGGGAGGTTACAGAGTACATGAGAAACATTATACAATGTCAGGGTAACATACAGGCCCACATACTGGTGGTTCCAGGGTACAAGAGAAACAAAATACAGAGTCAGGGTAACATACAGGCCCACGTACTAGTGGGTGGGACAGCAAACAGTACACAAGGCAAAATTATACAGTAAAGTAGGCAGTACATCAACAGGGTACTTAGTAGCATGGAGAGGTAAAAATCAACGGGTAACAACAAGGCAGAGAGTTGTTGAATAGTAAATTTTCTGAGGCTGAGCTCTTTAATTACCAAATCTATCTCCTTAAGTTCTTTATTGGCAATTTCCTCTGTCATTTGTTTAATTGTTTGTTTCATTATTTTAGGATTTTTTTTCTTTCATTTTTTCATCCATAGAAAAATTTATGTTACTCATCTATTCATCAGTTCCTTTCACCTCATACTGACTTATTATCCCATTTCCTCTTTCAACCTTTATACTTTATTCCTTTTCAGTGACATTATCTTTTCTCACTTTCAATTCTACATCTGTATCCCAAATTTTTGATTTTATCCACAAAATGTTCAATAAACACCCCAAAAAGAGTAATCATTTCCAGCATTTGTGCCTTACCAAACATCAATTCTCTTTTTAATTCCTCCAATTTTAAAAGTAGAGGATTAACCACATTTGGATTTTCTTGTATACCAGGGTCTAAATTCCCCATCCTCTGCTAGAATTACTTCTTGAACCACAAATGTTATGCCCTGCTCTAATATAATGGGTCAAAAAGGATTTAAATTCCTCCAAAAAAGAATCAGGTGTTCTCTTACATTGCTGGTTGCCCTTTTTTGGGGTTTACATTATTCTCCATTGGGGTCAAAGAGTTCAGTGTCTGATTTTCCATTATACTACTTGAACCACATATAATTAAATCAGAACAATTATTATCTAACTGCTTGTCCATCATTTCCTTAGATTTTCTTATTACAGGAAGCATATCCTTTCCAGTGACAAAAGGAGCAGCATCCCCCTCCTCCAGGCTCTTTTTTTTCATTCAATTTTGAAACAGAGGTATACTGCTCAGGAGTAATTGCTTCAGTTAAATCATTAGGTTGCCTTTCTATAAAGTCCCCAAAACCATTTTCTTCAAATCTTCTTATTTCCTCTAAAAGAGGGTGGGTTAATTGTGATTTATTTCCTATTCTAGTAGGATAGGATGTTGTTCTAGGGTTAATTTTTTTTAGAATGTTCTTATTTCCCCTTAATTCAATCTGATCTATGTTAGAGCATATATACTGTACAATGTTCCCAGGTATATCTGGTGGCAGTATAGCGCAGTGGTCTAAGGCTCTGAGCTGCAAATCTGGTGACATCCAGCAGACCAGACCTGGGTTTGAATCCCACAGCTTCCCCTTGCATACTGTGTGACCCTGGCAGTGTCACTTAACCTCCTTGCGCACAGTAATGCTCCCTGTAAAAAGCTTTCAGCTTAGTGTGCTATACCTGGTTAAACAAATAAAAAAATATCTTTCCTCTGATAAATCACTTTCCCCTTCTTTAGCCTCTTTTCATTCTTTCTAGTATACATTTTCATTATTTCTAATAAAAAAAAAACACACACACACAATATCCAACAGTAATCCAAAGACAGGGAAAGTGTCTCTTAGGAAATGTAATATAATTACTGTCCAATAGGTGATATCACCATAAAAACCAAAGAGTCTAAATAGGTAAATCAATGAGCAGTTCTTCACTGTAAGCCTGTAGACCAAACTCCTTCTGGGCAGCAGATCCAAATAGAGAAATAGACTAGAAAAAAAAGGAAAAGAATAGCTAAATACCAGCAATACCAACTATAGCCAAAGGGAATTTCTTAAAGCACATAATCTAAAAGTCTTTATTATAAATAAATAAAACATAGAAACTTACGTCAGGTTTATCATCATATTTTCTAATAGTAGCGATGTAAGCACTAAATTCACAATTCCTACCGAGACCGACGGACTGATTCCTCATCAAGTAGTACTTCTTTACAAAGATGTATCAGTCATGCAGTATTCTTCTAGGCCACAATCCATACAGGATAAAAAACTAGGGAGAAAAAGAAAAAAAGAACTAAATAGCAGAATTGCCGCAGAGAACAATAAATAAATAAATAAATAAATAAAAATAGAATAAACTAAAAACAAAACATACAGTGCCATAGCCAAAAAAGATGAAAAGTCAAGCTTGTATAACCCCAACAGGATTCACAATGGAGATGGATAGAATAATCTCCTATCGCTATCCGCCGAAAGTAGTCAGGCATGAATTCAAAAAGCCCAAGAAACCAAGTAAAGCAAAGCTGCTTTAACTAATTGAGGTACGCTGGTGAAAGAACCAAAAACAATGAACACAGCTACCTGAGATACAAGCCTTTACTTTTAACCATAAGGTCACATGATATAGCTTGTAAATCCAAATGGTGTGAAAAGCAAAACCTGAAAATAAACCAAAAATAAAATAATGACACTCTTAATAAAAACAAATTAGAGATCTAAAATCACATAAACAGCCTAACAAACTTAAAAACCAATACACCAATAAAATCTAAATAGGTTATCAAGCATGTAAGAATAAAAAAGAACGTTTTTTTACTTTTCCCTTTGTCTTTAAAATTAACTTTAAAACTGAAAATATGTGGGATTTTACGGTCAAGTTTTAAACTCAGAATCATATGATAACAATAACAATAGTAGGATGGGAGAACAAAGAATTGAATAGGGGCAAACAGTCAGCAGTCGCTAGCCCCAAAATCTATTCGGTGATCAGCCAAGGCCCCCCGGCAGCTAGGATCACAGAAAAGCTAACAATAAGAAAGTAAAAACTTCATTTAGTGCATATGGAGCATAAAGTATATATAGTCCAGCAAAATAATCTGGTAGCACTGGTTGCTCTAATATCTCTGGTGTCTCCAGAGTCTGCAATGGGTCAGAAGGGCTCTAATTTCCCCCGATATCTCTTTCAAAAACTTTCAGCGCTATTATCACCAGTATCACAGAGTCAAACCAGGCAAATATTGAGCCGACCTAAGATCTTCTCCTTAAGGTCACAATTCTTCCAAGCAGTTCTCTCTGAGGCCAATATCTGCAAAAATAAAAGTTATAAGTAAATGTTGAAAACGTCAATGTTCCTTCATAACTACTGTATGTTGATTTTTGATATTTTTACCCCAAATCTTCAAGGTAGTATTTTTATGACCCCACATTATGATCAAGATAGGTGGATTTTTTTAAATAGAGTTTGTCTTAAGAATGATTTCCCTTGAGCAACAGTGAAAAAATATTTTGGAGAAGATTTGAAAAATCATACCTGTCATAAACATCTGGTGGGGTAACAAAAGAGCTACAGTATGTTGCACATTTGTGGCTAAAATCTGTAAAAATCACACTGCTATGAGTAAACATTGAAAAATGTCAATGTTTCTTTAGAACTTCATTGTTTTTTGACATTTTGACTCCAAATTTCAAGTCTTTTTACGACACACCTTATAATCAAGACAGGTGAAAGTTTTTAAATCCTGTGCAAAAGGTGATTTTGCATAATGACTGTGAAAACATATTTTTAATAGGATTTGAAAAAAAATTACACCTGTCATGTTCATGAGATGGGGTAACAAGAGGTTATGTTGACAATTTGGGGCCAATGTCTGCAAAAATCATAAAGTTATGAGTAAACATGGAAACAATTTAATGTTTCTTCATTACTTCATTGTTTGTTTGTCTTTTGCATTTTGACCCAACATTTTCAACATAGTCTTTTTATAACCCCACCGTATGATCAAGACAGGTGGATTTTTTAAATCCAATTCAAACGGGGATTTTGAGAAGCAACTGCAAAAATATGGTTTTGAGGGATTTCAGAAATTTCATCTACTTTGTTCATGATGTGGGCTCTCAAAAATGCTGAGCTGAAATTTTGAAGCGAGCGTTTTTTTAAAATGTCAATTTTTAAGGAGTAGAAGTTCAAAATGCAGTAAAAAGCCTTAAGTAAACTTATCTTATTTTCAGGCAGCAGAATGTTTGGTGCCATCATTCATGATAGTTCAGTGCAGCAGTGGATATGATAGATAAGCGAAGGGTGCAGGGGGTGTGGGATGGTGAGTGCTGAAAGGGATATTGGGGCGGGTTTGGAGAGCTAGAAGAAGGGTCCTTTATTCCAGAATTTATCACATGGGGATGAGGAACAGAGGGTGGTGGGGGAGAGCATGAAGAAAGGGGAGAGGGAGGGCTTTTATTCCTTGCACAGGGACCATGAAGTGAGGGTGGAGGTAGGGGAGCACATACTGTAGAAGAAAGGAGTGGCAGGGCTTTTGTTCCTTGCATGAGGGCCAATAAGGGGGGATTGGGGATGTGCAGTATGGGAACGGGACTGAGGGGGGGCAAACACTAGCAGGACTAGACAAACATTGCTGGAGAGTGCTGAGAAGGAGAAAACAGGTGAGTTTTGTATTGTGGAATACCAGGTTACATAGATGCATAGATACATAGACAGTGTCGGCAGATAAGGGCCTATGGTCCACCCAGTCTGCCCATTTGAGCTTGTAAGTTCAGCATATGTTTTCCTAGAAGTCTGTTGCCCATACTGTACTACTCAGTCCAGATATGTGAATGAATTCATTTAATAAAGTGACAGAAAACCATGAGTTAAATAATGTGCTGTGTAAGAGCACAGTGCTGGCATTAATACAGCACAATTCATTCACATATCTGGACTGAGTAGTACGGTATGGGCTGCACGCCCATTGTCTCATGCTGTGAACCAATGGGCATGCAGCTCTACTGAGCTGTCAGTTGGCGGGCGGCGGGGCAGCAGGCAGGTGGGGTGCCACCCGCCCGCTGACAGGGGGGAGCGGGGAGGTGGGGCTCAGTGGGTACAACAGACCACCAGGGTAGTAGGGGTATTTGATGAGGTACTGATGCCTGCGATCGGGCTCAGTGCGGTCCACTGGACCACCAGGGATATTGGACTTGGGGGGGTTCAATTATGGATGCCTGCAATCGGGCTCAGTGCGGTCCATTGGACCACCAGGGATATTGGAAGGTTTTTCTTTTATATTACAGGTATGCCCGCAATCGGGCTGCAGGGGGCATCGGTCCCTGATGGCTGCTGCCTGGCAGGGTGCCAGGCGCAAGTCATTGGGGATCGACACACCTGCATGCTAATGGCATGTAAATGGGGCTGTAATGGGATGCAAATGGTCCCCTGTGCTCCTTGCATAAATTATGGCCCCATTTGCATGTCCCCATTTGAATATCGCAGGTGCTGTGCATGGCGCAATGGCACTTGTGCCAGTGCATCTCCATGCTCCACTCTGGCCACTTGTGCTGGCACACTGCCACTGCACCATGCACAGTGAGGGTGGCCAGGGTGCGATATTCAAAGCTGCTGCACCACAGAGCAGCTCCGTTAAATATCGCCCAGGCCACACCCCTGCGCAACAAAGTTGAGCTGCTCCCAGGCTTGCGCCACAGCCTGATGCAGGTTGAATATCCGGGCCTTTGTGTTTATCTTTTGTTCAGTTACTCTTGAAAATTTACTTTCTAGCCTGCTTATAAGAATGTTTCTCTCACATCCATACTTTACTTTACCTACTTAGGCATTGGTCATTCCTGAAAAAGTTCTTTGGACCAGTGTACTTACCCAGTCAACAAATAAATACATGAATAGAAGAGATAGTGGGGGTGACAACTGAAAACAGATTTAAAAATGCCTGGGAAAAGCACAAGGATATCATAGGGTAAAGGGTATAATAATACTAATACAAATAACAATTAAAGAAATAACCCATTTGGGCAGACTGGGTAGGCCCAGACACCCTCATCTGCTGTCACATTGCATCTATGAATAAATAACCAAATACAGAATATACTGTATTTATATTAATTACAAAAAATTAAAAATAAAAATCTACCTTAATGCATACATTGAGTTGCAAAAATGCAAAGCAGACAAAGTAATAAAATAAAAAAATAGGTGTGAAATTCTCATGAGTCTTGGCAAACTGGTGATGTGGTGTTCCTCAGGATTTTCAATGCTAATGCCTACACTCCTCTCAGTTCCTGGCCTTGTGGCTCAAGGACAAACTACAGATCCAGGCTGTGCCCCATAGGTCTGTTACTCATTGCTACACAACTGTGACACTATACATGGGGCCCAAAGAATCAGTCATAACTTTCTTCATGTAGAGCCCTATGGCCCTGTGAAAAGCAGGAAATCTTTGATAACTTTCTTTACCCAGAGTCCTGTGGTTCCTGTGCAAAGCAGGTGATCATTAATTTCTTTGTGGGGTCCTGTAGGCTCTGCACAAAGCAGGACATCATTTGTTACATTCTGTGTTGGGCCCTGCATGAAGCAGGAAATCGTTCTTATTGCAGGTCCCAGATATTAAGATAATTCATGACTTTCTTCCAATAGTGGCTGCATGGCCCAGATTTGTAGCTTGTTCTTGGGTCACAAGACATGGGGCTGTAAGGCGCAGGTCATTGGAACTGGAAACCCTCAGAAGCAACACACAACCAATTTGTCAAGACTCATGAAACTTTGACCCCTATTTTTTGTATTTCTTTACCTTATCTGCTTTGTGTTTTTAAAAGTCTAATGTATACATTAATGTAAATTTTTTCATTGTTAATTGCTCTACTTTTTGAGAAAGTAAGATTTCTATCATGTGTCTTTCAGCCCTTATGTGTAGTATGCATTAGTGTAGATTTTTTTGCAGTTACTTTTTTTACTTTTTGATTAAGTATGTATGAACTTGCTTCATGCAGGGCTCTTTGTGCCCCATGTAAATCATAAATTGTATCCAATCGGGCTAAGTTGTAGGATTAGAAATTTTCACAAATACGTTTTTATGAAGTTTCATTCTTTGAAGCTGGTTTCATGACATAATTTTTTTAGGTTTTGAGAGAGTTAATGTTCATGAAAGCGAAAAAAAAAGAATTATTCTGTGCACTGAGAACATTGTTGAACACGGGGAGAGTTTATATAGCAAGTTTAGGGTGAAAGAAAAATCTTGCTTAGCATTTTATTCAGCCAGACTATCATTTTGGGTGAAAAATAGATTATAATTACTGGTGACCCCCTTTAACACATGGACCAGAGCCATGTTTCAAATGCCGTAATAACCGGTAGAACCAGTTATTACAGCGTTCAGAAAGCACCTTACTGGAGCTGGCCTGGTGGCACTGAGGGCTGAGGCACTGGATGCCACACCTCATGCTATGCCAGTGACCTGGGTTCGAGAACAAGCCCGGGTCATCGGGGTTTGGCAGGGGAGGACTAAGGTTGAGCATTGGGAGACAGCTCTCCTAGTCCTGGGGAGGGCTGGGGAATCCACCCCATGCTGCGGCAACCCCTGGGGATGTCCAGAGATACCGCTTGAGCTGGTGTGACTGGGGGGGGTGCTGCAGACATCAGCGTGTATATGCGCAGATGTCATTGCATGTCTGCGTTCCCAATGGGAGAAAAAGTGGAAATGGCTGGGCATGACCGTGCAGCCTGATGGCCGCACCCTGCCTCACTGGGAGGACTCATGTGAAATCGCACTGGGGGTGGTCCAGAGCTGGTCTGGCTGGATAGGGTATGGGGAGACCCTCCAGTGATCGGTGATGGCCGTGCTGGATCCATCATGTGAGTGAGCCTGGTGCTCTCCCAGCGGGCAGGGCTGGCAGCTGGATGCCCCCGCCAGTAGTCACCACAGCAGGTAGATAAATAAGATTAATAAAAAAAAAAAAGGAAAAGAAAAAAAAGCATGTACCTTACTTGCACTGTACTTAACTGCCACTTTCAGTTTCTTTGCAGAGTAGCGTGACTGAGTGGTGTTCTTCAAAAAATACCCCGCAGATGTCGACAAAGTCGAATCCTGTTTTAATAAAGCTGTCCCTTGTAGCACTTAACTTAGTTTTAGTTAGTTTTTTGTGTTAAAACCTCTGAGTACAGACTGAAGAGAGTGAGTGACTCAGTGGATTCAAAAAACGACATTCAAGTGTAAGCGAGTGTTTTTATGGCAACACTCGCTTATGGTTGAATCTCATCTTCTGAAGATGCCGAGTCACTCGCTCTCCTTAGTCTGTACTCGGCAGCTTTAATGCAAAATTAATAACTAAAACTAGGTTAACTACTACAAGGGACAGGGTTTTTAAAGCAGGAATGGAGTTTGTCTACATTTTCAGCGTTTTTTTTGAACGAACATTGGTCGGGCACGCTATCTTGCTTTTTCTGAATGAACACCGCTTGGTCACATTACCTTGCACCATCATTTATACAAAATAAAGGTTATGCAACTGTTGTGTTAGTGAGATCTTTTTACATACCCTTGGGGTGTGATGGCCTCATACACCTTTTGAGCTTTGCTCTCGAGGTTTATAGGTCATCCCACCCCTCGGGTGTGTAAACAAATTCTATAACACACAGTTGGATAACCATTATTCTGTATTTAAAGAACCACAAGTGACAAAACCAAAAATATATTTTGTGGTTTTGTGAATTAGATTTTGTAATGCATGCACCTGCTTTTTTTTTTCATTTTTCTAGGTGCCAACAGCACAGCTGTTAGCACCTGTTGTGATCATGTGTACTCTTTTGTGCATTTTATCAAGTTTAAGGTTACATTTAGTGTGAGTGATTTGGCTGCATGATGTCACTGATGATGTCAGTGCTAGGGCTTTTAGGTTTAGATGTAGGGATTCTGACCTACACAAACCTTGGTGAGATCTGCTGTATTGCACATTTTTTATCACTACAACTTTCACTGCATGACAGAAGTTGTTAGATGGCATTGGTGATGTAGTGAAGGGTTTCTTCAGAGCTAAATAGCAGACTTTCAGATAACTGAACTTAGTTCTACAGTATGTTGCAGTCAAATTAGTCCTGGCTGAGACTTGCCTAGGTTTGAATATAATTTGAGTCAGCTGTTTTGCAAGTTCTAACATTAGCTCTCCACCATAGGAACTGCAACTTACTTGTAGCTCAGTGGCACACATAATTTGTGTTTGTTTAGCAGGCAAAGCATCAGTGGTTGAAATCCTAGTAGGGACTTAAACTTTTCTTTGTTGTTATTTTGTAAGTTGGAAACTTAAGTGCTGATTCATAGTGTTGTGGTGTTGGAATAGTAAATTATAAGATAAGTAAATTTAGAAAAGAACAACAATTTGTGAAGGCAAATTGCATGCTGGGATTAGATCCCCAGTTGCCCTTTTTGAAGGTTGTGACATAACCTTTACACCATAGGAAATGCAACTCTCTTACATGCAGTTCAGTGGCACATTGAATGTATGTTCACTTAGCAGGCAATGAATCAATGGTTAAAATTCAGGTAAAGTCAAGATCCTGAGCAGGCATTAAACAATGTTTATCATCTTTTTTGTAAAATGGAAATGCACTTGTGTAGTGATTCATTGTGGTGTGGAGAGGAATAGTTAATTATATGAGAAGAACATTTAGCTAAGAACAAAAATCTATGAAGATAGAAACATAGAAACATAGAAGCTGACGACAGATAGGGACCGCAAGGCCCATCCAGTCTGCCCATTTCTTTTTCTACCTTATAAATGTGCCATTGGTCTTTGCTCTGTCAGTGGCCTATCTATTCATTCTCATCTGTATTGCTCCCTTATGCCTATCCCATGCCTGTTTGAAGCTCTGCACTGTATTCATAGCCACCACTTCCTGAGGTAGACCATTCCATGCATCCACCACCCTTTCTGTGAAAAAGAATTTCCTCACATTCCTCCTTAATTGACCTCCCTCTAATCTCATGCTGTGTCCTTTTGTCCTGCTATTTTTCTTATATTGAAACATGTTAGACTCTTTCACCTTGTTAATGCTCTTAAGGTGTTGGACTGGCCCTAGGACTGATCCCTGAGGTACCTCACTTATGACTTGCATCTCTTCTGACTGTATACCATTTACCACCACTCTCTGTTTTCTGCCTGTCAACCAGTTTGCCACACAGTTGACCAACTTCTGACCCACCCTGAGCCTACCCAGTTTATTTTTCAATCTTCTATGTGGAACAGTGTTGAAAGCTTTGCTGAAGTCAAGGTAGGTGACATCAACTGCTCCCCCTTGGTCCACCACTCTGGTTACCAAGTCAAAGAAATCTATGAGATTAGTTTGACAGGACCTTCCTTTTGTAAACCCATGCTGTCTTGGATCCTGTGCCCCTATGGATTCCAAGTGTTGCACTATCCTTTCCTTAAGGAGTGCCTCCATAATCTTGCCCACTACTGAGGTAAGACTGACTGGTCTGTAGTTTCCTGCCTCCTCCCTGTTACCACTCTTGTGAAGTGGGATCACATGAGCTCTTCTCCAGTCTTCTTGGACCTCTCCTGTGCTCAGAGACTCACTAAACAGTTCTGATAATGGCTCTGCTAGTTCCACCCTTAGCTCCTTAAGTACCCTGGAATGTATGCCATCAGGTCCCATTGCCTTGTCCACCCTGAGCTTAGCGAGCTCTTGTAGGATCCTTTCTTTTGTGAAGGGTGTAGTGCTCACCTCCCTTCCCCTGTGTCCATGGTGCTGAGCTGTGGACCCTGCCCTACCTTCTCTTCAGTAAATACTGAGCAAAAGTATATATTTAGGATAGTTGCCTACTAGGATTAGAACCCCAGTTGTCCATTTTGCAGGTGAGACATAACATCTAGACTATAGAAACTGCTACTCACTAACCTGTAGTTCAGTGGCACACTGAATATGTGCTTGCTTTGCAGGCAAAAAGCAGTGGCTCACGTTTGAGCAGCAGCTTAATATATTTTTTTTTGTAAAATGAAAACTCACTTGAGTGGTGATTCGTAGTGTTGTGCAGTTGGGATAGTAAACTATATAAGTACATTCAGCTAAGAACAACACTTTGTTTAGGTAAATCACATGCTGGGATTAGATCCCCAGTCACCTGTGACATAACCTCTACATCATAGGAACTGCAACTCAACAGCTCTGTGGCATGCTGTATATATGTTTGCTTAAAAGAACAGGGATCAGCTTGCCAAATCCTGGCAAGAACATAAACATTATTTTTTGTAAGATGGACACTCACTTGGGTTGTGATTCATGAAGGTGTGGAGCTGGAGTAGTAAATTATATGGAAGTACCTTTAGCTAAGAACAACCATTTGTGAAGATAAATAGGTTGCTGGGATTAGATACTCCGTCATCTGTTTTACAGGTTGCGTCACAACCTGTACACCATAGGAAATGTGACTCACTAACCTGCAGTTCAATGGCACTGAATATGTGTGGCTTAACAGACAAAGAATCAATCAATGGGTTAAATTCAGCTAGACATAGTCTGAATCCTGGTAGGGAATTTAACACTTTTTCAACTTTTTTTTTTGTAAGATGGAAACTCAGTTGAGTAGCGATTCATGGTGGTGTGGAGTGGAATAATAAATTTAGATAAGCACAGAAACTTGTGAAGGTAAATCACCTGCTAGAATTAGATCCCAAGTTGCCTGTTTTGGAGGTGTGACATATCTTTTACATCACAGGAACTGCAACTCACTTATTTACAGTGCAGTGGCATACTAAATGTGTGTTTGCTTAATAGGCAAAGGATAAGTGGTTTAGATATGAGCATGGGGTGTTATGCATTTTTTCACTTTTGTGTAAGACTAAAACTTACTTGAGTAATAATTCATTGTGGTGTGGAGTTGGAAAAATAAATTATGTAAGAAGTAAATTTAGCTAAGAACAAGAATTTGTTAAGGTACATTGCCTGCTGGCATTAGATCGCCAGTCTCCTGTTTTGCAAGATGTGACATGATCTGTACATCATAGGAACTGATACACACTTACCTGTTGATCAGTGGTGCACTGAATGTGTAGGTCTCCTTATCAGGCAAATAATCAGTGGTTCAAATGCATAGATACATAGACACATAGACAGTGTCGGCAGATAAGGGCCTATGGCCCACCAAGTCTGCCCATTTAAGTTTGTAAGTTCAGTTTATGTTTTTCAAGAAGTCTGTTGCCCCTTACCCCTGACCTCCAGAATTCCTTTATGTCTATCCCATTCATTCTTAAATCCTGTGATTGTTTCAGCCCCCACCACTTCCTCTGGCAGGGTGTTCCACTTGTCCACCACCGTTCTGTGAAGAAATTCTTCCTCACGCTTTCTCTGAATCGCCCTCCTCCAACTTCATCCCATGCCCTCTAGTCCTGGAACATCTTTTCGCTTAAAATAGTGCATTCCTGCACCCTGTTCCTCCCTGTAAGATACTTGTATGTCTCTATCATATCCCTCTCTCCTCCTCTCCTCCAGGGAGTACATGTTCAGTGCCTTTAACCTGTCCTCATAGGACTTGTGATGCAATCCATGCACCATCTTTGTTGCCCTCCTCTGAACCTTCTCTACCCTGTCTATGCCCTCACGTAGGTAAGGTCTCCAGAACTGCAATGTACTCCAGGCGTGGCCTCAATAGTGTCTTGTATAGTGGAATTATGACCTCCCTTTCCTGCTGGTGCTGTCCCTGCCTATGCATCCCAGCATGCTATTTGCTTTACCTGCTGCCTTGTCACACTGTTGCCTTGCCTTGAGGTCATCAGAGATGATAACCCAAGATCCTTCCTGCTTGGTGCATGCTATATCCTCACCCCCAACTGATATATTGTGCCAGGGTTTTGTGCCCCATATGCATTATCTTGCACTTCCTTGCATTGAATTTCAACTGCCAAACCCTGACCATTCTTGAAGTTTCTGCAGGTCCTTCTCATTCTGTCTACACCCTCTGGTGTGTCCACTCTGTTACAGAGCTTTGTGTCATCAGTGAACAGTGAAATTCTGCCTTCTAGGTCCTGCGCAATGTCACTGATGAAGATATTGAATAGTACCGGTCCCAGCACTGATCCCTGTGGTACCCCACTGGTCACTCTTCCCTCTGGGGAGTGACAGCCATTTACCACCACCCTCTGTGTCCTGCTGCCCAGCCAGTTACCTACCCACCACACTACTGTCCTGCCCACACCCATATTCCCCAGTTTGTGCAATAGTCTTCTATGTGGCACAGTGTCAAAGGCCTTGCTGATGTCCAGATAGGCCACGTCCACTGCTCTCCCCTGATCCACCTCCCTAGTCACCCAGTCAAAAAATTCAATGAGGTTGGTCTGACATGACCTTCCCCTGGTGAAACCATGCTGCCTTGGGTCCTGTAGTCCATTGACAACCAGATGTTCCACCAATCTCTCCTTCAGTAGTGCTTCCATGATCTTCCCCACTACCGAGGTGAGGCTGACTGGTCTGTGGTTCCCCGCTTCCTCTTTGTTCCCACTTTTGTATAAGGGGACTACTTCTGCTATCCTCCAGTCTTTGGGTACCTCCCTGTTTCTAGTGATCGCTAAACAGGATAGCAAGAGGTTCAGCCACCACCTCTCTTAGTTCTTTAAGGACCCTGGGGTACACCATCTGGCCCCATTGCTTTATCAACTCTTATTACTTCCAGTTCCTTCAGGACCCTTTCTCGTGTAAAGGGACTTGTGTCCATTTCTGCACCATTCTCACCCCTTGTACTCCTTCAGACCCATTATCCTCCTCTTCCTCAGTAAAGACTGAGCAGAAATATCTGTTCAATATGTCAGCTTTACTGTTGTCATCCTCCACACAGCCCCCATCCTCCCCTTCAGTCTCACTATCCTCCCTTTGCCTTTCTTTTTCACTTATGTACCTGTAAAAGGTTTTGTCCCTTCACCCACTGATTTTGCAATGTGTTCTTCTGTCTGAGCTTTGGCTTCCCTTACTGACCTCCCTGCCTCCCTTTGCTTCTCCTGGTACTTCTCCCTATCCCCTTCTGCCTGTGTCTTTTTGTATTGCCTGAATGCAATCTTTTTGGCTTTCACTTTCTTTGATACCTCTTTGGAAAACCATAATGGTCTCATCTTCCTTTTCCTCTTGCAAACCTGCTTAATACATAATTCTGTTGCTCTTGTAATCCCCATTTTAAATACTTGCCATTGTTCCTCAACCCCTGATTCCTGTCCCATTCCCCTTAATGCCTCTTTCAAGTATCTCCCCATTTTCCCAAAGTTTGCCCCCTAAAATCCAGGATACATGTTTTTGTGTGGTTTGGTTCTGCTCTTTCTGTGATTTCAAACCACAGTGACTGGTGGTCACTGTTCCCCAGGTGCTCCCCCACTCTTACCCCGATCACACTGTCCCTGTTTGTGAGCACAAGGTCCAGTATTGCCTTCTGCTGAGTTGGTTCCATGACCAGTTGCTTGAGGAAGGCACCCTGAAGGGAGTCCAGGATAAATCTGCTCCTAGTTGATGCTGCTGCTGGGATGCTCCAGTCCACGTCTGGAATATTGAAGTCTCCAACCAGTACTACCTCACTCTTGTCTGCCATCCTCTGGATGGCTAGCATCAGCTCCCTATCTGTTTCTTCCTCCTGGGCTGGTGGTCTATAGACCACACCTGTGCGGATGGCTGGCCCCATTTTTCTTTCCAGCTTAACCCACAGTATCTCTCCCCCATTTTGTTCCTCCTGGATCTCTGTGGCCCTTATGTCATTTTTCACATACAGTGCCACTCCTCCTCCCTTCCTGCCTGCCCTGTCTCTTCTGAATATGTTGTAGCCAGGTATGGCCAACTCCCAGTCGTGGTTGTCATTACACCAGGTTTCAGTGATGGCCACAATGTCCAGGTCTGACTGCACCATGACAGCCTCCAGATCTTCCATCTTGTTGCTAAGGCTCCTGGCATTTGCACACATGGCTTTCCATGATTTGACCTCCCTAGACTGTTTTGCTGTTCTACTCTGGCCCCTTCCTTGGTTGTCCTTTATCCCTGGTTCACCTTGCTGTCTGCCCTTCTGCTGAATTTTGCCCCTATTCTGCCTATCCACCTCCTGGGTGCTAATCTCCATCTTTTGCACACTGTTTTGTAGAGACAGCAGCTCCTCTGGTTCACTGGTTCAACTGCTAGCTGTGGGGGGTGAGCAAGTAGGTGCCCTCCTTGCTGGCCTGCCACCCCCCTTTGCTAGTTTAAATGCTTGTCAATGTAGCACTTAAACTTATCATTGAGTGCTTGGATTCCCCTCCAGGATGGATGCAGGCCGTCAGGCTTGAACAAACCTCCATCGCCCAGGTGGGTCCCCAGTCACCAATGAATAAAACCTTCTCGCAGCACCAGTTCTTCAACCATGAGTTAAAGTTCCTGGTGTATGCACCCTATGCTCTCCTTGCCTCTCACAGGTAGTACTTCTGAAAGTGACAGAAGTAGCTACTTGCTTGAGACCCTCCCAATTTCCTAAACTCTTCCTGAACTTCCTTTGGCTCCCATTTTCCAGGTCATTAGTACCTAGGTGGATAATGACATCCAGCTCACCCTCCTGTCTTGCCTTCCCAGTGATCCCCGGATCTTCCTTCCATCCCTCCATGCCGTGGCACCTGGTAAGCACCTCACCTCCCTGTCCTCCCCCTCCTGTGTTCCTAGCTGGATCCCTCTTATGATGTAGTCCCCCACCAGGATTCACTTCCTTCTCCTCTGGGGTCCACTGCTCTCCCCGCTGAGGTCACCTCCTTGGCTAATCTCCACATCCTTTCCTTGCACTTCTCTGGGTACCTCTATTTGGTTGTCCCCATTTGGCAGTGTGGCATATGAGTTCTTGAGTGGAATAGGATCTGGGATGTGCCTCTGCCTGACCGCTCTAACCCTCCCTGAGCCCACTGTCATCCAAGTGCTCCTCGTTCTCGGCATCCTTTGAGGCAGTTGCATTGGACTGGCTGGTCTCTGGATAGGGGTGATGGTACTCCTGACCCAGTTTACTTCCGCTCTGAGTCTGGCTACCTCATCCCACAGTCCAGAGAGATGCATGCAGATAGGGCAGCACCTCAGTGTCCAGAAGGTCTGCCTGAATATGGCTGCCCCACAGCCACTGCATTGCACCACTCCCCACACTATACTGCAATTATACTGCTATTCCACTACTTGTCTGCTACTGAAGCTCTGCTAGTTCCTTTTTTATTATTTTACTGTCCTAAAAATCCTGCCACTGTTCCTCTATAATATTTGAAAATACATACACTTCTATCTCAGTTCTTTATACTTACCATCAAAAGGTAACTACAATCACAATAATCTACCTTCTACTAATGCAGATTCTTTCACAGAATCAAAGCACAATAATGCAAGAAGACATAATTGAAATTCTAGCAGGTACTTACATATGTTTTCTTTTTTTTGTTTGCAACACATAAACTCACTTGATTGGTGATTCATGGTGGTGTGGAGATGGAATAGTAAATTAATGAGAAATAAAGTAAGCAAAGAACAACAATTTGAGAAGGTAAATCACTTGCTGGGATTATATCCCCGGTTGCCTATTTTGCACAGGAACTGAAACCTACTTACCTGCAGCACAGTGGCATACTGAATGTGTGTTCTCTTGGCAGGAAAAGGATCAACAGTTCAAATCCTGGCAGGAACTAGTCAATTTTTTTTTTGTAAAATGGAAACTCACTTGAGTGGTGACTCCTAATGATATGGAGGTGAAATAATAAATTATATGGGAAGTGTATTTGGCTAAGATCAACAATTGTGAAGGTATATCGCCTGCAGGGACTAGTAGGACCATCTAGACTGGGTGAAGTTAGGAGCTTCAGGAACATCAGGACAGCACCAGTCAGATGGTCTTTCATGTACTAGGCCCCATATGCCTACTTTTGGATGGTGGGAGGTCTGCATGGCTGACTTAGTTTCTAGAAACACTGCTAAACTGAAGAAATAGAAGAATTTATTTCATTTATAATATGGAGGGGTTTGGGAGCTGCCCCTACATTGTATCTATGTAGCCTGCAAATTTCTTAAGGACTCAGTGAAGATTTACTTGACTGATAAGTATGCCATTATGCATGATCTGGGGACGGTACATATGAGGATATATACATATGATGTCAGCTTTAAGATATTATCTGTCTTAAAGCATTTTTGGAACTAGTACAATTTGCTGAAAATGTCAGAACTCTGTTACCCCTATCAGACCATCATGCTGACAAAGACCTACCATTCATAGAAATATAGAAGCATAGAATTTGATGGCAGATAAGGACCGATTAGCCCACCCAGTCTTCCCATTTCCCTACCTAATGGATAAGCTGCAGATCCTAGTTAACCAGCAGCCTACTTCTTTCTACCCCCACCCCCTAGAATTGCCTTTTGACTGTCCCATGCATGCTTGAATTCAACCACTGTTTTTGAGTCCACACCCTCCTCCGGAAGGCCATTCCATGCATCCACAATCCTCTCTGTAAAATAATACTTCCTTACATTACCTCTGAGCCGCCCCCATCTTCAAATTGTACCCCCTTGTTCTTGCACACCTCTTTTTTTGAAAGATGTCACCCTCTTGGACTTTGTTGATTCCTTTGAGGTACTTGAAAGTTACTATCATGTCCCCCCTCTCCAGCTTTTCATCAAGGCTATACATATTGAGCTCCTTTAGTGTCTCTTCATATATCTTCTGGTGCAGACCCTGCACAATTTTAGTTGCCTCCTCTGGACAGCTTCCATCTTGTCTATGTCCTTGTGGAAATTGGGTTTCCAGAACTGCACACAGTACTCCAGATGGGGTCTCACCAGCTGTCTGTACAGAGGGATAACAACTTCCTGTTTTCTACTATTGATGCCTCTCCCTATGCATCCCAGTATCCCCCCAGCCCTCCTTGCTGCCCTCTCATATTGCTTGCCCACCTTTAGGTCATCTGATATGACTACCCCCAGGTCCCTTTCCATTTTTGTTGTTGTTAGTATCTCACCCCCCATTGTGTACTCTTCCCCTGGGTTTTTGTTTCCCAGGTGCATTACCTTGTACTTCTTAGCATTGAATCTAAGCTGCCATACATTTGACCATTCCTCTAACCTTGCCATGTCCTTTCTCATCCTTTCCACCCCACCTTGAGCATTAACTCTGTTGCAGATCTTTGTGTCATCTGCAAAGAGACATACGTTTCCTTCCAGTCCCTCTGCAATGTTGCTTATAAAGACATTGAAGAGGACCAGTGCTAATACTGAACTCTACGGTACCCCATTTGTAACTCCCCTTTCTTCAGAGTGGACTCCATTTACTATTACCCTCTGTGTTCTATTCTCCAGCCAATTCTTTACCCAGGGCATAATCTTGGGACCCACTCCCAGGCTGGCTAACTTGAATATTAATCTTTTGTGTGGGACTGAGTCAAAAGCTTTGCTAAAGTCTAGGTAGGCCATGTCCACAGCCTCTTCCTGATCTACTACTTTGGTCACCCAGTCAAAGAAATCTATTAGATTCATCTGGCATGACCTTCCTGCTGTGAATCCATGCTGTCTTGGGTCCTGTGCCCCTCTGGCCTTTAGGTACTTGACAATTATTTCCTTCAGAAGTGATTCCATCATTTTCCCTATCACTGAGGTTAAACTAACAGGTCTGTAGTTTTCTGCTTCTGCCCTTCTCCCACTTTTGTGAAGGAGAATCACATCTGCCCTCCTCCAGTCCTCAGGTACCACCCCACCCTCCCATGATTTGTTAAAGAGGGTAGTCAGTGGTGTCACTAGTTCTACCCTTAGTTCTTTTAGAATTCTGGGATGAATCCCATCAGGCCCCATTGCTTTGTCCACCTTCAGTTTTAAGAGTTCTTTCAGAACCCTTTCTTCTGTAAATGAACTGGCATCAACTTCTGTATCCAGTGTGTTTCTATTGTTTGTTTTAGGTATCTCCCCCTCTTCATTTGTAAATACTGAGCAAAAATATTTGTTTAGTATCTCTGCCTTTTCACAGTCACCCTCTGCCCAAGCCCCTCCTCTTTATTAAGCCTCGCTATCCCTCCCTTAGTCTTCCTTCACTCCCTGATGTACCTAAAAAAGGTTTTATCCCCCCTCTTAACTGAGTTGGCTATATTTTCCTCGGTTCAGGCCTTTGCTGTTCTGACTGCCTTCCCAGCTTCCTTTTGCTTTAACTGATACAATTCTCTGACCTGCTCCTTCTGTGATTCCTTGTACTTTCCGAATGCTTTCTTTTTCTTTTGAACCTTCACTGTCACCTCCTTTGAGAACCATAGTGGTTTCTTACATTGTTTTGTTTTATTTGTTTCACACAAAGGCTTGTTACCTCTGTGATGGCAGTTTTTATTATTCCCCATTGTTCTTCCACCCCTCCTTCCTGCCCATTTGCTAGTGCATTCCTTAGGCACTCACCCATTTTGGCAAATTTAGCCCTCCTGAAGTCCAGTACTTTTGCCTTTGTATGGCTTGACTCTATTGCTGTGTTTATTGTGAACCATACTGTTGGATGGTCGCTAGTTCCCAAATGGCTACCCTCTTCTACATCTGTGATCCTCTCTCCATCTCTATTTGAGAGAACCAGGTCTAAGTTTACTCCCTCTCGAGTGGGTTCCAATACTAGTTGTCTAAGGCATGTCCCCTGTAGGGCATCTAGAATAACCCTACTCCTAGAAGTGGCCTCTGCAACTGCACTCCAGTTAACATCTGGCATATTCAGATCACCCACCAGCAATATCTCCCCTTTATCTGCCATTCTAAGTATACTTTCTATCATTTCCTTGTCCATTTCCTCCCCCTGAGAGGGGGTTCTGTATACAACCCCTGTGCGGATTGTGGTGCCATTGCCTGCCTCCAAATTGACCCACAGTGCTTCTCCTCCTCCTCCCTGTTTACCCTTTTGTTCTGTTGCTTTGATTCCTTCCCTTATGTAGAGAGCTACTCCTCCTCCTCTTTCACCCTCCCTATCCCTCCTGTAGATAATGTATCCTGGTATGTTTACGTCCCATTCACACTTTTAAGTGAGTATATAAGAACAGAGTTGAGGGCAACATTTTTCTTATGAAACATAAAATATTATCTTATGAAACCAGTTTCAAATGACAATACTTTCTAAAATTGGTTTTGTGAAAATTTACTTATCTTTAGAACACTTACAAAAACAGAGGCAATTTTTGGTAATAACTCAAAACTGAAAAACAAACAAACAAAAAAAACTAATTAGCTGATAATCTTCCTTAGGTCAAACTCTATCAGACCTAACAGATTTACATTTAAAATCCCAACCATTTTTTTGTGCTATTGATGAGCAAACAAAAGTCCTTATTTTGTTTTTATAAATTTTTAACTTTCAAGAACTTTGCAACTACTGAGCTGATCATTATCAGATTTACTGGACCCAGAGATCATGTCACCAATGCCGTGCACACAAAATATAAAATGAGTTGGTCAAACAACAGCCAAGTTATTCTCTTGTTCAATTGTCAGGGTTTACAATTAATAAGTACAGTAGAAGCTGCTTAAAGGGGATGGCTCCGTGGAGAGCTTTTCATCCCTGTTAAAGGAAAACTGCACTCTTATATTTTCTAAATGTCATTTGCTTCCATGCCAACAGACAACTCTTTTCATGTAGTTGTTAAAGATGTATGCACTGCTTCAGTTAGTTTCCACACTTCATACTAGGCTCTGTCACTCTCCTGGTAGGGTCCATTTCATGGTTATTGAAATTTCATTGTCCCGGAGAGCTTCAGTTTGGTGGTTTCATGTATTCATTAGCAAGTAAGCTCATGGGAAAAAAATATGGCAGTTATCTTAAAATGTATTTTGGCTCACTTGACCTCCCAGGCAACATCTGTTTTGCTTATCTTGCACTGTGTGCTTATAAATATATAATCTCATTATCCCATGACCAGCTGATTTCCCACTGACAGAAGCTTCAGTCAGTGGGAAGTCAACTGGTCCCACGATAATCAGATTCATATTTACAAGCACACAGTGCAAGATAAGAAAAACAGAAGTCACCCGGGAGGTCAAGTAAGCAGAAATACAATATAATATAAATAGCCGATTTTCTTCCAGTAACCTTACTTGCTAATGCGTACCAGAAACCACCAAACTAATGAAGTGGCATAGCCATGACAGGTCTTGTCTTGGATGGAAGTTATAATAAATTTTAATTTGTCCAGAGAATAGGAGTCGAACTTTTATTACTTACTATTTCTGAAACTATCCTGCAATGAAGAGTTTCTCTGGACTTATGACTGTTTATTAGGCTTTTAGGCCATCAGCATCCTAGTCCTTATATATGAGCAATTATCAGGGTTTACCATTGAACAGCATACTCAGCTTGAATATACAGGTGCTATAGTGTTCCTGTATAATACTGTTCATATATACATAACATGTTTAAATAAATTTACCAATATAAACTTGCAATATTAAGCTTATTATATTTCCATTATAAAATTAAAAGATTTAAAGTACACTATAGATATAACCCATTAAACATGTTGATTTGGGCAGGTGCAGGCTCTGTGTGCTTTTGACTTCAGTAGCATACAATGGTGGCATTTCTTGCTCAAAAATCTGATTGTTTAGGTTTGTGAGAAATCCTGCTACAAAAAGTAATTTAGAATACTTTTCAAAATCTTTGACATATTTAAGCCTGGCCCTGCTTTTTGAAGCTTAAAAGTCAAAGATCTTTGAAATGAGAGCAATATATTAGAAAACAAGATTAATAAGGTTACCTTACTTTAGCTGTGCTTGTTTATAGATGCATTTTATAGACATTGATAAATCAAGTTACATAGATATAGCTTTTTTCCTTGTTGGCCGCATTATTCATTTGGAAGGGCCTCGGGTAACAAGCACTTGTTCATTAAATCATAATGTTCTAGCAAAGGAACATGCAACCTAATTTCTTATGTGTCACCTGATTTAATTCTCCTAGATGTTTTATCATGGTGATACTTGCATCTTTATAGTTCTTTAAATTGGCAAAGATAAGAAAATTAGAGCATGCTTAATGGTCCTTATTTACCACCTCCAAGCTGATGTAATTTATTTTTTTACTACTACTGTAATTACCTAGTGCATGATTTAAAGGGGGAGGTGTTAGATGTGCAGCTGGCACTTGTTTGTGAACTCAGTCCAGAAACAAGTGAAGCTAGGGAGAGGGGGGAGAGAGAGAGAGAGAGAGAGAGACAGACAGACAGACAGACAGACAGACAGACAGACAGAGAGAGAATGAGACTTTGGGACCGGAATACACAATAATGGCTTTTCCTTCACCTCTTATTCCAGTTACTGGGGAACACAAACTTGTTCCCTTGGTCAGGATTGTGGGTGAGTAGAATTCTTTATAATCAATACCTCTGCCACTACTTGGCCAACTGGCAGTGGTTACCCAAATACCAGGAGTGTCATACACTTCTTGTGAGCTGATGTGATCATCTCCACAATACATACACCACATACATCTCCCAGGGTAAGAAGCTTCACTCCACACATTAACCCAAGTCTGACAGCTACCACATAGTTTGAAGGGCTGGTCCTGGAGTACTTTTTAACTTGTGAAGAAAAATACCCAAACCCATGGAGTTGCAATTTGTGAGCCTTTCAGGTTTTTAATTTCTTTTATGTTACATCTATTTCAAAAGAATATCATAGGTAGTGTTCCTTTAGACCAGAATTAAGAGCATTCATCTCAGAAATACATAAACTGTACGGTTTCTGCAAAACCTTTGACACTGGGTGGCTCAGTTTCCTGTAAAGCAATTATGTATGCAGGTCTCTTCATGCATTCATTTTCAACCAGAATGTTTCTGCAACACCTCCACCAACCCCCCCCATGCTTTAAGATGATGCTGGGTGCTTAATCTTTTTACATATGCAGTATTTTTGGGACCACAGAGAAAAATAAAAACAGAAATGAAAGGACACCCATATAGAAACAGAAAACTACAGAAAGAAAAACAGTCTAAGGGATTCAAAGACAAACCGGGAGAGCAATCGGAGAAGATGGAAGGAGTTTGTATATATCATGCTTGCATTGTTTTTTTTGTGTTTTTTTTTTTTTTTGCACACCAAATTCTAGGTAAAATTATGTGTAGTTGACTTTAATTATTATTTATTGAAAATTGTTTCTACAGAATAGACCCACTAAGATGTAACATCTAATGTCAATGCACCTGGTTAAGAGCAGCATCAATTTATTAGCAAGTTATCAAGGATACAGAAAATAGTTTCACTTTACATGATACTGTACTTTAAAGAAGACTTTTAAGTTGTTCTTAAATACAATAAGGTGTAAAAGGTTTCAAGATCCTGTATGAGTGATGCAAAAACAACTGTGGCTCTGCTCTAATTACATTTTATTTGGGGGAACACCAATGATCTATGTTCACAGGGAGGCAGCTTGGCCTAGTGATTTAGAATGAAGTGTTGTGAACCTGCAGACCCAGGTCTGAATCCCATAACCACCACTTGTCCATGGTGGAATCTGAACATATCTTTTAGTCACCCTGTACTTAACCTCTCTCTCGCTATAATTTCTACCTTATCTAACACTTTTTGAATCTCACGTTGCACTGAAGATTACTGAACCTTTTTCTCATCATATTATTTCTAATTGAAAACCCAGATTTTAATGATAGTTTACCTTCTCTAAAATCCACTTATGTTATTGGCTGTTTTATCTGCTTCCTTTTTAGAATAACTGAAATATAAGCTAATAGTGCAATTAAACCCAACCTTTTATTTCAAATCCCTGCTCAACTCTTATTGTATACTTCCCAAATATTACTAGGCACACCAAAACAATACAGCCACTCATGGTGCAACAGTATCCTCTTCTCTCTCTGCATCATGGGTAGCTTGACTATGCTGGGGATGTTTGCAGGTCCAGCAAGGATGCAGTGGGAGTTGATCAAGTAAAGTAAACAAACACGTTTTTGTGTGGTAGCACCAGTTTGGTGGCCAGTCTTTTTTGGCTTTCAAAAAAGATACACAGGAATCAAAATCAAACTATCAGCTACATCAGCAATCTCTATAGAATATGAGCAATCATAAAAAAAAAAAATTAAACTTGGGACAGTTTGAACCCTAAGTGGGTTAACAGTGTCCCTTTCAAATGGCAGCAACATTTTCACACCTCCCTCTCTTGGACTATAAAGCACTTTTGGCACCAGTATGTGTGAAAAATCCTATATAAAACCAAACAGATTCCATTTCCCTTCCTATGTTAGACTGAGACAGTAATGATACTGCACCAGAGTCCCAAAAGAAACACATGTGACTGCAGTTTCTTGCTCTCAGTGTAAACAAAACCAATTGTAAGATCTTGTTTTTAGACATTTTCTCTGGTGAAGCCTGAGGTCTGAAGGAATTTATTTCCCTTTGACATTTCCGTACTTCGACATCATGACACAGCACTCACTGAGCATATCCAAATTGTTGGCAAGAAACATGACATGCATTACTTACAGTAAGCAGTGATGCTGGAGGATGAGGTCTCCATACACTATACACATCTCAGATACAATTCCAGCTCCTTCTCACAGGAGGAAGGCATTGCTAATGAAGGAGCTCAATTTATGTGAAAGAGTTACTTTTGCTGAGAAAAGTTTTGAAAACATCACACACTTATGCAGTACCATTCTAGTTTGCTAATTATCATTACATTTAACTGTATTTTCATACAGACAGGCAGGCTAATGAACTCATACTGCAGAGAAAATGAGGGCGTGAATAGTCTGAGTCTGCACTGTCACTCTACAAGTCCTGAAGCATCAGGCACAGGGATGAGTGAATTAAGCAGAATTAGAAAGGTGCAGGAGGATTTTTGAAATATTTTTTGACACATTTTGTTTTTTCACTAAGTGCTGGTGGTGATGAGATAATATAAATCCATATTTATATATATTTTTATTTTATTTATTTTTCTCCCAGCAGCAGATCAGGTCAGTGTGAATTAAATAGATTAGGAAAGTGCAAGGGGAGTTTGAAATAATTATTTTACAAATAATGTGACTGTTGGTGGTACAGAGCACAGGTGTCCATCCGTATTTATTTATTTTTGCCTGTGAGTAAAAACTAAGTGAAGTAGGCTGCTGCATGAGACTCAGGGGCTGATTTTTAAAGCCCTCCTGAGATTGGTGCACTGTGTGCCGAACCCCCAATTGTGGCAAACTTGGGTGTGCCAGGTATCCTGCACCGGATTTTGGAAGTACTGGGGGCCCAGCATCAAAGTTCTTGAGTTTACCATAAGCTGCCCTGTGCTCCAAATAAATAACACATGGGAGGGTAAGGCCACAAACTGCCGGACATTCATGCCACTGCAATGGCCATGACAGAGACCTGCCAGTCATTCATCCAGAAGGCAGGCAGGGCCTGTGAGGGCAGGACTGAGTGGGTTGGGTGTGGGGGGGGGTTACGACAGATGCCTGACAAGGACAAATCATGGCTGCTTGAGTGTCAGAGACTGGTCTGTGTTGGGGGTGGTCATTTAACTGGCAGTAAAGGGGAAGCCTCAGAGGGCACCAACTGCATCTTCACTAGTGCCAAGACAGGTGTCTGGGTGCAGACTGGGCATAGGATTCCACTTTCACCTGCCACAAAAGGGATGCAAGGTCCACCTCCCACCACACCATATCTCAAGGAATGGTGCACAGGCCATTTGACCACCTCTGAGCTGGTCTAAGCACTGATGATCCCTGCACCCATTGTGGATCTTGTGGAATCCTGAAAAATTTGATATGGCAGCACCACTGCAGTGCAAGCACCCATCCACCAAAGCACAGCCATGTGTCTGCTGCAGAAGCAATGCAAGCCTGGCTGCCACAGGTGGCCCCACATTTTGTGCAGGCAGCATCTGAAAATCTGGAATGGTGCACGGTGCAGTGTAAAATGCTCCTTGAGCCACTCCTTGCTAGTGCAAGCACCCTTCACCATTTCTGATTGTTTTAAAATCAGATGCACAGTGTTTAATGTCTCTCAGTCAGGTGAGGCTGCGTCAGTACATGGGTGACATGATAGGCTTGTATGTGGTACAGTGCCTGCCACCATGTTGTGTAGAGATTATGAGAAAAAGAACAGGAAGAGAAAGGCATATTGGGGAAGGAAACGGGCAGTCAAAGGTTACACTATGCCAGTTCCACAAAGTACTGGTTCCGTAAGTGGTAGAAGTTGTAGTGGTGGGGCAGAAGCAATGTCTGAGAGAAGGACTAGGGCTGGATGCAAGATAGTACAGCTAAAGAAACCATGGTTCCTACTCCCCAGGAGGTCACTAGTTCCATTCACTCTAAAAGCAGCTTTCCCAGCTGGACTTCCGGTGCATCCAGTGATGAAATCGCCCTGAGCAATCCAGAAGCACAATCTCACCCTTTTCTTCTCACAAGTGTCTACCATTTAAGAGACATCTTCAGTTCTCACTGGCCTCTGTTTCCACCTCATGTACAATGAATTAGCACAAAGAGATCACCACTCCACTTCTGGCAAAAGACAGTGCTTGCTCAAAAGTTTAATACATACAAGCAAAAAAGGTGAGTAGCACCCATCACAGCTATACAGTACCACAATCAATATGTGCTATAAAAATGCACTGGCTTGCTGTGTAAGTTTATACCTTTAATTTATTATGGAAACTTAAAAAAATTGTGCCTATGCACCAATGCTGGCTGGGTATGTACGATAGGCAGGTACCCGGCCAGCACTTGTCTTCACCCACTGACAGGCACACTGGGCATGGCATTCACTACCACTGGCCACTGCAGACTGGCTGTTTGTGTCCCTGCATCCCTGGCACATTGATGCACCGGGGATGGACTGGTGGACACAGGTGTGCATCTGGTCAGATGCCTGTCCCTGGGGACTGAATGGATCGCTTGCTCTGTGCAGAGCAGAGGATTGTGGAACATTGCACATACTAAATGTACAAATGTTTTGAGTGAGTAACCCAATGACGATCCTAGGCCCTCTCTGCCTAATTGTAGGGCTGGGTCAGTATGGCAGGGGGTTGTCTGTGCTCCTCTAACTAGCGATTGCTGTTCAAGCATGGCATGCAGAGGCTATGGCAGGGTCCATGCTTGCATAGTCTGCACCCCCTCTCCCAGCACATTGTGTCTTACTGAAAGATGTGGAGTTTTGGATTGCACCCTGGCCACTCCCCTGTGCTGTACGTCCACTCACGTAGCTGCACAGATGGACAAGTAATCCACTGTGGAAGGGGTGTGAACCTCTTCCATGAGTGCTGTTGGAGTCCTTGTAACTAGTGGTGGGTGAAGTGGCCTTGATTAGCTCCACAGAGCAATTCATGTAGTGAAGGTGGATTTGTGGAGTGCTCCACAGTGCAAAGCGGAGTACTTCACATCATAGGAGGTAACGCAAAGTCCATTGAAATCAATGACTTCATGTTATTCCACCTCTCCCAAACCACTACTCCACAAAAATTAAGACAAAGTACTTTGAAAACAATGTACTTCATTGCACTTCACCTTGTTTTAACCTCCAAAGGTGGATTTTGCAGTGATTCATGGGACTTCAGGTCACATGGACTCTAGATTGTTCTGCACAGCCTCAGTTCAGGGTAATGTGTGTAGGAAGCTATAGGAGGCAGTCTGCTGTGAGAACTCTCTTCAATTCAAACCTTCTAAAAGCTGTTAAAAAAAGCCTTTTTGAGTAATTTTTTTTTGCTCAAACTTTGGTTTATTAATTGTAGGAAACCCTCCTATGCTCATATCGTCGAGCATTTATTGTTTGTGTGTGGATTTTGAATGTTAATGTACAACATTCAGTCTGTGTGCTGAGAAACAGTGGAAATGTTCTTTGGAGGAGGAGTGTATCTGTGGTGCAGGTAGATTAATTTGGAGAAATATACAGTTCTTTCTGTTTTGGTGATATTTTTCTTGTACAGTATAACTGTGTTAATGTACACACAGTAATATTTTTAATAATTATTGACATTTTTTCATGATTGTTGTGGTGCAGCAGTGCATAGTCTTAGTTTGTTTAAAATATATGGTTATATTGCTGAAGTTTTCAATTTGCTACGCATTACTTAATGTGTGTGTGAGTGTGTGTGTGATGCGTGTCATCAAATCAAACACCTTTTATTGTACCACATAGTAAATGCAGCAATGTGAACCTGCTATCCACTGCAGCTGTGTGATTTTGTACTTCTTTGTGATATCTTTACTGCAGTACACTGCCCCCCCGTGGCCCGCCCCAACTGGCAAAGGTATTCTTTTCCAAATTTAAAATTCTGATGATGCGCACTGGTTAGATGTTGTGCCTTTGCATCTGCATCTCTTCGGTGTGCAGCACGATCTTAATCTGTCTGTGCATTTGTATCTCTTTAGGGCCCAATCTCCAACTGTAAGTTAAGTCACAGTTGTTTCTTTGGCTTCCCTTCAGAGTACTGGACTGGTGTGGTGCATATCTCTGCATGAATATTGTACTCATTAATATGCATTTTTAAGTCAGGACCATCATCATCACAAGTCACTCATGATACAATACAGAGTTTTGTGCTATGGCAAATCGGGGAAGTAAAGCCATAGGCATTCCCATTCCCATACAGTTTCATATTGGTTATTTCACACCGAATCATGTTCTTCATCATCACGGTCACAAATGCAGTCACAAATCATGATTCACGATCATGTCACAAATCACAAAATTCATTTTTTTACTAGTTACTTGGATGCATTGTAATCCTGTTTTGTAGTGTCTCTCCAGGCTTCACCCAATCGCCACCACCACTGTACTCATTAATAGGAGTTTTTAAATTGGGGAGTTTTATGATACAGGCTCAGCTCATCAGGGAAGTACAGCCATGGGCATTCACGTTCCTTCCTGTACAGCATGTGAGTTACAGTACTGTAAGTAGTGGTGGGAAAAGTGGCCCCATTTCGCTCCACAAAATGATTTGCGGAGTAATGTGGAATCCGCAGAATACTCTGCAATGTGAAGTGGAGTACTTTGTGTCATAATGAGGAACGCAAAGTCCATTGAAACCAATGACTTTGCATTATTCCGCTTCCCCAAACCACTTCTCCACCAATTTTAAGGTGAAGTACATTGAAATCAATGTACTTCACCTCACTTCGCCTTGTAATTGAGCTACAAATGAAATTCTGCAGTGATTCATGGGATTGCAGATCACATGGGCTCTAGATTGCTCTGCACAGCCTCAGTTCTGGCTTTGGTAGTGTGTGTAGAGGTAGCTGGAGACAGTTTGCTCTCAGAGCTCTGCAATTCAAAACCTCTAAAAGCTGTTAAAAATGCCTTTTTGAGTAATTTTTTTTTGCTCAACATTTAGTCCATTGATTATAGGAAACCCTTCTATGCACTGTTCATATCATTGAGTGTTTATTGTTTGTATGTGGATTTTGAATGTTAATTTAGAACAGTCAGTCTGTGTACTGTGAAGTGTGCTTTGTGGGAGGGGTGTATTTGTGGTGTAGGTAGATTAACTGGAAGAAAAAGGCAGTTTTTGTGTTTTGGTTATATTTTTCTGGTATAACTGTTAATGTACACACAGTAATATTTTCAGTAATTCTTGACTTTTTTTGCTGATTGTTGTGGTGCAGCAGTGTATAATTTGTTTGTTTAAAACATTGGGTTAGATTGCTAAAGGTTTGCAATTTGCTATACATTACCGTATATACTTGCGTATAAGCCAACTTTTTTTTCACTTTTTTGAGTTGTCAAGTATACATCCTCAGCTTATACGTGGGTTAGTTAATTATTCAATTATCCAGCAACTGCACTACGAAAACTCCAGTTACTGGTATCACAAGCTCATAAGCCCACATATAAAATATACATCATGTTTTAACACTGTTCACCTCTGGTTTTCTGACTCCACAAACAACTCTGCTGCTGCTACGGACTTTTGTATAAATTAAAAGCAGGTTTTGGCATGGAAAAAGCAAAGGGACTTGCTGGATAAGCTCCTGGCAGAGAATGAGAATGTGATCAGCTTTTCAGATGAGGAGAAAGACACAGATTGAAATTTTTTACTATGGTAACACATTTACAATGGACAGCAATTATTCACTGTGCACTTCTTGCTTAAAAAATAACAGCTTGAATTATAATTCTAAAATGTATCTGGTGTTTTTGCTATGCTTTTAACAGGGATTTGTGCAATGAAATATAACTTGGCTTATATACGGGTCACAGATGTTTCTTTGCTTTGAACTGTGACATTGGGGGTCAGCTTATACACAAGTCAGCTTATAAGCAAGTATATACAGTACTTATAGTGAGTGTGTGTGTGAGTGTGTGTGCGATGAGTGCCATTAAATCAGACACCTTTTATTGTGCCACAGAGTAATAGCAGCACAGTGAACCTGCTCTCCACTGCACCTGCATGACTATTTTGTACTGCTTTGTGGTATTTTTACTGGTAGTGGATTGTTACTGCCGTGCACTAATTCCCCCAACATTTGGATTTGTGACTTGTTGTGAGCACTGGTTAGGTGTTGTGCTTTTTCGTATGCTTCTCTTGAGTGCGCAGCGTAATCTTAAACTGTCTGTGCATTTGCAGTGCACCATTAATTCTGTGAGACTTCGCATTTCTTGTTACGCTCTCATTTCAATTTGTCAGCACTGGGTAATTTTCTGAACACAAGACAGTAGCATTTTGGGAACGCACATTTATTCTGGTGACTGTGTGTGACCACTGTGCGCATGACTGAGTGCACTGTTAATTCTGGAAGACTTTGCATTTCTTATTGTGCTCTCATTTCACTTCATCAGTACTGGTGATTTTTCTGGACACAAGACAGTAGCACTTTGGGGATGCACATTATTTCTGGTGACTGTGTGTGTGAGGGGCTGCCAAAATTGTTGTCACCTCACCTTAATTTAAGGTGGAATGACAATTAGAAGTAATAATCACACGGTGAAGTGAGCCTTGAATATGGGCCACTCCACATAGCGAAGTGACAATGCAAAGTGCCCACTTCATGGGCACTTCGCCGACAGAATTTAAATTTGTTGCATCTCTACTTGTAACCCCTGATATGTGGCTGAGACACTTATGAGACCAGGGACTAGAACTAACGTTTCACTCCTGTTCCAAGGAGCTTTGTCAGAGCTTCATCACAGCAATGCATTTTTATAGCACATAGTACTTATGATACAGCTGTAACAGATCTTAATCATCCATTTTGACTGCCCTTCTCTTTTGTGAATACAGAACAAAAGGTGAGAAAGACAGAATCAAGACCACTAAAATATTTTCAAATGAGGTGAGAAATGAAAGTTAAGACCTGACACATTTTCTTGGATCATGTTTTCTCAAATCACATTTTCTTGTATGACGTTTTCTTTTATTAATTTTCTCACACCTAATACAGCCACTTCATGTAGAATGAGGTGAGAAAGGCAATGGCAAGAGCACTCATGTAATTTTAAATGAGAAAGGCAAAGTCAAAAACAGTCACATTTTTTTGATTCATATTTTTTAGATCATGATTTTTCAAACCTAATATTGCCACTTCATGTAAGATGAGGTAAGAAAGGCAAAGTCCAGACCAGTCACTGTATCTTGTATCACATTTTCACAAATCATGTTTTCTCAACATGTGCGTCCCACCATGTACGAGGCAGTATGCATGCCGATGGTGCCACATCTAAACAAGGCATAAGGAGTGCTGATTTCAGTGCTGAATCAGCAACCCTTAGCCTGGCCATTTCAATTATGAGCCTACTTGAATACCACACACACTGTTATTTTGATCTTCTACAGCAGCCCAACAAATCAAGACAGGTGGTGGGGAGTGTGGGTGGTGGTAACCATTGTATCACTGATAGCAGGACAGGAATTGCAGCAATGACAATAGCTGTAGAGGAGTGGGTAGTGACACCACCAGTATACTAATTTATCCGAGTCATCGCTGAAGTTAGAATCTAACAAATAAAAGAGAAATTAATGAAAAATACATTCATCCATTGGCAATATAGCGAAAGGTAATTTAAAGACCTATATAGAAAGACTTTTCATTTCTTTTTTTACAGTTAAGTTTTTTTATTTATATTAACACAGCATACAGTCCATGTATAGAAATGATACAAATAACATATGTAACGCACATCACAGCCTGGCATTACAGCTTGACATAAGAGCATGACAGGGTAAAATGTATATCATAGGCTAGATATTTAAACATGCACCTGACAATGGCGCAAGTGGTTGTTCTGCACAACTGAGTTGTGCCAGAGCACAAAAGTGATACATTCAGAAGAGATGTGTCATGGTGCATCTCATCTGAATATATCAGAAAATGCAAGTGGAACAAATACAATGAGCCAGTGCATCCTCCTGACAGGTCTGAATAGCTGGAACAGGAAAAGCATCAGTGCATCGGAGATACACCAGGCACAAATTACTTTTATTCAGACCCACATATGCAAATGGGGCCATAATGCAGTCACAGCACAAATGGGTCCATTTGCATATCATTATGGCCCCATTTACATGAGTTGTCCAGGGCTGACTGGCAACATGAGCCTGGCCCCTGCACATCATGGAGAGCTGTCCATGGTAGCCTAGAAGTGCCCCCCTTCCTGCTCTGTACCCCAATCCCGTTACAGTACAACAAAAATATGATCCCTGGCAGTCAAGTGGTCCCCCCGACCCACCAGGTATCCTGATTGTAATAAAAACATATGTTCCCCATTCCCTGGTAGTCTAGTGGCTCCCACACCTCGCTAGGTACCCCAACCCCTGTGAACATCAAAGAAAAACCATCCCTGGTAGTCTAGTGGCACCCCCTACCCACACAGGATCCCCATCCCACCCCGCTCCCCCCAAGTCATCAGTGGGCAGCAAACGCAAACACACATCTCCGTGGCTGCTTGCAGAATGACAGATTACAGTATAAGCTGCAAACTCATTGGTCTACACTGTTGACCAATGGGCTTTCAGTGTGTACTACAAGCCCAATGGTCAGCAGTGTGGACCAATGAGCTTGCAGCTCATTCTGTAATCTGTCATTTGCAGGCAGCCGCAGAGGTGTGCTGGTGGTTTTCTGCCACTGATGACCTAAGGGGCGAGGGTGGAATAGGGGTCCTGTGGGTGGTAAGGCTGCCAGTAGACCACCAGGGAGTGTTTTGTTTAATGTTCACAGGGATTGAGGCACCTGGCAGGATGGGGGAGGGACCACTAGATAACCAGGGAATGGTAAACATATGTTTTTATTATGATCGGGGTACCTGGTGGGTCAGGGGCACCACTAGACTACCAGGGAACTTCTTGTTATTAGGTTTTAGAGGATTGGGGTACTGGGTGAGCAGGCAGGCAGGGCCACTAGACTGCCAGGGCACTTGTGGACATTATTCTGGAGAGGATTGCCACCCACAGCTGGCAGCTGCTTTGTTGTGCCCTGCACTACAGCGGCCCACCTCTGGGTGGCTACCAGTTGAGACATTTTTACAGGTTTAATTTTGTGCCCAAGTATATGGCACATCTCTGGGATGTGCCAGCAGATGCACCACACATTCCAGGCTGAATATCATGATGTGCCGCATATGCATGGGCACGCCCCCTGGAGATGAGCTGCATACATTATCTTTGCACTGCTGCACAACAAGAATTGCGCAGTGCAATTCCACCCTTTGAATATAGCCCCAGGGCACATTTCTGTGGTTGCACTAGTGCAATTCTGTTGCACCAAATGCAACCCCTTTGAATATCGAGGCCCATATATGCAGGTAAAGATAATATTAGATACCTTGAAATTCATTAACAAGTGGAAAAAAAAAAGAAAAACGATCATATTTCATGTAGTCATCAGGATTGCCTTGTAGGTATAAACACACACAGTGGCCAACCTACCTGTCTAGTGGAAAGAGGCAGGACTGGCATTAAGGAAGGGGTGTACTAGCAAAAATTCAAATATGGTGATCTGAAGTTGTAAGTGGCCACAATCAGGGTCCCTTTCTCATGGGTGATGTAGTAATCATTGCCATTATGTGGCATAGGTACCTGAGTCATACATATTTCTGCATTTTCTTAAGGTAGTACCTGAGTCATACAACTTCCTGCATTTTCTTAAGGTGGTATCTGAGTCATACAACTTCCTGCTTTTTCTTGAGGGGAAACAGCCCCCTCCTCTACAAAACACTACATAACCAAGCTACTCTATATTTATTAGGGAGGGGCCATGTTGCAATAGATGGATAGTTCAGCCAGGTGCAGACAGTAGCTGGCCCTGGTCATCCCTGTAATTTATGGGTAGATAACAAAAGAAAAAACCAAAAAACTGCAAAAAAAAATAAACAACTGGAAATAGAAATAGGTGATGTAATTGTGTTAGGTTACAGCCAAGGGACTCATCTGTACTACATAAGGCACTGCACTGTAGGGGGATCCAGCATAGAAATTAGGAGTACCAGTACAGGGGCTAGAGGAATAACAATGTGGCACACTAGCAAAGGTTTAAGGGGAACAGAAGAAGCAACTTGGCTTCAGAAATGCTACTGCACTGACCCGTGCCCCATTTGTTAGTACAAATTACAAAAAACACACGCCGGCACTTACTGAGTGCTCCTGCAGCTCAGTGAGTGCCGGCGTGTGTTTTTTGTTTTTATCTGCTAAGTCAAGTGTCTGTCCACCTATTTGTTTATGTAGCATATTTATAAAACTGCGATGTTCTTTTACACCTGTTTATACTAATAAAGGCCAGTTGGATACAGCGAGGTAAGCTGTGTGCTCTTTATAATTTGTAGTAACAAATGGGGCACGGGTCAGTGCAGTAGCGTTTCTGAAGCCAAGTTGTTTCTTCTGTTCCCCTTATGCATTTCCCTTGCTACATGCACCAAACTGGTAATACTGTAGGTATTGAGCTCCACAAAATGTTTGTTGAATAAGTGTTTGAATGCAGTTACTCAGAGAACCGCGTGGCTAGCTCCCAGTTTGTTTATGTGACCCATTAAGCATTTTTCTTGGTGTTAAAATGGTGGCCGACACAGCTGCAGATGATAACATTAATAATGCAGCTAACACAAACTATGAGTTCCTCACTTTTAGTGAGACAGACAGGGCAGAAACGTATTTGACCAAGCAACTTGTGAAAAATTATTTGCACCAATAGCAAGCACAAGTGCTGCATTTAAAGTTGATGGTACTAGTTTGGAAAATCTTAAAAAAAGACTAATACATTGTCAGATGCATGCATTCCCTTTATCACATTATTGGAGAGAGAGAAAGATTCCAAGAGGTTTGAGGATCCAGATGCCACCAGCATATGGGCTGGATGATTCCATACTTAAGCAGGATTGGGATAAAATATTAAATAAAGCATCCAGCAACTTAATTCTGAGTCTAATTAAAAAGCCATAAGGGATATAGAAGTCGTGCAAAGGGAAATTGAACAGATGGAGATAGAAATCAAACAAAATATGGTTACAAAGATATGTTGTTTAAAGAAATAGAGACACAAATACAAAAATTCCAGGAAGAACTTAAAGAATACAAATTGGGAAAACATGAGCGGGATGATAGAGATTATACTAGAAGACAAGTATATAACTGGCACTGTAAAACCAGATGCGAACCTTATAGATATAAAGGGAGCACACAGAAATTTAGAGTAAATAATTTTTAATCATCTCCAGAAAGTGACATAGAACAAAATAGATCCAAAGTTTTTTTAGGACATGGGGGGACAGGATACAGGGAATGAGATCACTCCCGGTACACCCCCTGCAACAACATCAAATGGACAATGTAAACACAGAACGAGGAGGGGGAAAGGGGAAATGGAAGAGGAAGAAACAGAGGCAGAAAGCCTTGGCAACAATCAGCTCCACCCAGAAGGTCCAATCAGAACAACAAATACCCATAATAAATCCAATGGATATTATTCTAACTAAAGATCAAGAGAGAGTATTACAAAAAGGGTTATCGTATGTAATAAGTACGAAAATTAATCCTTTCCAAGTAAAAATTGATTGATACAAATTCTACCTACAACTTCATTTGCACTGTTTTTTTGATAAATCAGAACAAGAAAATGGTCAGCAACAAGTAAGATCTGAATCAGAGGTACTAGCTTTGAGTCCCACCACGACTGAACAAGTCATTTAAAGAAAAAAATCTACATTTTATCCCCCTACTTACTCGAATCATGCAGTGAATACTTTCGCCTCTATGGTGGACAAAGAAGTTGAGGAACTTTGGTCTAATAAAACAAACCAAAAGACAAGAAATAATCTAACAAGGAATGAGATGAAAGCGTTAGAAGAACTACAAAAAGATTCGAGTTTAATAATCAAACCAGTGGATAAGGGTGGTTCAGTTGTAATATGGGGCAAACAAAAATATGAAAAGGAAATGGAAAGACATTTGGATGATAAGAAATATTATAAAAGACTTGATGTGGATCCTACAGAGTCTATAAAAACAAGAGCGGATGACTTTATTAGACAGAGTGAACAACGAGGGCAATTGAAACAACAGGAATGCAACTTTCTGAAAAGATCAAATCCAATAAAACCCTGCATATATCTATTACCTAAAGTTCATAAAAATCTTGAAAAAACCCCGGTAGACCAATTGTGGCAGCTATAGGCTCAGTAATGGAGCCTTTTTCTCAATTGATAGATTGCCATTTACAGCCCTTGGTTAATAAATTAAAGATCGTATGTTAGAGACACAAATTATATAATACGCTCTTTGATGGAAACACAAATAACTGCAAATACGATTTTAGTAACTTTTGACATTGAGAGCCTTTATACAAATGTACTGCATGAAGGAGGGCTGGAAGCACTAAGCTACTATTTAAATCAACGAGACGTCTCTGAGAAACCAGAGACAAATTATTTGATTGAGATGGCAAGAATGGTGTTGGAATCAAACTACTTTATGTACCAGAATAGATTTTATGAACAAATTAGTAGTACTGCGATGGGCACGATTTTCACACTAAGCTTAGCTAGTTTATTTGTTGGTACCTGGGAAGAAAACTTCTTGTATAAGAATGCGCTCTATGAAAAATACGTCACCTTTTGGTGAAGATACATTGACGACTATGTTTTATTTTGGGAAGGTCCTCTGGAGGAGTTAACTCTACTTTTTCAGCTTACGAATCAGGCAGATGAAAATTAAAAATTCACAATGGAGAGTAATAAAATGTTCATTAATTTTCTGGATTTGACATTTATAAAGAGAACAACAATATCTGTACCACAATGATTAGGAAACCAACTGATCACAATAGTTTGCTGCACTATAGGAGCAATCACCCAAAGCACATGAAAGATAATATTCCAGTGGGATAGATGTATAGAGCAAAACGAATATGTAGTAAAGAGACTGAATTTCAGAAGCATTCTAGGAATATGGCACAGAGATTTGTGGAGTGAGGGTATCCTCCCGAAAAAGTGCTACAAGGGATGGAAAAGGCAAGTGCACAAGATAGAGGCAGACTCCTAGAACGAAAAAGTCAAGAAACTACAGCATAGCCAATTACATTTGTTACCACCTATAATGATCAGAGTGGAAAGATAGCAAATATTGTCAGAAAAAAATGGAATGTTATTCAAAGCTGTGCTACATTTGAAAATAGAACAGTAAGGACAACATATAGGAGAGTTACTAATATCAAAGATAAAATTGTGCATAGCATGTATGAATTAAAAAGTACCCCTAACAGCACTTGGCTACCCCCACCCCCAAAAGGGAGCTTTCGGTGCGGTCACTGTGTGCAGTGCCACAATACGGTGGATTCAACAGATTTCAAACATCCACGGTCTGGGAAGAGATTTTTCATCAACTCTTTTATAAATTTTTCAACTGTTGGGGTGATTTACTTGGTAACATGCCCATGTGGAATGGGGAATGTGGGACAAACAAAACTATCTTTAAGAGAAAGAATATGTGAGCATAAATCAGCAATTCGAAATAAAGTGGAAACTAGTGTAGTAGCAACACATTTTTGGGCAGCAAATCATGGGTCTCCAGAAAATCTCCATTTTACAGGTATCAAAAAAGTGGTAATAGGTTTGAGAGGAGGGGACTTCTCTAATAAGCTGTCAAAATGAGATTCCTTCTGGATTTTTAAATTGGAAACACTTTTCCCTAATGGAATTAATGAAGAATTACCCTTACAGTGCTATCTATGGAGAATTATGGAATTTATGTATTTTTTAAATAGTAGAGATGTATGCGAAGGTTACTCCCATGTCATGAATATGTATTTATTTTGTGAATAAGAGTGAGTGTGTGTGGGTGAACCAATCAGCTCTGAGGAAGCCTTCTTGGCAACATGTCAGCTGATTAGCATACGCTACATGCGTGTTGCTGCTGGCAAGCAATGACTATGGGAGCACTCAGTGAGTGCCAGCTTGTGTTTTTTGGTTTTGTCTGCTAAGTCGAGTGTCTGTCCACCTATTCATTTATGTAGCATATTTATAAAACTGCGATGTTCTTTTGCACCTGTTTATACTAATAAAGGCCAGTTGGATACAGCGAGGTAAGTTGTGTGCTCTTTATAATTTGTAGTAACAAATGGGGCACGGGTCAGTGCAGTAGCGTTTCTGAAGCCAAGTTGCTTCTTCTGTTCTCCTTATGCGTTTCCCTTGCTACATGCACCAAACTGGTAATACTGTAAGTATTGAGCTCCACAGAATGTTTGTTGAATGACACTAGCAAAGGTTACAATAGGGGGGAATATGGCTGCAGGAGAGGGGTTGGCGGCAGGGGAAGGGGGACTGGTTCTGGGGGCAGGAGGACCACAGACAATTCAAGATGGGAAGAATATGGGTTGCAATGGATGTGGGGGCAGCTGTCTCGATGGACACATTATGGAAATAAGGGATGTGTCCAATTCTTCGCAGGCTGAGGAGTCTGGAAGCAGATGTGCTGTGGCTAGGAAGGGAGTTAGCGAAGACTGGGTGAAGGAGAGGGGTGACTGGTACAAGAGGCCATCCCCTCGGGGAACCAAGCACATAGAACCAGTGGAAACAAAGTGGATAGGGAACAGTGTAAACAATTACAGAAGCAGCAAAGAGGAAACTAGGGATAGCACAAGGGGAGAAGAAAGCAGTAGAGGTGCTGGGTCCAGCAATAGATTTGCCTTGCTGGCCTCAATGGTGGATGATGGGGAAGGGGCTGTCTGGGCGGGAGCAGGAGGAAGAGGATGTAGTGTAAGCCCAGGGAGCAACACTCAGACAGATAATGGGAACAGGGGTAGGGGGAGCAGGGGAAAGGGATAAGGGTAAAAGGAAAGACAAGGGGCATAAGGCAGAGGAGGGAGAAGGGGTAGCGGAGGAGGAGGAGGATGCGGGCATTGGGGGTAGGGGCAAGTCAGATGAGGGGAGCAATAGGGGAAGGGCTGGACTAGTGTAGAAGCTGGGGGCAAAGCAGAAGAGAAAAACTGACTGGTAGGGATGGGAGGCATAGTAGAGAGGGCAGATCAAGCTGTGAATATGTAGGATGGGGTAGGTTCTGAAAGCATGTGCACTGAAGATAGGATGCTGCGGGGGCACAAAGGTGAGAGGGGGTGGGGTCTTAGTGCTGGGTGGCTCAGTCCTGAAAGTAGTCTGATGGGGAAACAAAGCGAAGCTGCATAGTCAAATATGGGTGGAATCAGTACCTGGACTGACAGCAGATAGGGAGGGCAGTCTATTCTCAAGTGCGCAAGATGAGGAGGGGAGAAACCACATGTAGTTGTGCACTTGGGTACAAATGACTTGGCAGGTAGCATGGTCAGGTTGGTAAGAGAGAGGTTCAAGGAACTGGGAAGCTGTGTGAGGTGGAAGGGAGATCAGTGGCCTTCCCAGAAGTGCTCCCAGTACCCAGGACAAGCACAGAGAGGAAAGTAAGGATAGAAGAGTTCAAGACTTGGCTGGGAGAGTGGTGTCGAACCAAAGGGTATGGGCTAGTTGGAGGCTGGGTAACATGTGGGACAACAGTGACCTGTTCACACAGGACAGATTACATTTGAGTAAGGTGGAACAGGGGGTATTAAAGCAGAGACGGGGGGAATACAACTAAGGTGGATTTAAACTAGTTGTGGGGGGGAGGCGAGTGCGCAGCAGCAATACAGAGCTGCCAGATAGGGGAGCTGAACGAGCTTACCTCCCAGGCTAACAAGGATGTCACCAGGGAGGGATCGTGTGGGGGGGGGTTAAGAATGGACAGAAACAGCTTAAGGAAGGGAAGGGAACTAGTTGGAGGGACATCTCTCTGAATGCAAGAAGCCTGGTGAACAAAACAACTGAGTTACAGGTTCTCTTGGCAGTGGGGGTGGTGGACATTGTGGCCATCACAGAGACTTGGGCCACCCAATACCAGGATTGGGATCTAATAATCCCAGGGTATAGGATGTACAGAAAGGATAGGGACAAGGGGAAAAGGGGAGGGGCCGCGATTTATGTAATGGAGGGGATAAGGTGTATAAGGGAAAAAGGGGAGAGGGTAGGACTGAGGCATTATGGATGCCATTCCAGGATTCAAAAAGTACATACAAACAAATGAACATATGAAATTGCCAGCAGATAAAGGCCTCATGGCCTATCAAGTCTGCTTGATTGTGTAGCTAGCAACCATTACTCTGCAGCTCCTCCTCCGTCCCCCCCCGCCCTCTCTAGTGACCTTCCCCCTTACCCTGTCCCATCCCCTTTCGAAGCAGCCCACTGTTCTACAAGATACCACATTCTCAGGCAATGCAGTCCACCCAGACACCATCCTCTCCATAAAAAAGGTGTCTTCCCATTTCTCTCCTGAACCTTGCCCCTTCCAATCTCAGATTGTGCCTTCGAGTGTCCCTCCCCTCCTTAATTTGAAAAGCCTCTCTGTGCCCATCCTAATAATTCCCTTTATGTACTTAAAGGTTTCAATCATGTCCCCCCATCCCTCCTCTCCTCCATATAGTACATGTTCAGCTCCCTCAGTCTACTCTCATAGGGTAGGTCCCCTAGCCTCTGGATCATTTTTGCTGCACTGCACTGTACCCCCTCCAGTAACCTAATGTCCTTCTTCAGGTAAGGTCACCAAAACTGCATGCAGTACTCCAGGTTTGGCCTAACCAGTGACCAATATAGCAGCAGGATCACCTCCTCCCTCCTGGAGGATATGCATCTGGCAATACAACCCAGCATCCTGTTGGTCTTTGCAGACACCTTTCTACACTGTGCTGAGTTGTTCATTGCTCCCATTATGATCATCCCCAGACCTTTCTCCTCTTTCATCTTGGCTAGTTGTATCCCTCTAGCTGGTAGCTCCTCTTTGGTTTTTTTGCACCAAAATTAGCACCATGCATTTCTTGGCATTGAACCCTAGCTGCCAAGTGTCCAACCAGGCCTCCAATTTTGCCAGATCATCTTGCAACCCCTTCCACCCTCCTAAGTCATCCACTACTGCTCCCATCTTGGTGTCGTCTGCAAACAGACTGATCTTGCTCTTGATGCCTATTGAGATATCTGTTATGAAGATCCCAAACAACACTGGCCCCAGTACAGAGCCCTGTGGCACCCCACTTGTCACCACCCTGGGAGATGAGAGCTCCCCTACCTTCACCACCCTTTGCTATCTCCCTTGTAGCCAGTTCACTACCCATTCCACCATCTTCGTCCCCACCCCTGTGCCTTCCATCTTACTTCCTAGCCTCCCATGTGGCACTGAATCGATTGCCTTACTGAAGTCCAAGTACAGGACATCCACTGCATAGCCCCGTCTAATTGCCTGGTTACCCAGTTAGAGTACTCCACCAGGTTGGTCTGACAAGATCTGCCTTAGACGAACCCCTGCTGTCTGCTGTCCTGCAGCCCATTAGCATCTAGGAGTGAAACCAGCATGTTCTTCAGGATTGTCTCCATCAGCTTTCCCACAATAGATGTGAGGCTTACCGGTCTGTAGTTCCCTGGCTCATCCTTGGGGACGATCTTGTGGAGTGGTACAATGTGTGCCATCCTCCAGTCCTGAGGTACACTTCCTGAGTCTAGGGAGGTATTGAACAGGTCTGCCAAGGGTTCTGCCAGGACTTCTGCTAGCTCCTTAAGCATCCTGGGGTGTATGCCATCTGTCCCTGGTGCCTTGTCCATCTTCAATGCCCTCAAGTCCTCCACTACTCTGCCCACTGGGATTTCCTCATCTGTCACCTCCCTTCCCATGCCCACTCTCCTGCCCCCCTTGGGTACAGCTCCCCCTTCTCTTTAGTAAATACTGAACAGAAGTACTCATTTAATGCTTTTGCCTATTCTGCCGCTGTTTCCAACCACTCCCATCCTTCTTTATCCTTACTATTCGGTCCTTACAATTCCTTTTCTCCCTGATGTACCTGAAGAAGTTTTTCTCCCCCTTTTTGATGCCCTGTGCTAGCCTGAGTTCCTTGAATGCCTTGGCTGACCTGACTGCCATTGTCACCTAGCTCGACTCCTTCAGGTATTCCTCTCTGTCCTCCCCTCACCCTGTTTTTTTGTACCTTCTGAAGGGAACTCTTTTCTTCCTTACTTTTTCCATGACCTCCATGCTCAACCAGCTAGGCTTCTTGACCCTAGCTGTATTCCTCTGGACCCTTGTACATGTTATGGTTGCCTCCTCAATTCCCAGTTTAATGACCTCCCACTTCTGGTTAGTGTCCATGTCTGGATGGATCCTGACCGGATATCCCTGTACTATTTCCCTCATCCTCCTGAAGTCTAACACCCTTGTGCCCATTCCTACTCCTTTCCTCATGTTTATCGTGAACCACACAGAGTGTTGGTCACTTCTCTGCCAGTGGTTCCTTCACCCTCAGCTTCATCACAAACTCACCATTCACCAGCAAGAGGTCTAGGGTGTTCCCTAACCTGGTTGGCTCATTGACCATCTGCAATAGGAAGCTGTCCTGGAAGGCATTCAGAAGTACCAGCTCCATACTATTTGTGGTGGCTGGGGTACCCCAATCCACTTCCAGCAGGTTGAAGTCCCCCACAATCACCATGCTACCCCTCCCACTGGTTCTTCTGATCTGTCCCGCTAGTTCCCTGTCTAACTCCTCAGTCTGAGAAGGTGGCCTGTATACCACTCCTATCCTGAGGGTCCTATTTTTGGGGTGCTGGAGCTGCACCCATAATGACTCTGTGCTACCCTTCTCCTCCTCCTCCCCTTCCTCCCTGACACACTTCAGTCCTTCCCTTACATACAGCACCACCCCCATCCTTTTCTGTTTACTTTGTCACTACAAAATATCCTATACATCGGTACAGCTAGGTCCCAGTCATGGAAATGGGTGGCCCATGTCTAGGTGATGACAGGCATGTCCACCATGTCCACTTCCCCATCTTCCATGAGAGCCTGTAACTCTGCTGTTTCATTCCCTAGACTCCTAGCATTCATCATTACCACCCTTCACCCCACTTCCTTCCCCCCTTTCCCTACTTGCTCTCCCTTTCTAGCAACCCCTCCTGACCTCCCCCTAAGTCCTAAGTAGGATACTTAGGATAGGAGTGGTGTACAGGCCACAAGCTTAGGCTGAGGACTTGGACAGGGAATTAGCAGAGCAGATCAGGACAGTCTGTGGGAAGGGGAACATAGTGATCATGGGGGACTTCAATCTACCAGGATTGGACTGAAGAACCCCAGCCACCTTGAGTGTAAGGGAACAGGTCCTACTGGATGCATTCGAGTACAGCTTCCTGGCACAGATGGTTAGCAAGCTGACTTAGGTAGGAAAAATGCTAGATCTAGTACTGTCTAATGGGGAGGCTGTAAGGGAACTGGGGATGGAACACCTGCTGGCTGGGAGTGACCATAACTCAGTGTGGTTCATGCGCAACATGGGCAAGGATGCTGTAGGTACAGAAACCAGGGTGGTTGATTTCAGAAAGGCTGATTTTGTTAAGATGGGGGAAATTTTGGAGAGGCACCTGGCAGGAATTCATCCACACTTGTATTCATGCCAAAAATGGGAAATCATCAAGCTCTGGCTGGTGGAGGCTACTGGGTCATGTACGAAGACACAGAGCAAGAAGGGTAGGGCCAAGAAGCCAAGCTGGTTGAATCTGGAGGTTTTGGAAGGGGTGCGAGCAAAAAAAGCAGCATTTAGGAGGTTCAGGAAATCTAGGAAGGGGGAGGACAGGGAAGTGTATGTGAAGAAGTACTGTAATGCCCCAATAATACCAAGTACCTCCCTGTAGCCAGTCAGTTCCCCTGTTGTCCCCAGTCACCTATGTACCCAGGCCTCGACAAGTAAAGTGCAGCTGCAGTTTAAAATATTTTTTTTCCCCTTGCTTCTGCAGCCTGCCCAGCCCTAGCATGAGGGAATGCCTTCCTCACGCTGGGCAGCTGCCTGCCTCCCTGGTCGCTAGGGACTCAGCATCCCGAATGCCAGGGAGGGCTTCTGTTGCCAGTAATGGCTGTTTTCAAATAGTCTTGTGGGAGCCAGCAGTCGGTGTGGTTGGGTGGGCACTCTCAGGCACCCGATGAAGAAAAAAAAAAGAAAGTTAGTGTTCAAGTCTGGAAGAGAGGGGACACAGGGAGGTAAACAGTACAGGGTATTATGTGCCTGTAGTCCTCCTCTTCTACCTGCATGTCGGTCCTGTGGTGGTCCAGTGCTCCGGTGGGTTCCCCAGCCATGTAGTGGGTCCAGTGTTGGGAGCTGGCGGACGTCTGCATCAGGGCTCGTATAGCCCAAGTTAATACATTTAAAAAATTGAAAGTTATCCGGTCCCTCGGCAGCGGCGCCCACAAGCGGGGCTGCATCCCAGCAGCAGAGAGTCGGGCCGAGCAGTAAGGCCCCTTAGCCATCCTCTCATCTGCCTGCCTGTTTCCCCAGCACCAGCCACAGCAGCAGTATCTCTCTCCAGTCTCCTCTTGCAGCATTTTCTCCCCTGGTCGGGGTGGTGAGTTGGCGGCAGCACCAACTGGCAGGTGCTGACCGCCATAACTTCAATTTTAAAAATTTAATTTTAATCGGCGCCATCAGGCATTGGGAGAGACAACCTGAGGGGCAGTCTAGAGGGGCAAGGCAAGGCCCCATAGAGAAGGGACGGCCTGTGGGCAGGATATTCTAATTTATTTAAGTTAGCTCCAGCTTAGAACAACAGGTAGGGGGTGGAGCTAAGGTGGGACTAGCCCACTTGACGGACAGAGGTCCCTGCTAGGCCTTACTGATTTAAAGGGACAATGTCAGGCCTAGTTATTTAAAAGGGAAATGATGGTCCCACCTGTTTTATGAGGCCACAAAGTCCCAGCAAGTTATAGTGGGCCAGCTCGGAGTGCAGAAAGCCCCAGCACCTTAGGCCAGCTAGCCAAGTGGGATACCAGAAAGGGCTAGTTAACCCAGATGCTACTGGTTATTTTTATTTAGCACATATAAGGGCAAGTATGGGCAAGGAGGTCCCCAGTTGTTTTAGTAGCCATGGTAGCCAGGTGGGCCAGTGAGTTAGAGGCCTGGTAGCCAATGTGCTTTCTTGATGTTCGGTACATTTTATGCAGTTTTTTCCAGTTCTGGGTGGGCCAGTGAAGGGATATCAGCCTCAAATAAGATACAGTGCTAAAGATTGGAGTCCATTGGCCAGTAGTCAAGCGGCCACCAAGAGATGAGCTAAGCAAAATTTAATAGTGCTCTCCAGTAGTTTGGAAATGCACTCTGATTTTAGTAATAAACCAGCAGGAAGGGAGTGTGTCAAGCAGTTTTCCATCCCCTCCAGTTCAGTAGCCACTAGGTCTAGTAACCCCTGTAACTTCCCCGTCACCTCTAGTCAGGGGAGGGACAGTTAGGGAGAGACTCTTAGTGTTTAAACTAATCAGATTACCTTTGCCTTAGGGTAATTTTTCCATTAGGTGCTTTTGGAGCTTATTACCAGTGGGAAGGGTACAGAAGGTATACCCCAGGGTCCCTACATAGCTAGCACTTAGCTTTTGGTAGGTTCTTCCCCAGTGTATTTCCTTTCTAAAATTTCTGCCCAGATTGTTGCTGCGTGATACTGCGATTATTAGGAAAAGCAAACCTTTGACAGAGACTTTGAGACTGTGTTTTACGGAAACTATACCTGAATCCTAAGATATAGCTGCCTTTCCCTGCTTAAACTGTTGTGCTGCAAGAAACTATTGGATTAACCCTGCATATGTTTTGCTTATATCAAAATATTCTGCTCGTTTTCTTCCACTGGATTATGCTTAGAGACTATGGGATCAATCCTGCACTAGTGTCTCCACCCAGGAACTGCCTTGCGTGTTACCAAACTGCCCGCTCATCCAAGAATTGAACTCTCTAGCCTGATGGTAATCATCTTCACCTGATTCTCATTCTCCTCATGTACTGTTGATCACAGTGACCAATCAGAGACTGAAATCACCTTCCCTATTCTACCAGTTGGGGCCGGTCACCAGTATAGGTCTAGCATAGTTAGCCCCTGGCCAACTGCTTTACATCAAGAATGTTTGACCAATCCCCTTCCTAACAGTGTTTAAGTAGTGCAGGGAACCACCCTGGTTCACAGGTAGGGATCCATTGTAAAAGTAAGGGTTGGGCTTCGGACGCAAGAATCCAGGCACCTTCGGCCCAGTGTCTGCATCCGGTTTTGTGCTCTGGAGTCCAACTTTGGCCCAGTGTCTGCATCCCATCTTGCATCCTGGAGTCCAGCTTTGGCCCAGTGTCTGCATCCTGTCTTGTGCCCTGCAGTCCAACTTCAGCCCAGTGTCTGCATCCTGTCTTGTGTCCTGGAGTCCAGCTTCGGCCCAGTATCTGCATCCTGTCTTGTGTCCTGGAGTCCAGCTTCAGCTCAGTGTCTGCATCCTGAATTTCATTGAAACCAGTATCAGCTTAGGAGTTGGCCTACAGCAGTTTTGTTTTTCTCATTTTCTTGAGGTCTTCCACTGACCAGGAGCTCCCACACCTTCATTGCATTGAGTATTTCAGCTTCCTCACAGTATGACTGCATTGTAGCCCTATTTAGCCAGGAGGCTTGCATAGCTGGGGTTCTTGCTCATTTCAGTCCCTTCACCCTTCACTCTTCTGATCCGACCAAAAGCTGGCCAACAGAACACATTGGTGGCCACCATCCTGGACTTATGAAGGACTTTGTGTTCATATGGTTACTGCTCACAGGTTATATGTAATGAAATACAGTACAAGATTCATCCTAGAGTTTAATAGATCATTTACTATAGAGTAATAAAGGCTTATAGAGTGTAGAATGTAAGGTTTTCATATGGTATACATAGATACATAGACAGTGTCAGCAGATAAGGGCCTATGGCCCACCCAGTCTGCCCATTTAAGTTTGTGAGTTCAGTTTATGTTTTCCAGGAAGTCTGTTGCCCCTTACCCCTGACCTCCAGAATTCCTTTATGTCTATCCCATGCATGCTTAAATCCCGTGATTGTTTCAGCCCCCACCACTTCCTCTGGCAGGGTGTTCCACTTGTCCACCACCGTTCTGTGAAGAAATTCTTCCTCACGTTTCTCTGAATGCTCCTCCTCCAACTTCATCCCATGCCCTCTAGTCCTGGAACATCTTTTCGCTTAAAAATAGTGCATTCCTGCACCCTGTTCCTCCCTGTAAGATACTTGTATGTCTCTATCATATCCCCCTCCCTCCCTCTCCTCCAGGGAGTACATGTTCAGTGCCTTCAACCTGTCCTCATAGGACTTGTGATGCAATCCATGCACCATCTTTGTTGCCCTCCTCTGAACCTTCTCTACCCTGTCTATGTCCTTACGTAGGTAAGGTCTCCAGAACTGCACAGTGTACTCCAGGTGCGGCCTCACTAGTGTCTTGTATAGTGGAATTATGACCTCCTTTCCTGCTGGTGATGCCCCTGCCTATGCATCCCAGCATCCTATTTGCTTTACCTGCTGCCTTGTCACACTGTTTCCTGCCTTGAGGTCATCAGAGATGATAACTCCAAGATCCCTTTCCTGCTTGGTGCATGCTATATCCTCACCCCCAACTGATATATTGTGCCAGGGTTTTGTGCCCCATATGCATTATCTTGCACTTCCTTGCATTGAATTTCAACTGCCAAACCCTGACCATTCTTCAAGTTTCTGCAGGTCCCTTCTCATTCTGTCTACACCCTCTGGTGTGTCTACTCTGTTACAGAGCTTTGTCATCAGCGAACAGTGAAATTCTGCCTTCTAGGTCCTGCACAATGTCACTGATGAAGATATTGAATAGTACCGGTCCCAGCACTGATCCCTGTGGTACCCCACTGGTCACTCTTCCCTCTGTGGAGTGACAGCCATTTACCACCACCCTCTGTGTCCTGCTGCCCAGCCAGTTACCTACCCACCGCACTACTGTCCTGCCCACACCCATATTCTCCAATCATAATAAGCATCATTATAGAGTTCATAGTGTGATGTAGATAGCCAGATCTGAGTGCTGTATCAATTTTTTTTTTACATATAAAATATGTGATGGGAAGGTCAGTTTGAGGAAACTACTGTCTTACTGGAACTGACACATCAAGACCCCCCAGGGATAAGTTCAAAGGACAGAACATAGCTAATCTGCAGATATCCGGGATGCAATTACCACATCAATTTGCTTTCATCCCAGGAAATAAGATTAGCTGTTCATAATTCCCTCAGGGAAAATCCTTTGATTTACAATAGTTGTCAGCAAGAACTTGAGAGTGAGGGGTGTCAGAGAAAAGCCAGAATGGACATTGAAGAGAGGTTGATGTCTGGGCCAGGGAGGACCCAGACGAATTTGGAAGGTCCAATTTACTTTCCTGGGGAACCCTTGAATTACATCAGAGAGACCTTTGAGGAGTAGATTCCAAGGCCCAGACAGGATTAAAGAGGCAAATACACTTTTGCTTTGAATACAGTGACTTAGATCAAAGAAACTTTTGAGATGTATGTGTAGCAGGGCACAAACCGGTTTGGTCCGGTTTACCTGAGGGATGAAAGGCAGTGAGGCCACCTATTATGTTTTTTTAAATATTTCATTTGGACATCCTGTATTGTAAAATATAGATTTTGATACACCAAGGTGGAGTTAGTGACCTCATGAGAAGGCCGGCTCAGAACTGTGTTTAATTGCTGAAAGAACCTTGACAGACACACAACGACAATATTTCTGACTGAGAGAAGAGAGACCCTCAAAGCACTGAAAGAAAGTAAGCATTAGATTAGAACAGTCTGAATGTATGTATTGTAAGAACTGCACTTTTACCTGTTGTTTTAAGGCTGTATGTGTTGGGATATATATTTGTTCTTTAATTATTGTTCTGTTTTGATATTTTAAAGTAAAGAGATATTTTTACAACAGAAACTGTCTGGAGTGCCTTGACATTTCTTTTTCTTTTAAGTAGAGCTTTTAAAGGTTATCAGTAACACTGTGTATGGGCTTATTGTATACCAAACTGGGAAATGGATAGAGTTCTCTAAAGTCTTGCATAGAGTTCTAAGGGTTCATTTTAAAGACCTGGTTGGGTGCCCATAGGCAAAGATATCTGGCCCCCTGAAGACAGAATTATCTGAGCCTGATAATTGGGTACGCTAACAAGAGGTTATCAGTTTGAATCCCTCCAGAGCTTGAGACTAAGGTGGCTTGAAACCACAAAACAGACAAGAGGGTTACCTTGTTCTGTTCACCAGACACAAAACATATGCTCAGAGGTTGGCACTTTGGGAGTAGAGGGCTGACTGGCTGAGTGAGTGTGTGACAGATTGGTTGGCAGCAGTGGCCTAAAAGGTTTGGTGGTATAAGCTTCATTGTTCAGTGGGTCAGCTTGAAACCGTTCTGCTCACTTGGAAAAAAGAAAGGCAGTGTTTTATTTAAAAAGGAAACAGAACTATATCCCTTGACTTACAGTCAAAGTTCCTACCCATTTTATTTTTTTTTTCTGAAGTGCCAGTCAGAATAGTATTAGTAGTCAGGGAAGAAGAAAATGGCTTCCGACTACAGCAGGCACACTGTAGATTTCTTAAAGCAGTTGTGCAGGGACAGGGGAGTCCTGTTTGGGGTGAAAGCCAGTAAGCAGAACCTCATACAGGCCCCGACAGTAGCAGATACCCAGAGCAGGGAGTCATAGACCATGACTGAAAGGGACCAGACCTCGAGTGTGGCAGAACTAGCAGCCAGTGAGGGGTCCTGAGAAAATGAGGAGGATAGCAAGGCCACTATCAGTGAAGGGCCACAGCAGCAGGGGATGGTCACCAGTATCCTGAATCCAGAGGTACTCAAACTGCAAATTGAGTTGCGCAGGATGGAATTGGAGGCAGTATGGCAACAGAGAGAGGCAGACCATGAGGCAGATCGACAACAGAGGGAGGCAGACCATGAGGAACGTGAGTGCCAGTGAGAGGCAGAGGAGAAGAGAGAGTGAGAATGCAGAGAGGCAGAGGAGAGGAGAGAGGAATGCCAATGGCAACGTGAACTGAAGAAGCTACAACTCCTACCAGTGGCGCCAGGGCAGGTGAGTGGCTTGGGTTTAACTGCGACTACAGGACTGGGTTACAAATTGAACTCCAAATTAATAGCCAAGTTTAAGGAAGGGGAAGACATGGACGCCTTTTTAAATTCTTTTGAAAAAGTTTGTATTCAGGGTAAAATTCCTAGAGAGTCCTGGAGCTTCCAGCTGTCCCTGCTACTTACCAGAAAAGCTTGAGATGCAATGGGTCAAATGAACAATGAAGACAGTGATGATTACAGTAAGTTAAAAGCTGCACTGTTAAAAAAGTTTGAATTAACTGCTGAATCAAACAGAGCTAAAGTCTGTAAGTTTAGGAGAAGCCCTGATATGAGCTATGAGGAGCTAGCCATGAAACAATGTCAGTTTTTAAAACATTGGTGGGAAGGAATTGAGGCAAACACTGTTAATAAAACTGAAAATGTGATTTTATTAGAACAGTTTTATTGGGCATGCCCAGCAGAGTTAAAAACCTGGCTAGAGGACCGAGATCCAAAAACAGTGCAAGAGGCTGCTGAACTCTCGGACCGCTATGCCAAGAGCAGACCTGCTCTGAGGGTGAATGGGGCAAGTGTGGCAGTGCAGAAAAGGAAAAGCACACCTTTAGGGCAGCTAAAACCCTTACTGCCTCCACCAAAACCAGTTAGCCCCAGGTTTCAAAGAAAAGATTTCTCTGAAGTGAGAAATGTTTGTTGGTTGTGTAAAGAAACTGGGAACATTGCCAGACAGTGTCCAAGAAGGACAAGCAATAATATGCAAAGTAGTACCAGAAAGGAAGTGGGTTGTTTGTGTGTCCCTGGAAGCATGCCAGTGAACATGAGGGAACACATGCACCCAGTCATGGTAAATGGTGTACAAACACAGGGGTTAAGGGACACAAGGGCATCCCTGACATTGGTAAAGGGTGATCTGGTACAGCCTGGTCAGCTTATACCCAATAAATATGTAAGTGTACAAGAGTTTACTGGTGAAGAGAAAACATTGCCACTTGCTAGTGTTCTTCTTGACTGGGGTGAAACAGGGGGAACTGTGCAACAGGTGGCTGTAGCCAACACATTAGCAGTGGATGTGATCCTGGGTAACAATCTCCAGCAGGCGGTGGCATGTGCAGTTACCCGTAGCCAAGCAGCAAGGGAAAACTGTAGTTTCCTGAGTCCCCCTGAAGCCATTGGGGAAGATACTGAGAGGCTGGTTCCCCAGCCTCTGTCTCCAGATGGGGAGACTGATAAAAAGAGAGTAGAAATTTGTCTAGTAGCAAGTAACCACATAGCTACAGAGGTTATTCTGAAGAGGGAGGGGTGACCTCTTGTCAGAGGGTTGGTATTGACAGTGATCCTGAGGGCCCTGATGCTATTGCTAGGGACACTAGTTTAGTGACTCAAGGGGACCTGTCCCATGCCTTGAGAAGGTGTGAAGGGTTTGCAGCTACTCAGAGGGGTGACCTAATTTAGAGAAGCTGAGGGCTTGGGCAGACTTGGAGAGCACACAGGGAGGTGACAGCAGACATAAGGTTTACTGGGAAAATGGACTTATGTATACACAGGCAGTACAGACAGAGGGAGGGATGCTTGGCAGGCAGCTTGTCATTTCCCAGGGATATCGTGAGCAGTTGCTCAAGGTTGCCCTTGATATTCCCTTGTCTGGTCATCTGGGAATCGCACACACAATGCAGCGGTTGGCCCAGAATTTCGACTGGCCTAACTTCACCCAGCAGGTGAAGGAGTATTGCAGGTCTTGTCATCGGTGTCAAGAAATAGGGAAGGCAGGCAAGAAAACCCAAGCCACCCAGATCCCCTTGCCCATAGTGGAGAAGCCATTCCAGAGAGTGGGAATGGATATTGTGGGGCCATTAAATACCCCCAACTCCTCTGGGAAAAGGTACTTCCTAACTGTGGTGGATTATACCACCCGGTACCCCAAGGCAGTCATGCTATCCTCACTTAGGACAGATAAAGTGGCTGATTCCTTACTTGGGATTTTCTCCCATGTTGGGTTTTTGCAGGAGATAATCACCAATTGAGGGGGTTCCTTCATGTCGGACCTAATGAAATGTTTATGGAAGAAGTGCGGGGTGGTGCAGAGATGCACAACACTGTATCACCCACAAGCCAATGGGCTTGAGGAACGCTTCAATGGTACCCTAAAGTCAATGCTCCTGGCATTTGCTGAACAGCATGGGAGGGACTGGGAGAAATACCTTCCCCACCTGTTGTTCGCATACAGGGAGGTGCCCCAAGAGTAGACAGGATTTTCCCCCTTCGAACTCTTGTATGGATGCTGGGTACGTGGGCCCCTAGACTTGATCAGGGAGGACTGGGAAGGCAAGCACACCACCCAGGGAACTCCCATTGTGGATACATCCTACGGTTTAGGGAAAGGCTGAATGAGCTTATGGGGACAGCCCAGAGCAACCTCGCAGCTGCCTAACAGAAACAAAAGGTATGATACAACCGCAGAGCTAGAGCTCACTCATACATGGTGGGTCAGGAAGTCATGGTCCTTATTCTGGTCCAGAAAGACACGCTGCAAGCTGAGTGGGCATGACCGTACAAAGTGGTTAGGAAGGTAAATGATGTAAACAACATTGTGGAGTTACCTGACTGTAGACAGACAGAAAGGATGTACCATGTCAACATGATGAAGCCATATGCAAATAGGGCTGACATGGTGTTCGCAGTGTGCAGTCATGGGGAGGGGACAGACGAAGGAGACCCCCTTTTGGACTTGCTGGAGGAAAGTAAGCTGGAGTCCTCTGTGGAGGCAGTAAAATTGTCTCCCCAGTTGAACCCGGACCAGATGAGGGAGATTTTAGCAGACTTTGTCCCCTTGTTTAACATCAAACCTAGACTAACCTCCCTTAGTGACACATGATGTGGAGACAGGGACACAGACGCCCATATGGCAGACAGCATATCGGGTGTCAGAGGCTGTTCAAAAGGACATTAGGTGGGAAGTGGAGGAGATGCTGGATTTAGGGGCAATCCAGAGATCCCACAGTCCCTGGGCCTCACCCGTAGTCCTTGTACCCAAGCCAGATGGCTCAACTCATTTCTGTATAGACTACCATGGACTGATTGCAGTCATGAAGTCAGACACCCACCCAATGCCCTGGACAGATGAACTCCTGTACAAGTTGGGGGGGCAACCTACCTTACGACCATTGACCTGACAAAGGGGTATTGGCAGGTAGAGTTGATGGACAGAGCTAGGGAGAGGTCGGCCTTCATCACTCTGATAGGTTTATTTGAGTTCAAAGTAATGCCTTTCCGAATGAAGAACATCCTGGTCACTTTCCAAAGGTTGGTGAACCAGGTGTTAAATTGTGCAAATGACATTGCCATCTTCAGTACCAGCTGGGAGAAACACCTGTCACACCTTAGGGAAGTGCTGGGCAGAATACAGAGGGCTGGGCTCACTGTCAAAGCTGTGAAGTGCCAGGTGGCCATGGGAGAATTGGCATACCTCGGGCATGTGGTAGGCCGGGGACAGCTCCATCCTAACCAGCTAAAAATAGAGGTAATACAAGCATGGCCCAGACCAGAAACTCAGAAGCAGGTCAGGAGTTTTCTCTGGACAGCAGGGTACTATAGAAAATTTGTACCAAATTACAGTGCCCTGGCTGCTCCCCTATCTAACATGACAAAGAAATGGATGCTCCTGTTTTGACAAGTCCGGTCTATAGCAAAACTTTTATAGTTCAGATGGATGCCTCAGATGTGAGTATTGGAGCAGTACTGAGCCAGACATCCAGCGAAGGGAGGGAACACCCCATAGCCTACCTTAGCTGAAAGCTGCTCCCCAGGGAACAAGCATACTTCATGGTGGAAAAGGAGTGTTTTGCCCTAGTGTGAGCCCTAAAGAAATTGGAGCCATACTTGTATGGGCAGCCTTTTGTGGTGCAGACTGACCATAACCCCCTGGTTTGGTTGACACAGATGGGGAAAAACAATGGAAGACTGCTCAGATGGAGTCTTGCTTTACAAGGGTATGATTTGAAAATTGTACATAGGGCCGGAGCCAAGAATCAGAACTCAGATGGACTGTCTAGGGTCTATGAGGAGTGAACTTATTTGGGAAGCTAATCCCATGTAGGGGATAGAGCCCCCAAATTCAGTCTAGGTGGGGAGGAGTGTGACATAGACAGCCAGGACTGAGTGCTGTATCAAATTTTTTATTACATATAAAATATGTGATGGGAAGGTCAGTTTGAGGAAACTACTGTCTTACTGGAACTGACACACCAAGACCCCCCAGGGATAAGCTCAAAGGATAGGACATAGCTAAACTGAAGATCTCTGGGATGCAATTACCTTGTCAATTTGCTTTCATCCCAGGAAATAAGATCAGACATTCATAATTCCCTCAGGGAAAATCCTTTGACTTACAATAGTTGTCAGGAAGAACTAGAGAGGGAGGGGTGTTAAAGAGAAGCCAGAATGGACATTGAAGAGAGGTTGATGTCTGGGCCAGGGATGACCCAGACAATTTGGAAGATCCAATATACTTTCCCAGGGAACCCTTGAATTATGTCAGAGAGACCTTTGAGGTGTAGATTCCAAGGCCCAGATGGGATTAAAGAGGCAAATACACTTTTGCTTTGAATATAGTGACTTAGATCAAAGAAACTTTTGAGATGTTTGTGTAGCAGGGTACAAACCGGTTTGGTCTAGTTAACCTGGGGGAGGAAAGGCAGTGAGGTCACCTATTATGTTTTTTTGATACACCAAGGCGGAGTTAGTGACCTCATGAGAAGGCCGGCTCAGAACTGTGTTTAATTGATGAAAGAACCTTGACAGACACACAAGACAATATTTCTGACTGAGAGAAGAGAGACCCTCAAAGCACTGAAAGAAAGTAAGCATTAGATTAGAACAGTCTGAATGTATGTATTGTAGTATATGAGCCTGATAATTGGGTACGCTAACAAGAGGTTATCAGTTTGAATCCCTCCAGAGCTTGAGACTAAGGTGACTTGAACTCCAAAACAGACAAGAGGGTTACCTTGTCTGTTCACTGGACACAAAACATACACTCAGAGGTTGGTATTTTGGGAGTAGAGGGCTGACCGGCTGAGCGAGTTTGTGACACATAGTAGTAAGTTTGTTACCATAGAGTTATAAGAACCAAAGCTATAGAGATATAGTAGCATGAACAAAGAATAAGTTACAGTAAAGTTATAGCATCCCATGTTACAGTATAGATTGGTTGTATACTGCTTGATCTCCTTCGTGCCTTGCACTCAGTAAGCCTGCTTTTATTCCCCGAGTTTGTTTCCTGCCACTTCTTACTCTAGCACAGCTACACCATCAGCAAAATTAGACACTTGTGCTCTTTACAGTATAAGGAGGTAACCAGACTAGTCAGGGCAGCCAAGGCTTCCAGAGAACCAAGGCTGGAAAAGGGCATCAAGGATGAGGAAAAGGACTTTGCAGGGCAAATAAGAGGGAGAAGGAGTTACAAGGACCAGATAGTGAGGATCAGGAAGGAAGGGCGGGTTGGTGGAGAAAGGGGTGGAGCAGGCAGAAACACTGAAGGAGTACTTCTGTTCTGTATTCACAAAAGAAAATGGCAGGCAGCAACTTGAAGGCTTGGAGGGTGGATAAGGCACCAGGACTGGATGGCATTCACCCTAGGGTGCTGGAAGAACTAGCAGAGGTCCTGGAGGGCCACTGGAAGACCTGTTGAATACCTCCCTGGACACAGAATACGTACCGTAGGACTGGAGGATGGCTCACATGGTGCCTCTCCACAAAAGTGGCCCAAAGGATGTACCAGGCAATTCATTTTTTTCTTTTTTTCCTTTTATTTATTGAAATCTTGGACCTTATAGAACATATATTATAGACCAGTAAGCCTCACATCCATTGTAGGGAAACTAATGGAGACAATCTTTAAAGAGAGGCTGGTGACCTTTTTGGAAGGCAATGGACTCCAGGACAGTCAGCAACATGGATTCATCTCAGGGAAACCCTGCCAGACCAACCTAGTTGAGTATTACAACTAGGTGATGAGGGAACTGGACAAGGGTCATGCAGTGGATGTCCTGCATTTTGACTTCAGCAAGACCTTTGATTCGGTGCCTCATGGGTGGTTTAGGGGAAAGTGGAGTATGTAGGGGCAGGGACAATGATTGTGAACTGGATTGTGAACTGGCTGAAGGGGAGGCAGCAATGGGTGGTGGTGGTGGGGGTGGGAACTCTCATTCACAAGGGCTGTGATGAGTGGGGTTCCACAGGCTCAGTACTGGGCCTGGTGCTGTTTGGGAGTTTCATATCAGATATCACACATGGCATCAGGAGTAAGATTAGTCTGTTCACTGATAATACCAAGATGGGGGTGGTGGTAAATGACATAGTAGGGTGGCAAGGGCTACAGGACAACCTAACTAAACTGGAGGAGTGGTCGTAAATGTGGCAGTTGGGGTTCAGTGCTAATAAGTGCAAAGTACTGCACTTCGGATTAAGGAACCTGGGGAGGAGCTACCACTTGGAAAAGGTTCGGTTAGGTTCCACTGAGGAAGAAAAAGATCTAGGGGTGGTTAGAATGGGGAATATGAACAACTCAGCTCAGTGCAGGAAGGCAGAAGCTAAAGTCAACAGAATGCTGGGGTGTATTGCAAGAGGATTCTCCTCCAGAAGGAGGGAGGTGATCCTAACTCTGTACAGTTCACTGGTCAGGCCACACCTGGAGTATTGCATGCAGTTCTGGTGCCCATTTCTGAAGAAGAACATCAGATTACTGGAGGGAGTACAGCACAGGGCAACAAAGATGATCTAGAGTTTGGAGGACAGACCTTATGAGGACAGGCTGAGGGAGCTGAATATGTACTCACTGGAGCAGAGAAGGGATCAAGGGGAATATGAATGAGACCTTTAAATACATGACAGGGATAAAGAAGACAGGTACAGAATGGGGTATTTAAGTTGAGGGGGGAGGGACACAAGAGGGCATGGTCTCAGATTGGAGGGGGGAATATAGAAGAGAGATGAGGAGACATTTTTTCACAGAGAGGGTGGTGGCTAAGTGGAACACTCTCCCAGAAGAGGTGGTATCCTGTAGACAGTGGACAGCTTTAAAAGGGGATTGGACATGATGATAGGGAGGTAAATGCGAGGGGGAAGGGGCAGCAGCAATGTAGGGAGCTAGCTGCACATTTGAGCAGACTTGATAGATCATGAGGCCTGTTTCTCCAGGCAGAGTTGTATGTTTGTAAAGTAGTAGTACATGAGGGCTCCAGATAGGGCAAACATGGGCCCTATACTTTTCCATATACCGGCAAAGTATTGCAGACATAATGAGACAACTTTGCAAAGGAGGCAAATGACTGAACAGAGGCAAGCCATTCTGTAACAGATGGGGATTTCTCTGCTGTGCCACATATGGAGGATGAGGTGTATGGCCTTTATACCTGTAGCCATTAGCCATTGAAGTTTATGAGCATAGAGATGTGGATCTTCATCCAGTATGCCCAGGGTAAATAAAGCAGGTGTGGGGGGGTTAGTTTTAGCATATGAGAACATTCCTGCCATACCAGTAACAAGTCATACCTGGTCAAAATACTGACAGCACGTTCACGCTGTCAAAAAATGCTCGGGCATAAACATGTGTGCACAGTTGCAGAGTTTGTACATATAATCTAGTGTGGTTTCAGAGTGTGCTTAAATAACAGGGACTGCACCACGTGGTTTTTGCCCACAACATTTTTATTTTTGGTGAATTGGCCTGGAGCTGTGACCAATACTGGGACAGAACTTAGCAGTTCCACAATATGTCTCATAAATCTGCACCTGGGATCCTACACCACCAGCATTTGTCATGAGACAGCAATCTAAGGGACTTGAGCTGCAGAGCGGTACCAGTGATGCAGAATTTTCTTTTGCATTAGAAAACTTCAGGAGTGTAAGCATGATCAATGGATGAGTCATCAGCATTTGGATCAGATTTCTTTGGATATTGGGGATTGTAGAGATGATTGCCGTTTTTGCCTAGCCATTGAGGAAAGATCAGGAATAGCATCTCTTGTTGTTCTACAGATTATACCAGCCTGACCTTTGCAATTTTACACCATGAAAGAAGTGGTGAGTTCACTGAATTCCCTGAAATAGACTGAGAGATACTGGAACAAAAAGGGTCCTTTTTTATGGCTGAATAGCGAAAGCTATGCAAAAGCAAGGGTGTTGGTCTTTCAGAGGGATGACTTTGGCAAAATGGGAGAGTGCCTCAGAAAAGTACTAGAAAACAGGAAAGAAGGAGTTGTGGAGGAACAATGGAGAAAAATCAAAACTGCCATCACAGAGGCAACAAGCCTTTGTGTAAAGCAAATCAACAAAACAAAATGAAGGAAAAAGCCACTATGGTTCTTGAAAGAGGTGGCAGGGAAGGTTAAGCAGAAAAGTATAGCATTCAGGAAATTTTAGGAAACACAGAAGGAGCAGGACAGAGAACTACATCAGTTAAAGCAGAAGGAGGCAGGGAAGGCAGTCAGAATAGCAAAATCCCAAACTGAGGAAAAGAGAGTCAACTCAGTTAAGATGGGGGATGAAACCTTTTATAGGTACATTAGAGAGTGAAGAAAGACCAAGGGAGGGATACTGAGACTTTGTAAAGGAGAGGGAATGTGGGCAGAGGGTGACAGTGAAAAAGCAGGAATACTGAACGAATACATCTGCTCAGTATTCACAAAAGAAAAGGAGGGGGGCGGTACTGTACCTAAACCTAACAATAGAAACACTCAGGATAGGGGGGCTGATACCAGTCCATCCACAGAAGAAAGGGTTCTGAAAGAACTCTTAAAACTGAAGGTGGACAAAGCAATGGAACCTGATGGGATTCACCCTACAATTCTAAAAGAATTAATGGTAGAACTAGAGACACCACTGACTACCCTCTTTAACAAATCATGGGAGGACGGGCTGATATCTGAGGACTGGTGGAGGGTGGATGTGATTCCACTTCACAAAAGTGGGAGCAGGGCAGAGGCAGGAAACTATAGACCTGTTAGTTTGACCTCAGTGGTAGCGAAAATGATGGAATCACTTCTGAAGGAAAGAATTGTTGAGTACCTAGAGGCCAGCGGGACACAGGACCCAAGGCAGCATGGATTCACAGCAGGAAGATTATGCCAGATGAATCTAATAGATTTATTTGACTGTGTGACCAAAGTAGTAGACCAGGGAGGGGCTGTGGACATGGCCTACCTAGACTTTAGCAAGGCATTTGACACAGTCCCACACAAAAGATTAATATACAAACTAGCCAGCCTTGGAGTGGGTCACAAGGTGGTAGCCTGGGTAAAAAATTGTCTGGACAACAGGACGCAGAGGGTAATAGTAAACAGAGTCCACTCTGAAGAAAGAGGGGGTTACTAGTTAGGTACTGCAGGGTTCAGTACTGGTACCAGTCCTCTATAATGTCTTTATAAGTGACATTGCAGAGGGACTGGAAAGAAAAGTAAGCCTCTTTGCAGACGACACAAATATCTGCAACAGGGTTGATACACAAGGTGGGGTGGAAAGGATGAGAAGGGACTTGGCAAGGTTGGAGGAATGGTCAAATGTATGGCAGCTTAGATCAAATGCAAAGAAGTGCAAAGTAATGTACCTGGGAAACAAAAACCCAGGGGAAGAGTACACAATGGGGGATGAGATACTAACAACAACAAAAATGGAAAGGGAGCTGTGGGTAGTCATATCAGATGACCTAAAGGTGGTCAAGCAATGTGAGGAGGCATTAAGGAGGGCAGGGGGGATACTGGGATGCATAGGGAGATGCATCACCATTAGAAAACAGGAAGTTGTTATTCTTTTGTACAGACGGTTGGTGAGACCCCATCTGGAGTACTGCGTGCAGTTCTGGAGACCCCATCTCTGCAAGGACGTAGACAGGATGGAGGCTGTCCAGAAGAGGGCAACTAAAATGGTGAAGGGTCTGCACCAGAAGACATATGAAGAGAGACTAAAGGAGCTTAATATGTATACCCTTGAGGAAAGGAGGGAGAGGGGGACATGATAGAAACTTTCAAGTACCTCAAAGGAATCAACTATGTCCAAGATGGTAGCATCTTTCAGATAATGAGATGTGCAAGAACAAGGGAGCACAATTTGAAGATAGAGGGGGGACAGCTCAGAGGTAATGTGAGGAAGTATTTTTTCATGGAGAGGGTTGTAGATGCATGGAATGGCCTTCCTGAAGAGGTTGTAGAGTAAAAAACAGTGGTGGAATTCAAGAATGCAAGGGTCAGACATAAGGCAATTCTAGTGGGAGGTAAGAGAAAGTAAGCTGTTGGTTAACTAGGATCCGCAGCTTATCTATTAGGTAGGGATATGGGCAGACTAGGTGGGCCAAGCTGTTCTAATCTGCCATCAAATTCTATGTTTCTATGTATAGCTATCATGTAGAAGAAGAACTGGAAGCACGTGGCCGGATACCTACTGTGTCTCCTTCCACAGTGAAGTTGAAGCACAGGCAGTCCTCTCCTTTCACCACAGTACTGTTCCTCTGTGTCTCCCCCACCAGCTGCCGCACTATTGCCTTGCTCTGGCCTACTCCACAGTGCTATTCCAGTGAGTCTCCCCCTCCTCTCCACCACTGTACTTCAGGGTGCCTTTCAAGCAGCAGTATTCTTTGAGGGGGGTACAAATAATTTCATAACTCTTGCAATCTGACACAGTAGCAGAGGTGGTGGGACAGTGTTGAGGGGTGGACCTATGTGTGTGGTGGTGATTATGGTCCAAGCAGAAACATGCACCCCAGACCATTTAGTTCTGCCTCACCAGCTGCAGGAGCAGCCGACAAGTTGGGTGGGAGCATGGCTCCCCAACTGCCCCTCTGTATCGGTTTTGGCACCCCAACCCTCTTCCTTCAGTTGCTAGTCCTATATTTAGTAAAGTAGTAATAGTAAAATATTTGTATACATTACAAGTATGAATAAAAGGTTAAATCTCTGTTGAGCCAGAGCTCATTTACAATGAAGCCCCACAGTTTCAAGATACAAGGTAACGTAATGAAATTCGGTAAATCCAATAAATAATTTAGAGAGAAATTCAACATTAAAATTTACACAACAAAATCAAAATTTGTTATAGAGAATGAAAAATAATTTCAAATAAAACAGAAATTGAAATGTTAAAATATTTAAATATCTGGCAGCAAACCAGGGGTTCTTTAGCTTTACAGTCAAACCAAGTTTTTATCTCACCACACCTAATCTTACCAGATATTGGTCTCAGAGTATGTGGCATGCTATTCCAGGCCACTGACCCTAGATAAACAAGTTCTAGCTAGAGGTGATATGGCTGTGGTGAGCTTCCTCCTCTCCCACTGCATAATGATGTTTTTTTTTGCAGGGGTCCCAAGTCCATGAAAAATGCAACGGGAGTTGATCAAGAACTGTACACAAACATGTTTTGATAAACAAGCTCCTGAGGTCACGAGTTGAAGTTGGAGGGAAGATGGTTTAAGAAGGATGTGAGGAAATTCTACTTTATGGAAAGGGTGGTGAAGCTGAACAACAGTCTGCCAGCAGTGGTGGTGGCTACCAAGACCATAAATGGTTTTAGGTATGACTAGGATGGAGTGAAGGGTTTGGTATTTGCTCAGGTCAACAGCATTATTGAAGGGAGCAGGGGGTGGACCTGGAGAGATACAACCCTGTATGGACAATAGGTCCAGGGGCAGATAGGGGAGTCCATGCAGACTAGATGGACCGTTGGTCTTTTTCTGCTGTCCTTATCTATGTAATAATATATGCATTGAGCAAAGGAGAAAAAATAAAGGGGAACACGTGTGAAGCAATATACTACTCATAGAATGGAGACACCATTTTAGGTATGTACTATATGAAGTTGCTGTATTGTCCCCTGTACCCCTCCCAGGAATGAAGAACGCCACAACTTTGTTACTTTTGGTTGCTTGTTGGCAATATTTATTTTGGCACAATGATATTTACATTATCACTTGTCATCTTTCAATCGTACATAGCAAACAATTAAATCCACAAATTATTCTTGGTTCCGTCCTCTTCCTTCCTCTGGTTGCTTGTTCATCTTGCATTTTCAGTGTCCAGACACTGTGAATCCGGCCCTCTCCTCTATTACCCGAACCAGGCCAGTTCCACCAACCTTGGGCCTTCGCCCTCCAGGCCCGGACACTTCTGAATCCGGTGCCTGGACCTATCCCCCTCTCTGCCTTAGCACTACGTCTGGGTTCTTTGTCCCCAGCTCATGTTGCCTATCCCCTTCCCCCTTTCCTGCCCCCCTTCCCCATTGCTCTTTTTTCCTTTTCCTCCCCTTTTGTCTCCCACCAACCTTCTGGGGCATAGCAGCCCCCAAGAGGGCCATGACCCAGCCCCCAGACCAGTGGCTGCCTACCTGCAGCCCCAAATACCAGTCCCATGCCAAGGGCACACCGGACGCACCCATCTGCCAATCCAAATTTTTATCTCTGTGCCAAACTTGCCCTCCATCACCTTCTATACAAGGGTGCATCGGTGGGGAATCTTCCAGCAAAAAGAGGTCATCCTGAGGGTGTCCTGGCTTGATATAGCCTCTTAGGACCCCTGCTCAGGACCCCCTGAGGCTCCACACCCAGCCAATCCTTGAGGCTCTGGCTTTTGCCTTCTCATATGACCCTCTGCCTGGCTCTGTGAGGTCACCCCTAACCCCTCCCTCCCTTTTTCATATCCTTTCCCTTCCCCCCATCTCCCTATTGCTAATTCCTACAGCGGTGATCAGACAACCTGGCCTGCCTTTTAGTGGCAAGCCTCATTGTACCCTGAACCCCTCCCAGGAATGAAGAACACCCCAACTTTGTTACTTTTGGTTGCTCATTGGCAATGTTTATTTTGGCACAAAGATATTTACATTGTCACTTGTCATCTTTCAATCATACATTGTAAACAACTCAATCCACAAATTATTCTTGCATTTTCAGGGTCTGAACACTGTGAATCCAGCCCTCTCCTCCATCACCAGAACCAGGCTGGTTCCACCTACCCCGGGCCTTTGCCCTCCAGGCCTGGACACTTCTGAATCCAGCACCTGGACCTATTCCCCTTCCTGCCTTAGCACCACATCTGGGTTCTTTGTCCCCAGCCAATGTCACCTACCCCCTCCCCCCTTTCCTGCCCCTCCTTCTCCCCATTCCTCTTTTTTCCTCTTCCATTGCCCCACCTGCAGCTTGAGATGGACAGTGGGGCCCCCCCCTTGAGGGCTAGTACCTTAGACTTTTCTTAGCTAATTCCACTACTAGCTCCCCAATAGGCCTCAAGAACAGTCACATGCCAAATTCTGACAAATGCACCCTATCAGACCTGTACACCGCAGCTTGGTCAAAGGAGATGTCTTTATGTTGTAGGTGCCCCCCCCCCCCATTTCAATCACCACCATTACTACCCTTCTATTCAGGTGCTTCCTCACCTTTTCAATCAATGTGACAGTTTTTACCTCTCTCCAAACCTTCCATAAGGTGATGTCAGACCAGTCGATGATCAACCTTGGCCACCACCCTTTAATTATCTCCAAATCCCCCAGTATGCTCTGTCCCAGTATTCCCCAGGGAATACCTCCTAAGTCATAACCCCGTAGGTGTATGATGATGCAGTTTGGCCTGCCCCACCAGACCCTCAGTTCGTCCAACAGTGGCAGTAGTTGGGCCCATCTCATGATCCTAATGCCTTTCCATAGCACCTTGGTATGCTCCCTGTTGTATCGTAACTCTGTCCCTCTGGAAGTGGTAACCACAAACCTCTCTGCCCAATAGATGAAAGAATGCCCCACTATCCAGACCTTTCTCTTGGAACCTGCCACAGGAACAAGAGAAACAGTGTGAGTCACCATTATCAACACCTGACATACCTTTTGTAGCAACTGGACTTCCAGTGCCCCACCTTCTGTAGCTCTTCCACTGCCAACCCTCTCTCTGCCACCTCTGAGGCTGTCCCAATACAGAAAGAGTGAGGGGCGAATTCTCCTGGGTCCTCCTCCATAAATGCCAGGGCTTTCCTAAGCATGGCCCCACCTGGGATCTGGTGACTGGGGAACTGTCCCTGTGGAGGAACAGAACCTCCCCTGCCACCCCCCGGATCCTCTCATATGCTTCTAGCGCAGCCACTGTGTAGTTGGCAGACTGTGGCTGCTGTGACACTGACGCCATGGTACCTCTCCCCCCTTGGTCAGTTTTTGACCTGGCCAACCTAATGACCACTCCCTCCTGCCCCCAGACCAGGCCTACGTGCTATAACACCTGCCCTGCTGCTGATTTCCATGGGGCCACCACTTTCTCCACCCAGAAGGCTCCTGCTGCCATAACAGCGAAAACAGCCCTGAAGAGGAGTGCCTCGTGGGCTGAGGAGCACACTTGTCATGTTGCCCTTAATACCCTGGCCAGCAGTTGCCCCTTAATGGGGCATCTTTGAACCGTCCTAGTGCCCTGTCCCCTCTGCCAACCCACTAACATCCTTTTTATTGTCCTGCTGGCTGTGACATCTGGCCATCCCTTTTTCTGGCATACCCAACTGATTCCAGCCAGGTATACTACCACTGTGGCATGAGCCAGGCCTGCTTCCCATTTCTCCACTAGGAACCTTCTTACCTAATCATCCCGGACTGGTTCCTCCCTGTCCCACCCGTGCTTCTTCCTAAATTCTTAGAATCTCACTCACCCACCCTCGTATGTCCTCAAAGTGTTAGCTGACCAGGAGCCATGGTACAGTGCCCTGGCTGTGTCCCTCCAGCTTCCCACAACCAGTCTGGAATCCTGGTCTTGTGTGTCGCTGCTTGCTGCTTCAGCTCCTGAAACCTTCCAAGCTATAAACGGGAAAGACTGTTAGCCACCTCGTTCTTATTTCCTTCAACGTGCTGTGCTTTGAAAGACAAATTCAGCAGCTGCCCCAGCAATACCATGCTTCTGAGTATCCTGCCCACTGTCTCAGTCCTCCCACTCTGTCTATTAATGACCTCCACCACCCCTTTATTGTCACACCAAAAGAGGATGTGCTTACCCCTCATTCTGTTGCCCCATACTTCCATTGCTGCCCATATCGGGAATATCTCCAGAAATGTGATGTCCTTCAACAGGCCACCCACCTTCCAGTGCTCCAGCCAGGCTTCTGACATCTATTCTCCCTGGAAATATGCCCCCATCCCCAGGGCACCCAAAGCATCTGTAAACAACTCCAGATCCATATTCCGTTCCCACTTATCCTTCCAAAATGTTATCCCATTATAGCTGTCCAAGAAGTCCTCCCACACCTTAAAATCTTCCCACACCCCTTTGGCTACAACTACCCACTTAGCTTTTCCTGTGGCCCTGCCCAGTCTCCTCATAAATGTCCTGCCCAGGCTAATTGCTTTACAAGCAAAATTAAGGTGCCCCAGCAGTTGCTGTACCTGTACCAGCTGCACCGTCCTCCTCCCCATCATCCCTGCCAATAGGCCCTTAAGCCATGCCACTTTGGCCCCAGAGAGCCTGAATCATCTCACCTCTGTGTCCACCTCTACGCTCAGGAATTCCAGCCTACGGGCAGGGCCCTCTGTCTTATCCTGTGCCAATGGTATCCCTATGTGCTGGCACATCCCCTTGAAATCCAGCAACATTTTATGTGCCTCGCCCCTCATCTTGCCAATGAGGAGGAAGTCATCCAGATAATGCACTACCCTCCTGTGCTCATACCTGGACTGAAATACCCACTGTACCCAGGTGCTAAAAGCCTGAAAAATCAAACAAGCCACTGAGCACCCCATTGGCATGGACTTACTGAAGTAAAGCCTCTCCTGGAATTGAAAACCCAAGAGGTCCCAATCCACTGGACTATCTGGCAGGAGTTGAAATGCCGACTCAGTGTCTGTCTTTTCCAACCAGGCCCCCTCGACTGCCCTGATCGATATTATGGCTTGTTCCAGGGAGGCATATGACACAGTCCATAGGTGGTCTGGTATGCCCTCATTCACCAACAAGCCCTCCAGGTATGATAAATGGTGAATCAGGCAGAATTCCCCCTCCGCCTTCTTCGGATGATGCCCAGGATACTCAACTATATTACGGAGGGCCTCTAATGGCCCCTCCACTTGACCTGCCTTGATTTCCTTCAAAACTTATCACACACCGCCTCCTCTTTTCCTCTCACTGACCTGAGGTTCCAGGCCTTCATCTCTGCCCTCCCTCCTTGAAAACCCAGTGGAAAACCTGTCCAGAAACCCTCTCTAAGCAGTGTAGCTGCCCCCCCTTATTCGGGTATCCAGCTGCCCACTCATCCACCACTGCCAAAGAATGGGTGTGAATAATTCTTAGCAGACACCACCTTACTTTCTATCCTAACAGGACAATAACTGCACTTCTAATGTTTTAAACCATTCCCACTCATCCTGCTGCCTATTGCATAAGACAAAGCATCCAGGCCCAAAGCTGACACCATAGCCTGTACCAAACCAACTCCCCCGACACAACTATTATTATTGCTTCCTTGCTGTCAGCTTTAAATCTACCTTACCCTACCATAGCTACAATTTGCTGCTTTCACATCTGCTTGCTTAACCAACAACCATTTTAAGAACAGCTAAACCACATTGGGCCACATGGTCTGTAGGCCTAGCTGCCCATGTGCCTTACCTATATTGACAGTGATGTGCTGAGATCCAAGTTCATGGAATTTTCCAGCAAAATGAGGTTGCCTTGTGGGTGTCCTGGCTTGATATTGCCCCTCGGCACCCCTGCTCAGGATCCCTGAGGCTCCGGCCCCAGCCAATCCCTGGGTCTCTGGCTTTTTCCTTGTCATATGACCCTCTGCCTGGCCCTGTGAGGTCACCTCTAAGACCCCCCCTTTTTTCTATCCTTTCCCCTCCCCCCATCTCCCTCTTGCTCCTTCCTGGCATGGGTCATCAGACAACCTGGCCTGCCTTTTAGTGGCAAGTCTCATTATGATGGTATCATAGAAACCTAGAAGCTGAGGGCAGATAAGGACCGCAAGGCCCATTCAGTCTGCCCATTTCTTCTACCTTATGAATGTGCCATAGGCCTGTACTCTGTCAATGGCCTATGCATTCATACTCATATGTATTTCTCCCTTATGCCTATCCCATGCCTGTTTGAAGCTCTGCACTGTATTCATATCCACCACTTTCTGAGGTAGGCCGATCCATGCATCCACCACCCTTTCTGTGAAAAAGAACTTCCTCACATTACCCCTTAATTGGCCTCCCTCTAATCTCATGCTGTATCTTCTTGTCCTGCTATATTTCTTATATTGAAACATGGTAGACTCTTTCACCTTGTTAATGCCCCTAAAATGTTTGAATGTTTCGATCATATCACCTCTCTCCCTCCTTTCCTCTAGGGTATACACATTGAGCTCCGTTAATCTGTCCTCTTATGTTTTCTGATGCAGTCCCTGCACCATTTTGGTTGCCCTTCTCTGGGCTGCCTCCATTTTGTTAATGTTCTTGTGTAGGTTTGGCCTCCAGTACTGCATGCAGTACTCCAGATGGGGCCTAACCAGTGTCTTGTAAAGAGGGATTATTACCTCCCTTTTATGACTTGCGATACTCCTACTAATACACCCCAACATCCCTCTAGCCTTACCTACAGCTTTAGTGGTCTGCTTGGATGATTTCAGGTCATCTGTGATGATGATGCTCAAGTCTCTTTCTTCCCTTGTGATTGCCAGCAACTCCCCTCCCAAGCTATAGGTGGCTTAAGGGTTTCTCTTCCCTATGTGCTTGATCTTGCTCTTCTTTGCATTAAACCCCAGTTGTCATTCTTCCAACCATTTTGCCAGTTTATCCAGATCTCATCTCTTTCTTTCCACCCCATCTGGATCATCTACTCTGTTGCAGATCTTGGTGTCATCTGCAAACAGACAAACCTTACCCTCCAGTCCATCTGCAATGTCACTGATGAAGATATTGAAGAGGACTGGCCCCAGGACTGATCCCTGAGTTACCCCACTTGTGGCTTGCATCTCTTCTGACTGTATACCATTTACCACCACTCTGTTTCCTGCATGCCAACCAGTTTGCCACCAAGTTAACCAACTTCTTACCCACCCTGAGCAAACCCAGCTTATTAATCAATCTTCTATGTGGAACAGTATTGAAAGCTTTGCTGAAGTCAAGGTAGGCGCCATCATCTGCACTCCCTTGGTCCATCATTCTGGTTACTCAGTCAAAGAAATCTATGAGATTAGTTTAACAGGGCCTTCCTGTTGTGAACCCATGCTGTCTTGGATCCTGTGCTCCTATGGATTCCAGGTGTTGCACTATTCTTTCCTTAAGGAGTGCCTCCATAATCTTGCCCACTACTGAGGTAAGACTAACTGGTCTGTAGTTCCCTGCCTCCTCCCTGCTACCACTGTTGTGGAGCGGGATCACATGAGCCCTTCTCCAGTCTTCTGGGACCTCTCCTGTGCTCAGAGACTCACTAAACAGTTCTGATAATGTCTCTGCTAGTTCCACCCTTAGCTCTTTTAATACCCTGGGATGTATGCCATTAGGTCCTATTGCCTTGTCTACTCTGAGCTTAGTGAGCTCTTGTAGGACCCTTTCTTTTGTGAAGGGACTAGTGCAAAACTCCCTCCCCCCTGTGTCCATGGTGCTGAGCTGTGGGCCCTGCTCTACCTTCTCCTTAGTAAATACTGAGCAGAAGTACCTATTTAGGATAGATGCTTTTCCTTGGTCCTCCTCCACACACTCCCCCTTATCCCCTTTGATCTTAGCAATACCCCCTCTGGACTTTCTCCTTTCACTACTGTATCTAGAGAAAGTCTTGTCCCCTTCTTTTACTGTTCATGCTACGGTTTCCTTGGTTTGGGCCTTTGCCTGCCTTACTGCCTTCCCTGCTTCCCTTAGGGAAGTTTGGTGTGCCCCCCTATCTTTGTCCTGCTGCATTCCCTTATATTTCCTGAAGGCCAGCTGCATACCAATGTTGAATAAGCTGCAATATGGGATTTTATTTATTTTTGTTTTATTTTTAATAATCCTGACATTGTCTACACAGTAATGGCATATAGCCAAAGATGCTGCTTACAATTTGAGATATTTTTTGCCAGTGTATTCGTTTTTGGGAACTCAAATATAACATGACTACAATTCTGTTGAGCCAATTAACTTTTGGTTTACCCATGCATGACTTTTACAAGAGAGTATTATATGTGTCATTGCTAGTGCACAATATTACCCTTTGGACAGGTTGTGGAGTGCATTTGTATGGATGTAAATATTGTGACACTGCACTGTATGTCAAGTAAGAAATGTGTCCCTGATTGTGAGCATGTGTCCCTGGTTTTAATGGGCAGTGTCCCTCATTTTGGTCCTGGCAGGGTGAGAGGTGTGCATTCTGGGGTAGCCAGGTGTTGCAGTTGACACCACTGTGATTTATATGCAATCCCCTATGATGCCCTTGCAACCCCTGGAAACCCCTAAAATATTAGTTGGCTGGAATTTACCCCTCCTGCAAATATAAATCCATGAGAGTGTCAGTGCCACTAGCAGATAGATAAGTCCTGAGAGGGTTAACATAAAGCAGCTCTTCAGAGAAGATTAATTATTGCCCCCCCCCCACACACACACACATTTGGGACTGATTAAGTCATTTCTAAAACCTTGATATATCCTCTGTTGAAAATCATGTCTGTAAATTATTTAGGTTCCAAAGACTAGTAAATCACATTTCAGTAATAAATACAATTGACAAGACAGCAAGTAAGTATATTAAATTCTGTGTTAAATCAAGTCAAATAGACTTCTGATGTTTTCTTTTTACAAATGCCTGGTACATCTCTGGCTACAACCTGGACAGCTCTCTTCCTAACCCTCCCCCACCCCAGTATATTTGTCTGCAAAAAACAAAGTTTCTAATTGCATTGTTGAAAACAGTTAAACTTTCAAACAAGTGGTGTAATTATCTTGTCTTTGTGCCTACTTGGAGACATTAGCTGTCAGGTCACATAAAGCAGGGTTGATTAGAGAGACAAGCTGAAAAAATAGTGTTGGAAGTGGTCTACTCAACAGAGACAGGAGTATTTCATTTAACTGGCGTAGTGATTTGCAGTTGTGGAAGGATACACTAAAAACTCCAAAAATGTGTGCTTCGTTATCCCATTTTCCCAGCTACAGCAAGATGGTTACAGACTCCACCCACAGCTATAAAAACTGTGTTCTACCTATTTGCAAATTGCATTGAGGGACCACAAGGTTCCGGCCTGTTGCCGATCTTAAAGAGGCTTTTTTTCTGTCTATATACAATATTGGCAGATATATACTCTGGGAGTTGCCCTCTGATAACCTTAAACATAAATGAGAAGATGTGTTCATGCCTCTGATATCTCAACCTCTGCCAACCTAAGGTTGTATACATATTTCCTGAATGTTTCCCTGGTGTCTAGTGGCATACCCTGCTCTTGGATTGCTGTTCCCCTACATATGGCATATTTCCCTGGTGTTTAGTGACACCACCCCTTTGATTGTTGGCCCCATATTCCCCTAATGTTTCTCTGATGTCTAGTGGAACCCCAACCCCCATTCACCATCCCCTTATCTGTGAATTATTTCCCTGTTGTCTAGTGGCACCCCCAACCCTCCCATCACTGGCCCCATATTTCCCTAATGTTTCCCTGGTGTCTAGTGGCACATCCATGCTCTCCAGTCACCATCCCCATATATATGGCATATTTCCCTGGTGACTAGTGGCACCCCCACCCCGACTGCCATCCCCGTATCACTTTTTACCTGTAATAAAGAAAACCACACCCAGTTTTCTTTCCCTTTAAACCTGTAAAAAAGAGAAAATGGTCCCTCACTGATCTGACCTCTGCCACCCCAACCTCCCACTCAGCCATCACCACCCCACAACCACACTACACCCCCACACCCCCTTCAAGTTTTTGTTAATGTGCTAATATTTTATGTACTGTAAGTGATGTTTGACGGTGCCCTCGTATAACTGATTTGTATTGCTCAGCATGAGATTACATGTCTGCTCACTGGTCACTGTCATGGAGGGTGGGATTACAGCGGTACCAGATGGTGGCACAGAGGCCCCTTAGGATGAGATCACCCCTGATCAGTTCTGAAGGCAGTGTTGCTCATTGTTAGCACTTCCACCTCCACCTGGTCTTCCCAGGATGCAGTGGGCTGTCCAGTCTAGTAAGGTATTTCATTACTCAGGGTACCTTCTACTGTGAGAGGCAAAATGTGTATCCTGGCCAGTGCAGCATCCACACAACACCACATCCTTACACTACCATGATGTACCACCAGTATTTTTCTGGTCAAGGGAAGATTGACTAAGTTTAAAAACAGTACCATACCAAATAAGTAAGCCTACCTCATCAGAAACAAGGAGGCAAGACAGAGGTGCATCATATTTACTGCCCATCTGAGTTTATGGGGTTGAGAACTGGAGGGGGGAAGAGTGGGGTGAGCAGCCCAGTGGAACAGCAATGAGATATAACCACATCATAATAATAAAAGCCTTAAAATGGATATCAGCATTATTCTTGAGGATGCAAGAGTCTGTGCATACTTCCTTTTTTTCTTTTTATTTGTGGTTGCAGCACAGAGTGTGTTCCTCCGATGACCCACTGGATGGGTCAAGAACAGTCAATTGCCTATCAGTAAGGATAGCTGTGGTCTCAGGATTTGTCCAGGAGGATCTGCCCTTGTTGCTCTGTGATCACCTGTCGGGTCTGCAAGTCCAGTGCATATACATCAGCACTGGGCAGATGTAAGCAGATGGGTCCAAAAAAAAAATATTTTTAGCCATAGTGCAGTGCATGTGTTGTGGTGGATTGTTTAGTGCTCCAAATCCATCCCTGCATAATGTCAGGGATTCTAATCTGGTGTATTCGGGCAAAAAGCAATCTTGGCTCCGTGAATGCAGCACAAGGGTGCAGACCAGCTTCAAGGCAGGTGAGTCTTTTGTACTGCCTCAAGAGGGGGAATCAGAGTACAGGGCTGACTTGGCATAGGATGCCTCTTTTTTTTTCACTCCATTTATCACCCCCAACTCTGGAACTCACTCAGGCCTCTTCTCTCACCATCTCACTCTACCGCCCACCATGATCCCTGCCATCTTCAAGGACGTCATGAATCCTCCCTGGGCCCGGTGGGGCTAACGTCCCAGGGAGACTGAAGGGGCAGTGGCAGGGAACCAGCATTGGGTGTATGGCGGTGCCTCTGGAAGGGCCATCACCTATCTGGTTTGGGAGGGTTTTTCTTTTGTGTAGTCCCCGAGAGCCCTCCCTCCATCCTACTTAATTTCTTGGGGGTCCTGAGTTACTGTTGCACTTTCTTGCTTTAATATGGTTCAACATAGTTACAGAGTTCAGATGTTTATATTACCATTATAGAGAAGCTTTATGAAAAAAAACCTTTGCACTTTGCAGTCATGTAATTTTATATGTAATAGAGTATATAGTTAACATTATTGGAAAGCCTCAGTGGTATTTGAAAAATGTGTGTGTGTGTACTTCAGTCTTTTTGGACTTGTCTGCATTAGAGTCTACATCTGTTATGTATTGAGGCTCTGCATTGTGAATTGCATGTGGGTTACAGCAGGTTAAAAGGGTAGAAGAGAGTTTGTGTGAATTGCCACTTAGGCTTGTGGTGCTCCTGGACTCTGTGTGTACATTGACACAGAGTCACACAATTAAGAAGTCATCTTTGAGCAGGGTCAGTGGTGGGAAACACAGAAGGCCTTTGAAGCTCATGAATAAGGGAGGGGGAGACAATTGTGTTCAGATGAGAGCATATGGTTAAAAACACAATTTATAATCACAATGAAGGTCCTCTCCCCCTGCAGTCACCGCTTCACCCTCCCCTAGTGCACTGCATAGATACTAAATTCCTTCCACTGTTGGCCAAGAATAAGTGAAAAACATTTAGTTGCTCAAAGTATGGCAGAAAATCTTCATACTTGTATATGTCTTCCCTCACGCCGGTGGTGGTGTGCCCCCCCCACCCACTCCGGCATGGGCACTTGAGCCTGGGTCATCAGGGCCACATTCTCCAGTCCTAAGGAGTTAGAGGAGGGGGGGGTGAAGCGGTCACTGTTTCTGTCCAAGTGGTTGCAGGGGCTGCTGAGGACGTCTCCATGACTGTCAGCTCCTTGTCTAGTGCAGCTGGAAATGTAGGAGTGCTGGATTGTGGGATTTTAGCAGGGTTCCCATCTTTCATCATAATGTCAGCATTCTAATGAGCCAGAGGGGCATATTTGTTAGGTGTGTAGAGTGAGGTAAATCTTTCTTCTCTTCTCCCGACTCGTCATCTGTGTGGCTGTGGCTTTATGAGCAGGCCAGAAGAATAGATCTCTCCTTCCTATTTCATGCTTCGTTCCTGTTCCTCTGTTTGACCTTTGGGTAGTGACAAATGTTCTTTCCCATTGCCCTGGTAGGGTGCAGCTGTCCTGGATGAGGGGTGAGAATGGTGTTCATTGGAGCTGTGTCTTTGGAGGGGGGGAGACGTTCATGGTAGATCGTCAGTTGTGAATTCAGGCTCCATTATCCTGCCCAGGAGGCCATTGGAAGTTTAGAAAAGTGGCTGCTGCTTCAGGAGTGGTGAATACTTTGGGGAGACTGGGTACCTGAGGGAGAAGGAGATACCAAACTGATGAAGCTGTTGTCTCACTGCAGTATAAGCTTTGCAGTGGCTGGTTAGATCATGGGAAAAGTCCTGAAAATCATGACAAGGTGTCCCTGCCATGCCAGATGCCCCAGCTCCTGTGTTCTGAAAAGGGTGTCCTTCCTGACCTAATAACAGAGGAATTTTGCTGGGATGGGCTTTAGTTTTTCACCCTTGCTGGGAGGTGGTACCAAAGACCTGTGAGCCTGTTCTATCTTGAACTGGGGATTGCTAGGAAACCTGAAGAGGGATGGCTGGATGTGGCAGAGAGAAACCCGATAGTATGTTTCACTTTGGCTTTTTATTGCAGGTCTATAAACCTCAAGTTATTTCACCTCCCTCTGTTTTCTACACCATCCACCTTTTCTGGAGCTAGTGAATGATCTTTGCCTGTTCATGATGCTGTGACTAGAGGTCATGGGTTGACGAGTCTAAGTGGGTACAGTGTTGTAGTGTGGCAATCATCTGCTGGTTTAGCCTTTGTATGTCCTTCAAGTTCTGTGTTGTCATGCCATTATTTCAACATTTCTGACAATTTTACAAACATTGCCTCAAGCGTAATCCATGGGCATCGCTGCTGCCATTGTAGGCTGAGCAGGAACTACCTCGGCTATGTCTGAGGAGAATTTCTGTTTCTTTGTCAGTGACAGAAAACTGTGCTGTGAAGCTCTCATCGAGCTGAGATGAAGGGAGTTTTTTTTCACATGGGGTTACCAGAAAACATATAGATGTCAGAGGATAAAGTGTCCAGGTTGACAAAGCAAAAGCCTAAGTGGCCATCTTGGATGAGCTCAGGCCACACCCATGACACTCCATTTTTGGAAGAAAGGGTACAACTATGTGCTTCCCACCCAACCCACTCCCTTTTAAGTTGTGTGGCTTCTGCAAATTTGGTCTCTTGCAAGAAAGATACATGTGTCTATAGTTTTTTTAAACAGGCCAGGATATTGTTTCCCTCTTTATTGAGGAATTCAAGCCCCCCACATTTCCTGTAGTAAATCTAATACTAGTCATGTATCCCTATATTTGGACATCAGAAAATGTAGGGTGGCAAGAAGGAACATTAATCTGTGGATTGGGTGGCCAGAGAAGCATATTCTTGTTTCAATGTCACACATATTTTGAGAATCAGACAGAACTAATATTACCTATGTTAACATCATCCAATGATAGAACAGGCTGTAGCTGTAAAGTTCAGTGAACTAAATCTTTGAGCTGCTAATATGAAACTCCTAAAATGAGAAAACACTAAGATGGGGTTGGTTTATGGAAAAAGCTAAAATAAAGGTTACATGTCTGAAGTGGGAACAGTCGTGTAACTTTTGACCCCAGGTGAAGGGGGAGGTTGTTTAGGTTTGGTCACCATGGTATGGTAAGTTATCGCCTACTAAGGACCCTAACCAATCCAATGTGGAGGGTGAACATGAACAAAATCAACATGTAGCTAAGCAAACTTTTTTTTTAATTTATATTTTATGCCCTGGCTTTTCCCTCCATTTTCACCTTCCCCCATGCACAGTGGCACACATGTGTGGAAGCATGCACACACCACGGCTCCAAGGCACCCTCCTGCTGCTTGCTTCCCCCACCCGCCTACGTTACCCATCAGACCTCCACCTGAGGGCAGCAGAACTTTGGGGGATGACATAGATCCTCCCCAGGAGAGGAGAGCTGCCATTGGGGCTGCTCGGTCCTGCTCCTTCCCTCCTTCCGCCAGCTCCCTGATGATCCTGGTTCATTCTTGAATCCATGTCACAGGCGTGGCGTGAGGTAAGGCATCCAGCACCTCAGCCCTCCACATCACCAGGCCAGCCAGCTAAGCAAACTTTTGAAGCTGGCATAAGCCATTCACAAAATTATCCAAGTACCTAAGCATACTATCCCTTCTTAACACAGGGATTGATATTCAAATACTCAAAAATCTCAGGGGACAACTTAAAACCTAGAGTAGGGGGTACATAAGGAATCAGTTGACCTGCTAAAGACTGTGTTGGAATGACTGGTAGGCAGATCGCCAGTGGAGCTATGATAGTGCAGGGCCCCACACCTAAGAATCAGGAGGAGAGATATACAGTATCTTGTAGAACATAGCTGACTGAATATATAATCCAAAGCATACATTGAGCGTTAGGGAGTCACATGATGTCTGCTTGCTGAGCGGCAGCAGGGGTTTGGAGCTCTCCCCTCCCGTCAACATATCCGACATAATCGGCGACTTTCCAACCAACTAACTTCAAGATTCACCCCTCACCGGCACAGCCATACTCCGCCTGTCGGCCTTCGGGCGTTGATCTCAATAAATCCCTACGATCTGCAAGTGGATGGAGGCGGACAAAAAGCAGGCCGTAATCAGGCATACGCCGCCTGCCACGCCGGAAAAGCTGCCCAAAACCAAGGAATCAACCCGCACTACCTCCGATAGAATGGGGACAAGAATCAGTCAGCTAGCCTCTCACCAAGAGAGATTTCTGCAAGAGCTTGCTCCATTAAAAGATGTGCTACAAACCATCACCGCTGACCTGAAATCTATTCGGGGGGATCTGACATCTCTTACAATGAGGGTGTCTGACTCGGAGGCCAGAATATACTCCCTCGAGCAATGGAAACTTACAGCGGAGTCTGAGATATCTTTATTGGCTCAACAAGTCAAGAAACTACAGCTGAAAACAGAGGACCTGGAGGGCTGCAACCGAAGAAACAACCTACTCATCCTGGGTCTGCCGGAGCTCGAGGAGGGACCAGACCTTATTGCCTTTCTGCAAAAATTCCTTACCAAAATAGTGGGCCCTTCACTCTTAACCCCCACTACCACTTGGAAAGAGCACATAGGTCATTAAGGCCCAGGCCTCCACCGGGATCTCCCCTACGGCCAATTATCATGAAGTTTCTCAGCTATATTGAAAGGCAGCATGTCTTTTATAAATCTCGAGAGCTGCAGTCCATCATGTGGGGGTCAACCAAGCTACGTGTTGCTCAAGATCTTCCAAAAGAAACCAGAACGAAGAGAGCTGCTTTCCATCCCGTCGTCCAGAAATTGGTTGCTGCAGGCATTCCCTTTCGCATGCTATATCCTGCCACCTTTAAAGTTACCATTGACGGCACTATCTACAGCTACGACTCTTCGGACTTGGCCTACAAGGAACTTTCTGCTAAACTGCCTAATCTGTTTAAAACGAATGGCTGAATTGCTGTCCCCAGGTTAAGTTTCCTTGCGGGGTTTTACCCCATCTCATTTGGTGTGTTGTACCCTTGCTAGTTCTTCTTGGCACTTGCCTGGTCTAGCCTTACCTGTCTAGCCGCTCCTGGGGTCGCTGAGTTGACTGGGGACTTCGGGTGGTTGGGCGGATGCTGGTTTAGGCCGCAATGTCTTTTTTAAGTCCACAGTTACCCGGAACTTCTCTGGGGTGGCCGCTGTTTCCTGGCTTACTGTTTTTTGGGATGGACCGGTTTGGTCCCGCCTCCAAAGGGCTCCCCCGGGAAACAGCTTGCTTTCGTCGAGATGGTGCCTCTATCTCGCGATCCACTTCATCAGTCTCCTGCCCCTTCCTTCCGGCCCGTCGTTGGCGGTGAGTAAATCCCCTCAACTTGGGTCTCTTTTTTCTTCTCTATTTTTTTGTCGCTGGTAAGGGTACTGGGGCTACTTCTAGAAAGTCGCAGCTCCTTGATTTCAGCCAGGCAGTCTGTTGGTGGGAGGGAGGGGATACTCCTGAGCCCCTTGCGACTGTTCGAGGTTGCATTGCGAGCTAATGGAAGGGGGGCATGCAAACCCAGTCCCTTGTTTATGATTCTCCTTAATTTCTCTGGGTTGGATGGGAATACCTTCCTCGGGTCTATGGGGTTTTGGCATTTTCTATCTCGCAAGACCCCTATAGTTTAATGTGTTCTGGGTTTGCATGGGGAACTGGTTTTCAGGCTCTCATTGTTCCTACATCTGTTTCATGATTGTTCATGCCTGGTGCCAGATTGTATATAGTTGGATGGTTTTTTTGGGGTGTTATTTGGGGGGGGGTGGGTTGTTCCAGCCTCTGTGCTCTTATCTGTACTGTCCTAAGCCAGCTTTATCTCATTTGCCTAAGATACCACTCCTTTGTCAATCCCTTTCGACAGGCTATGGGAGGCTAGAATTCTGGGTTTCAAGTGTGCCTTCTCCTTTGGTTCATACCTGTTTGTTCTTGTACCTGCCTTATATTTGAAATGGCTGTAAACTCTCTTAAAATTGCATCATGGAATGTGCGTGGGCTCAGAGGGAAAGTCAAGAGGATCCAGGTTTTCAAGCACTGTGACTTATTTCACACCGATATTTTGTTCCTGCAAGAAACCCATTTAACCAATGCAGAGACGAAGTGGCTGTCTCGGTCTGGTTTTTCGCAGGTGTTCGTGGCAAATGGGTCCAGTTCTAGCAGGGGTGTGGCTATACTCATTAAAAAATATGTCATCTTTTTGGTAAATAGTATGATAGCTGATCCAGAGGGGAGATTTATACTGATCAAGGGTTCTCTTAATGGAGACACTATGGTTTTAGGCTCAGTGTATGGCCCGATAGGGGGTAGCCCCGAATTCTTTATGACCCTAGCAGACAAAATTAGCGCCCTGCTTCCCTCCCAAATTATATTAGGTGGTGACTGGAATCTCCCACCATCTCATATGTTAGATAAAGATCCTCATTCAAATCATCCACTTACTTCAGCCCAAAGGTCTCTGATAGATTTCCTGCACATGTTAGGGCTTTGTGACCCCTGACGTCTCTCCAATCCTTCCCTCCGTTCCTTCTCATTTTTCTCTCAACCCCACGGGTCCTGGTCTAGAATAGACTATATTTTAATTAGCAAAACTCTTCTCCCAGGTCTCCTTCAATCTGGCATTGAGCCGATCATTCTCTCTGACCATGCAATCGTGTGGACAAAAATTTCCCCAGACCCTAATTTTCAAAGGGACACTACTTGGAAGCTTAATACCCAACTTCTTAAAGATCCCCAAACTGTGACCCATATTAAGTCCCTCATCTCTTCCTTTTTGGAGAATAACCTTGGGTCCACCTCTCGATTCGACGTCATTTGGTGCTCCCTAAAATGCTATCTTAGAGGTGAGCTAATTAAGCTTGCTTCAGCAAGGAAAAGGGCTCGACTGTCTTGGGCATCCCTTCTAATAGCTAAAATTAAGGAACTGGAAAGTTCTCATCTCCCTTCCTCTCCCCTGTCCTCCCTTGAAGCCCTTCTGGCAGCTAAAAATGAATATACCGACCTTCTTAAAGAAAAAGCTGAATACTGCCTCGTCAAGACTCAAGCCAAATATATTGAGCATGGTGAGAAAGCTGGTAAGCTCTTGGCCCTAAGACTTCGGACACTAGAAAGCTCCAGAATAATCCCGGCTATGCAATCTCCTGCTGGCTCCACTGAAACTTCTCCACGAGAAATAGCACGGATCTTTGAGAGGTATTATAAAAATCTTTATAGTGTGCCTTCCTCTCCTGCTCCTCTATCAGACATCTCAACATACTTAAAGGATCTCGATATTCCTCAACTTTCGCCTTCCCACATAACTACCCTGACTGCCCCTATTTCACTCTCCGATATAGAGGATGTCATTGCCTCTATGGCTCCTGACAAGGCACCCGGTCCAGACGGTTTTCCCGCTAATTTCTACAAGGCTTTCTCCAAGGAACTCGTCCCATTACTCCTCAAACTTTATTATTATCTTTTTTCTTCTATCACCATAGACTGTATGCTTCTTGAAGCTACCATTATTCTAATTCTCAAACCGGACAAAACTCCCACTGATCCGGCAAGCTACCGGCCCACATCCCTCCAAATTGTGATATGAAAATTCTTGCTAAGGTCTTGGCCGAGCGGATTAAGAAAATCTGGACCCATCTCCTTAGCCCAGAACAGGTCGGCTTTGTTCACTCTCACTCCCCATCAGATCATCTCTGAACCCTCTCCCATGTTTCTCATCTTGCCCAAACATCCCATCTCCCCATGGCCTAGTTTTGCTAGTCGCAGAGAAAGCATTCGACCGCGTGGACTGGTCTTTTCTCTGGGCCACGATGACCAGGATGGGTTTCCCAGCTTCCTTTCTCAAATGGATCCAGATTTTGTATAACTCCCCTTCGGCCAAGATATACTGTAATGGGGTTTTTCCTCGCGGTTCCAGCTTCATACGGGTACCAGGCAGGGTTGTCCTCTCTCACCCTTTCTTTTCAATTTATACCTCGAGACCCTTCTTATTAAACTTAAGTCTTCCCCACTTATTAAAGGATGTCGGGTGCACCAGCAGGATTTGGTCCTCTCAGCCTATGCTGAGGACATACATTTACATGTTACCCACCCTGCTGCTTCCCTAGAACAGGCATTATATCTCATTAATCAATTTGGTAACCTCTCTCAGTATAAACTGAATATATCTAAATCTGAAATCTTTCCTTTAAATGCCTATACATACAAGCAGGACCTCACCAAATTTGGAATGCGTTGGTCCCCTAAATAGATTAAATATTTGGGTATCCACTATTCCTCGGACCCGGTTCTACTTAGAAAACTCAATCTGGATAACCTCAAGACTCAGATCCAACAAGACTTGCTAAGATGGTCCAATCTTCCTATTTCCCTTTGGGGTAGGATTAATATTGTTAAAATGAATATCCTCCCCCGTATTTTTTATCCCCTTAACCTACTAGGTCTTTGGTTGCCGCTCTCTTACCTGCAACAGTTTCACGTATCTTTCTCGAAATTTGTCTGGCGAGGGAAGGGAGTCCGGCGTTCATTCCTTAAATTATCTCTCCCCAGGGACAAAGGGGGTCTCAGACTTCCCAACCTCTTATTGTACTATTGGGCCGCTCACCTTTCTAAATTAGGGAGATGGATCTCAATCCATCCTGACCCCCTTTCCCCGATCTGGCTTCAAATCGAGAAATTGATCCTTTCGGAATCTAAGTTAGATCCTTACGCCATCTTTTATACTCCCACCTCTGTCCTTTCGCAGTGGATAACTGACCAAACAGTTCTTACATCCCTTAAATCCCTTTCTCAGTGTTTACATTTTCTAAAGATCTCTCCTAAATTTGACTTGGGTCAGCCTATCACCCTTAATCCCAACATTAAGCTGGGCAACTCGGTGATTGCCCCTGAGTGGCTCCCGCATATTAAAGACACTAATCTAGAACATTACTATGATCAAGGATCTCTCCTCTCATCATCTGATATCCTAGCCAAATTTGGCATTCCCAATAATAAGGTTTTTAAAATATATCAGTTAAGACACCTCATTGCTGGAAAATTTGGCACACAGGTTAGAGAATCCAAGGTCTACCCCTTCCTCTCTCACATCTTTACTCTTGCTTCCAAACCACATTCTATTTCGTTAATATACTCCTTTTTACTGGATTACAAATTTCCAAAACCTACCACGGGGTCTAATGTCTGGCTTTCCCTACTCCCTGACTCTACCTTTAACTGGTCCCATATCTGGAAGGATCTACACAGATACCACACTCAGGACAGGCTTAAACTTACCCAATACTATATTTTGAATAATATGTATTATACCCCAAGAAACTTTTCCGCTCAATAAGCTTGCTCTTTCTCTTTGTACCAGGTGCTCTCACAGTGAAGGGAATCCCTGTATATTTTTTGGTATTGTAACAAGGTAGCCCCACTGTGGTCTGTCATCCAAGATAATCTAGATCCCCTACTAGGTCTTACCAATTTTTCACCCTGAAATATGCATTTTGAGAGACTACACAGCATAGACTGTATTGAATGCCGGTATCATATCGCCCTTTGTGTCCAGTGCGGTTAAGAGGCTAGTCCTTAGGCATTGGACAGACCAATTGACCCTGACCTATTCTGAATGGTTGACTGAGCTCTCTGCCTACCTTAACATAGAAAGGTTGGCAGCTAGTTCGCGTAATCATATGGATCTGTTTTATAAAAGGTGGGGTAAATTATATGCGCTATACTTACACCAATGATCTCCTGGCTTCCCCTCTGATGCCCAATGTGATTTCTTCCTCTTTCTTATCTCTTACCTGTGTCCTTTGTTCTTCTGAGGGCAGGCTTGCATGTTGTCATGTCTGTGAACTATTAGTAATTTTAGTTATGTGGTGATTTGGCACACTTTGTCTGGGAGGGGTGGGGGAGGTTGGGGCTGGGAGGAGGGATGAGGGGATGGGGTATGGGGTTGGGGAGGGTTGCTGTGTGTTTTTTCTTTTTTTTTTCTTCTTTATACCATGTATGGACAATTGGCATAATACATGCAATGAATATGTTACTTCTCATTTTGTAAAATTAATAAACTTGAATTTCAAAAAAAAATACATTGAGAGTTAGCGGTAGTGTTCAGCTGACTCTAGTTTTGCTTTTTAGGCCACTCCATGTGAAGAGCAGAGTCACAGAGAAAGGGAAAAATGGAAGAAGAATCTAGCTGAGCTAGTCGGAGGACGGTACTGTAAGCTACATGTAATGTGTCACTTAGCTCTTTGCTCTGCAAAGGTCCAATACAATCAATTAAAAGCCATTTTTTTTACTTAGTATGCTTTATCTCCTATGCTCAGCCTGCCCCCAGTCTGCCTCTCTTCCAGCCCCATTATTTCACTGTCTCTGTGACTTTCCTGACTAGTCCACAGTGCCCCAGGATTACCCCCATGGCAGAGGCTTCTGGATGGACTGATGGGGGTCATGTTAACAAGCTCAAAATCAAACTTTAACTCTCAGTGAGATTAAGGCCAGATTTTGCAGGAGGGTATGCAAGGCAGGGCAGTGGACAGAAACAAAAAACATGTACAGTCTGCTTGCACAGGCTTTTAAACCAGGTCTTAATCAAGTGGGAAATACTTTTTGTACATTGTGGAGGGGGAATATGCTTTAGAAGCATAGAAAGGGATGTGTGCATAAGGCGAGTGTGGGCATATCTCTCAACTGTCCCTGATTACGAGGGACATCCCTGATTTTACCCCTCAAAATTGATGTGTCCCTCGTCTGCCCCAATGAGAAAGATACTACCCGCATAGAGAATGTGCTGTAAATTCAAACTTTACAGCAAGAATTCATATTTTAAGATGCCAAATAAAAAAATAAACTTTGTACAAGTAAACACAATGGTTTACACTGTTTTCTGTGCTTATACCTCCATGTTTGAGGTTGAGTCCCTCATTCTGAAAGTGTGTCCTTCATTGTCCTTTATTTTGAGTTCCCATGTCCCTTATTTTAATAATGAAAGGTAGAAAGGTATGAGTGTGAGGTCATATGCCCACCTCTGCTACTCCAGATATAGTATTGGCTATGGTGGGATTCAGACCTAGAATTCCTATCCATGTACCACCAAGCATAGCAATAGGTGCAAAAAACATTTAGAGCAGTGGTAAGTATCACTACTGCAGTGCAGAAGTGTACAAAAGATCTGTAACTCCGTTTTTAATGTTAGCCCACACCACGGTTCTGAAAAAGCAAAGCAAGTTGATCTTTTAAACTTTATAATTCCACAAGTAATGTCCAAAGAGGATGAACCATTGCAGGACAGCAGAGACTGCAAATATGGAAAGCACAGAAACAAGGAGTTCACAATACTAAATGTTTCTTCACAGTCAAGGCTAAAGCATGTTACAATATGTGTTTTAATGTTTAATGCAGCGTGCTAGAAGACAGAAATTTTCATTTTTTGTGCCCATTCTCATCTTCCAAAGAAGGACATACTGGGAATATTTAAAAACCCAGTTTGGCTCAGACTTAGTGGCAGGGAACCAGTAATGGAGTGAAGCAAGTTCTTACTGTGTCTATGAGGCACACACAGTTCAGCTCTGTGGCAGTTGTTTAGGTGGTGGCTCATTCAGTGTGACTGGAGCAGGGAGCTGTGGTACAAACTAACACTTGCAGCTGCAATAATATCAGCCCAGGACAGTGGTGTAACAACCAGTGCGAGGCTGTCAGCAAATTGGGATCATCAGGAGAAGTAGATCAGAGAGTGGTGAATCTGTTCTGCATCTTCAGTGGCGGGTAGGCAGAAGATCTGTGCATAGATGCAGATGATGGAGGGCTTTGCTTAGGGCTTTCAAGTGATGTCTCTGAGGAAGCAACATTTGTGGTACTTGAGGTTTGTATTTTTTGGCAACCTCTGCTACTTGTAGCTTGGTTCCAGGGGTCACCTCCAGAGGACATGGTGCTGTAAGTGGTGTTGTATTGACTGGACTGAGTTACAGTAATTTCCGCGGGCTGCGCAGTCCATGTGTAAACATAGTAGCTCACATTCCATGGAAGGATTTATCAGGCCAGTGGTGTAGAATAAATTGTTCTGTTTCTGTTGGAGTTTCACAATTGTATTGAGTCCCATTAATGGATACCCTTGGCAAAGCTGAATTGTGGAGTGAGTATTACACTGCCTATTAGGAAATTTATGGTGTACTGTTGTATTGGCTTTTCTTTTCTTTGACAACTTAGTAAAAAAGCTTTGAAGTGTTAGAATAATGTGTCCTTCATGTTAGAGGTCCACATTCTTGAGTGAGGTACAGTACATTTTATTTGACTGGACAACTGAGAAACTTGTATAATATGGGTTGTGTTTGCTCTATTTATCATGGTTTGGGTGCCAGGGAGCAGTGTGTTAATTTCAGTTCAAGTGAAGGGCAAAGTGAAGCAGTCAGTAGCACTGTTGGAGAAATGCAAGGACATAGTGGCCCTCAGCTCCTTCAGGGAATCCCAGGAACCTTAAATTGTTTCACCCTGCTGTGTTTAGCAAGGCCTTCGATTCAGTACTACACAAAAGACTGATAATGAAACTGAGACATCGGGGAGGGAGGGATATGGTAAGATAGGTTGAAAACAGGTTGAGTGGTAGAACACAGAGAGCAGTGGTTGGGGGTGAGTTCTCCAGCACCAAGGAGGTCACTACCGAGGACCCTCAGAGATCGGTGCGGGGGCCTTTGCGTTGTTCAGTGTCATCATAAGTGACATTCAGTAAGGCATTAAAGGCAAAATGTACCTGTTTGCAGACATCACCAAACTCTGTGAAAGAGTGGACACCAAGGAGGGGATACAGGACCTAAGAGAGGACCTTGCTATATTTGAGGAATGGTCAGGAATCTGGCAATTTAGTTTCAATGCCAGAAAGGGCAAAGTGATGCACATGGGGCCAAGAACCCTAGGACAGAGTATTACAGAGAAGGGGCTCAGGTAACTGCTTCTGAAGAGGTAAAGGATCTAGGGGTAGTGACTACGAATGACCAGAAACACACCTCTCAGTGTAAAAAGGTGATGGTGAAGGCTAACAGGATGCTGGGGTATACTGCAAGGGAGTTCAGTAGTAGGTGGAGTGAGGTTATTTTACCATTGCACGGGTCATTGGGGAAACCACGTTTGGAATATGGGGTGAGGTACTGGCATCCTTACCTTAAGAAGGACATCAGCATTCTGGAGGGGGTCCAGAGGAGAGCAACCAAGCTGATCGAGGGGCTACAGGATAGGTCCTAATGAGGAGAGGCTGTGAGCTCTGGGGATGTACTTCCTGGAAGAGAGGAGGCAGAGTGGGGATATGATAGAGACCTTCAAATATATGAAGGGAATTAACAGAGTGAAAAGAGAGGGTTTCTTTTAAGATGAGTGATAACAGCACCACTAAGGGACACAGTCTAAAATTGATGGGTGGGAGATTCAGAAGGGATATAAGGAAGCATTTCAATATGGAGAGGGTGGTGTCCCCCTGGAATGAGTTGCCAGAGGAGGTGGTATCAGCTAGGAAAGTGGGAGCATTCAAGAGAAACTTGGACAAGAACAAGGGAACCCTTGGGACCAAGGAAGAGGAGAAGGAGGGGAGGGAGGGAAGGAGGGAGGGACAGTTGGGGGGTGGGTCATTGGCATAAATTGCAAGACCAGACCCTGCATCACTAACCAAGCAGATGCGATTGACCAGGTGGTCTTCTTCTGCTGGCTCTTTTCATATGTTTGTATGTTTTTCATGTCATCAGTTTTGATGTGAAGGTAATTTATATGATGACCATGATCACTCAAGGGTGCTTTGTGCGCCTGGTTTATGTCCAATAGCTCCTCGGCGCACCGGATGTGCTGTTTGGCTGCTGTCACTCTGCTCCAAGGGCTTTGAGGTCACGATTGGTCTGTATGGTTGTGGCCTTTAGTTCTACAGTACTTTTCAAAATCTATGATAACATTGCAGATATATGTGTCAGTTCTATGGTGGCTGTTGTAAAATGTCTGAACAAGGCCATTATGCTGGAGTTGATATTGGGCTCATTCTAGCGATCATCTCAAGGCTGCTCAGAGGTTTGGTGGTAAGTTACAGTTTCACTATCACGGCAGTCTGACAGCAGAAAAACTTGATGACAAACTCAGGACTGGAAACACTGAGCACCACAAAATAGATATTGCTGAGTAGCGTGGATGAAACTATGCTGGTTAAAAGTAAATAAAGGCTCCAATTGTTAACTATATTAGACAAATGGTAGGGGATTGTATTCTTATGATAACAGAGCTAGCACTTGAAGCAGTCATCTTGGTGCCGGACACGACTCTTGATTTTTTTTTTTTTTTTTTTTTGTTTGTTTTGTGAATAACTTGTTTTTCTTTGCGGGGTATTATATAATCAGTTCAGAAAGTGGAATATAGAAACTGGCAGGGAGGAAAAGCAGAGACTACATGGAGGTAATTGGCTTGAGGTCAGCAATCAGTTGTAACTATTACTGTAGCTCGCACTGGGCCATGGCTGTTTTAGTTGGTTTTCTGGGCTCTGCCACAACACTACAAATAGTATTTTTTCAGTGACCCACTGCAGATGCATGCCAACAGCACCTGCCACAATTAATATAAATAATTCATATTGGGGCCTATTCATGACGATGTAGGTTATACGTGCAAAATGTGTATATAATGATCATGTAGCTTCGTGGCCCTGGACAGGCATAACGTGCATAGCAGTCATAGCCACAAGCACCTGCAGAGCATCTGTCCATGGTCCAACCCTTCTGGTACACAGGTCATGGGACTCGAGTGGGCATCCAATGGGATGCCCATCCTGGGACCCATAGAGAATCCCTCTCTACATGAGCAGGAGATTCTGGGCAGGCACGGATCCTGAGAATTGTAAATGTATGGGTGAGTACCTAAATGGTTGTCCCCAGCCCAGCCATGTAGGCTGGGGGAGCATGGTGGGGGGATTCTATGTCCTGTGGGAGCCAGCAGGTGTCATCGGTAAGGGCACAAAACACTGACAGCAGCATTTCCCCTTATGTAATTTGTGCCCCCTCACCCAGCACATCGTGCATTAGTGAATGGTGTGAAGTGCAAGCATGCCCACTTACATCCCTCGGATCGCTTGTGGCATGTAGCTGCTGGATCGGCTGGGGGATTGTGTGTGCAAGGGGCTTGTGTACCTGCTGTGAATGACACTGGGGGTTTGCTGGCCTCCTGCTACGTGGTATTCCAACTTAGGGTTGCCTATGCATCTCAGATATGCGGCGCATAGGCAGTCCGCACTTTTTTGAATAGACCCCATTATTTGTTGACCTCAGTTCCTTTTGTTTACCCTTTATCTGTTGTCTGTTTTACCTTATGCCAATAATGCAACTGGAGCCTAAGTGATTTTGAAAGCTGGCAAAGCCAAACCAAATTTTCAGGCCACTACTCAAATGAAGCTGAAGGGCAAACCATACGAACAGAGATGTAGGGATATGAGGCTCTACACATTGGAGACTAGAAGGGAGAGAGGGGACACGATAGAGGCCTTTGAATACATCAAAGGATTAAACAAAGTAGAACCTGGTGGAATATTTCACAAGAAGGAAGGCACCATAACAAGGGGGCATTGTCTGAGACTACTGGGGGAAAACTACAAAGGCAAAGTGAGAGGACGGTTCTTCACTGAGCGGGTGGTGGAGGCCTGAAACAGGCTTCCAGAGGTGGTGGTGGGGTCCAGGAATGTGTCGGGTTTCAAGCGAGCATGGGACAGGCACAGGCAATACACGGGGGTTACAGGGAGGTGGGTTGGGCACTTAAGAGGGGGAAGGAAGATTAGTGGGGGGATAAGGGACAGACTAGATGAACCAAGAGGTCCTATTCTGCCATCAAGTTCTATGGTTCTATGGTTCCATTGTCTGCCCATTTTACTCACAATTACTTGCAATATTCAATGATTGTCATGCTAGTCATTATGCATTACTGTAGATTTAAGGCTTTATAGTGTAGATGTGTGGGTCAGAAAAAGAGCTAGAGAGATGCACAGAAATCAAACTATATTGGACATTGTGGAATGAATAACTACAATATCATAGAATGACATTGAAAAAAATATATAATCTTGACTGTTAGAGACCAATCCCAAGACCAAACATAGAAACATAGAAGTTGACGGCAGATAAGGACCGCAAGGCCCATCCAGTCTGCCCATTTCTTTTTCTACCTTATAAATGTGCCATCGGCCTTTGCTATGTCAGTGACCTATCTATTCGTAGTCATTTGTATTGCTCCCTTATGCCTATCCCATGCCTGTTTGAAGCCCTGCACTGTATTCATAGCCACCACTTCTTGTGGTAAGCCATTCCATGCATCTACCACCCTTTCTGTGAAAAAGAATTTCACATTCCCCCTTAATCGGCCTCCCTCTAATCTCATGCTGTGTCCTCTTGTCCTGCTATTTTTCTTATATTTAAACATGTTAGACTCTTTCACCTTGTTTATGCCCTTAAGGTGTTTAAATGTCTCGATCATATCACCTCTCTCCTCCTTTGCTCAAGGGTATACATATTGAGCTCCGTTAATCTGTCCTCATATGTCTTCTGATGCAGTCCCTGCACCATTTTGTTGCCCTTCTCTGGACTGCCTCAATTTGGTTAATGTCCTTGTGAAGGTGTGGCCTCCAATACTGCGCAGTACTCCAGATGGGGCCTAACTAATGTCTTGTACAGAGGATTTTACCTCCCTCTTCGACTTGATACCCCTACTAATACACCCTAACACCCCTAGCCTTACCTACTGCTTTAGAGGTCTGCTTGATGATTTCAGGTCATCAGTGATGATGATGCCCAAGTCTCTTTCTTCCTTTGTGACTGCTAGCAACTCCCTCCCAGCCTATAAGTGGCTTCAGGGTTTCTCTTCCCTAGTGCATGATTTTGCACTTCTTTGCATTAAATCCCAGTTGCCACTCTTCTGACCATTCTGCTAGTTTATCCAGATCTCTTCTCATTCTGCCCACCCCATCTGGATCATCTACTCTGTTGCAGATCTTGGTGTCATCTGCAAACAGACAAGCCTTACCCTCTAGTCCATCTGCAAGGTCACTAATGAAGATGTTGAATAGGACTGGCCCCAGGACTGATCCTTGAGGTACCCCACTTGTGACTTGCATCTCTTCTGACTGTATACCATTTACCACCACTCTCTGTTTTCTGCCAGTCAACCAGTTTGCCACCCAGTTGACCAACTTCTGACCCACCCCGAGCCTACCTAGCTTATTTATCAATCTTCTATGTGGAACAGTGTCAAAAGCTTTGTTGAAGTCAAGGTAGGCGACATCAACTGCATCAGTTTCACATCAATTCACAATAACATTTAGGATCACTTTTTAATAGCCAAAATACATGATTACTAAAGTACAGTTATCCATAGAAACATAGAATTTGAAGGCAGATTAGGACTGCTGGGCCCATCTAGTCTGCCTATTTCCCTGCCTAATGGATAAATTGCATATCCTAGTTAATCAACAGCCTACTTCATTCTGTCCCCAACTAGAATTGCCTTATGTCTGCCCCTTGCATTCTTGAATTCTCCCACTGTTTTTGATTCCACAACCTCCTCAGGAAGGCCATTCCATGTATCCACAACCCTCTCCGTGAAAAAATACTTCCTCATATTACCTCTGAGCCACCCCTTGTCTATCTGCAAATTGTGCACCCTTGTTTTTGCATGTCTCTTTTTCTGAAAGATGCCACCCTCTTGGACTTTGTTGGTTCCCTTGAGGTACTTGAAAGTTTCTATCATGTACCCTCCTCCCTCCTTTCCCCGAGGGTATACATACTGTATTAAGCTCCTTTAGTCTCTGTTTGTATGTCTTCTGGTGCAGACCCTGCACCATTATAGTTGCCATCCTCTTGACAGCCTCATCCTGTCTATGCCCTTGTGAAGAAGGGGTCTCTTGAACTGCACACAATACTCCAGAGGGGATCTCACCAACTGTCTACACAGACAGATAACAACTTCCAGTTTTCTACTGCTGATGCCGGTCCCTGTGCATTCCAGTATCCCCCCAGCCCTTCTTACTGCCCTCTCACATTTCTTGCCCACCTTTAGGTCATCTGATACGACTACCCCCAGGTCCCTTTCTAGTTCTGTTGTTAGTATCTCACCCCCCATTGTGGACTCTTCCCCTGGGTTTTTGTTTCCCAGGTGCATTACTTTGCACTTCTTTGCATTGAATTTAAGCTGCCAAACATTTAACCATTCCTCCAACCTTGCCAAGTTCCTTCTCATCCTTTCCACCCAACCTTGTGTATTGACCCTGTTGCAGATCTTTGTGTCCTCTGCAAAGAGACTTACTTTTCCTTCCAGTCACTTATAAAGACAATAAAGAGGACTGGTCCCAGTGCTGAACCCTGCAGTACCCTGCTAGTAACCCCCTTTCTTCAGACTCTGTTTTCTATTACCCTCTGCATCCTGTTGTCCAGCTAATTTTTTACCCAGGCTACCATCTTGGGATCCACTCCAAGACTGGCTAACTGTGTGAAATGCCTTGCTAAAGTCTAGGTAGGCCATGTCCACAGCCCCTCCCTGATCTACTACTTTAGTCACTCAGTCAAAGAAATCTATTAAATTCATCCGACATGACCTTCCCACTGTGAATCCATGCTGCCTTGGATCCTGTGCCCCGCTGGCCTCTAGGTACTCAACAGTTCTTTCCTTCAGAAGTGATTCCATCATTTGACTTACCACTGCTGTCAAACTAACAGGTCTGTAGTTTCCTGCCTCTGCCTTGCTCCCACTTTTGTGAAGTGAAATCACATCTGCCCTCCTTCAGTCCTCAGGTACCACCCCATCCTCCCATGATTTGTTAAAGAGAGTAGTCAATGGCGTCACTAGTTCTACCCTTAGTTCTTTTAAAATTATTGGGTGAATCCCATCAGGCCACATTGCTTTGTCCACCTTCAGTTTTAGGAGTTCCTTCAGAACCCTTTCTTCTGTGAATGGATTGGTATCGACCCCAATATCCAGAGAGTTTCTATTGTTTGGTTTAGGTACCTCCCCCTCTTCCTCTTTTGTGAATACCGAGCAGAAGTATTCATTCAGTATCCCTGCTTTTTCACTGTCACCTTCTGCCCACATTCCCTTCCCTTTATTAAACCTCAGTATCCCTCCCTTGATCTTTCATCACTCCCTAATGTACCTATAAAAGGTTTTATCCTCCTTCTTAACAGAGTTGGCTATCTTTTACTAAGTTTGGACCTTTGCTATTCTGACTGCCTTCCCTGCCACCTTCTGCTTTAACTGATATAGTTCTCTGTCCTGCTCCCTCTGTCTTTCCTTATACTTCCTGAATGCTATCCTTTTCTCCTTAACCTTCCCTGCTACCTCTTTCAAGAACCACAGTGGCTTTTTCCTTCATTTTGTTTTGTTGATTTGCTTTACACAAAGGCTTGTTGCCTCTTTGATGGCAGTTTTGATTTTTCTCTATTGTTCTCCCACTCCTCATTCTTGCCTGGTTGCTAGTGCTTTTCTGAGGAACTCTCCCATGTTGCCAAAGTCAGCCCTCCTAAAGTCCAACACCCTTGCTATTGTATGTCTGGACTCTACAGCTGTGTTTATTGTGAACCACACTGTTAGGTGGTCACTTGTTCCCAGACGGCTACCCACTTCTAAACCTGAAATCCTCTCTCCATCCCCATTTGAGTGTACCAGTTTTAAGATTGATCCCTCCCGAGTGGGTTCCAACACTAGCTGTCTGTGGAATAACCCCTGCAGAGCATCGAAAATTACCCTGCTTTTGGATGTGGCCACAGTAAAGGTGCTCCAGTTAACATCTGACATATTCAGGTCCCCCATCAACATTATCTCTCCTTTTTCTTCCATTCTAAGGATTCCTTCTATTATTTCCTTGTCCATTGCTGCCTTCTGAGGCAGAGGTCTGTAAAGAACCCCTGTGCTGATTGTACAGTACTGCCATTTCCTGTCTCCAGGGTGACCCACAGTGCCTCCTCCCCTCCCTGTTTACCCTTTAGTTCTGTTGCTTTGATTCCTTCCCTTATGTAGAGAGCTATTCCTCCTCCTCTTTAACCCTCTCTGTCCCTTCTGTAGATTGTGTACGCTGGTATGTTGACATCCCAGTCATGGTTCTCTGTGTACCATGTTTCTGTGACTGCCATGCTATCCAGGCATCCCTCTTCCATCAAGGCCACTAGTTCAGGGAGCTTGTTACACAGAATATGGGCATTGGTACTCATCGCCCTCCATTTGTTGATGGCCTTACCTCTTTTAGGCCCATCCCTGTCCTTACTGCCTTTGCCTTTTTCTGGATTTACCCCTGTCCTGCTCCCTATAGACTTATCTACCTTTATGTTGACTTTGCTAACTACCCTGTTTTGTGTGGGGGGGGTGGGATTTCCCTGCTTCTCTTCAGTGCCCCTCCCTTGGCTAGTTTAAATGCTTCCCAAAGAAGCATTTAAACCTACTACCTAGGATCCTGGTTCTGATCCTGGACAGATGCAGACCATCATGCTAGTATAGGACTGTATCCCTCCAGGTGGACTCCCAGTCACCAAGGAAGCCAAATCCCTGAGCTCCACAACAGTTTTTCAACCAGTCATTGAATCTCATGGTGCAGAGTACCCTAGCTTCACCCATGCCATCGACAGGTAGCACTTCTGAGGAAGTTACCATGCATGCCACTTGTCTAAGGCTCCTTCCCAACTCCACAAACGCCTGCTGCATTGCTTTGATCCCATTCCTAGCCAGGTCATTTGTCCCTAGATGGACAATGACATCCAGCTCCCTTCCCCATGCAGCTGCTCACACTATCCTGAGGATTCACTTCTTGTCCCTCCAAGTCATAGGACCAGACAGGCACCTTACCTCCCTCTCCCTCTCCCTTCCCTCCCCTCCCCCAGGTCTGCCACCTCAATGAGTGAGTCCCCCACCTGGAGTTGTTTCCTTCCCATGTGGGGTCCCATGCCGCCCTCCTGTGGTTCTCCTCTGTGGAGGTTCCCAGCATCCTCCTTGATCTCTAGTGTGGATGCCTCCATAGAGTAACCACGCTCCACCTGAATGGCAAATGACTCATGAAGAGGCACAAATGGAGGGATATGCTTCTGTTTCACCACCCACACCCTCCCTGAGCCCACTGTAGTCCAACCAGCCCTCGTTCTTGGCAACCTCTAAGGCAGAGGCGGTGGCCTGGGTGGTCCCTTGGTGGGGGAGGAGGTTTCCCATATCCTCACCAGGTCACCAAGAAGATGGGCAACCTCCTCCCTCAGAACAGAGAGTTGCCTGCAAATAGGGCAGCAACACAGCCTCCAGAATATCTCCTGGAAGACTTCCACTCCACAGCCAGTGCATTGTACCACTCCCCACATGTCTGTCTCCCTTCCTGTTTAAGATTTTTTTTTAAGAGTGTGCAAGCATGTGAGTATGATTACCCCCTATTCTGTGTGCTGTGCCTGTGCATAGGTGTATGTCCTTTGCACATTTGGGGAAGTGATGTCAGAACCCCTGATATAAAGGAAATGATGTACATGGGCAGGTGGGGTGAGGGGCATGGTGGGTGGGACTTAGCCCATGCCCTCCAGAAACAATCAACTACAACTCTGACCAATCATCCTGGTGAGTGCCTTCATTCTTTTAGATACCTCTATCACAGAGTTTAAGTAACAGGTCTAGTCACATATGACTGCAAATATTCTTCTAGCTAGATTTCCTCCCTGGTAAATCAAGTTACACTAAGACAAGCCAACCCCAAAAGCAGAGAACCAAAACACTGACTTCTACTTACTTACACAGGCCCCAAAATTAATAATTCAATTCAGTGTACTCTATTAAATCATCTCCTTGCTATAAGGAAGCTGGTGGCTGCTCTCTGTCTCAGCTACAGCAGATCCATTTTTTAAATATAATAACTCACTCCTGGGGGGTGTGGTTGTGAATGATACACTTGCCAGATTTAGATACATAGATACATAGACAGTGTCAGCAGATAAGGGCCTACAGCAGGGCAGGGTGTTCCATTTGTCCATCACCCATTCTGTGAAGAAATTCTTCTTCACGTTTCCTCTGAATCGTCCTCCCTCTAACTTCATCCCATGCCCTCTAGTCCTGGAACACCTTTTTCACTTAAAATAGTGTATTCCTGCATCCTGTTCCTCCCTGTAAGATACTTGTATGCATCTATCATATCCCCTCTCTCCCTCCTCTCCGCCAGGGAGTACATATTCAGTTCCTTCAACCTGTCCTCATAGGACTTGTGATGCAATCCATGTACTATCTTTGTTCCTGCCTCTGAACCTTCTCTACCCTGTCTATATCCTTAAGTAAGTAAGGTCTCCAGAACTCTACTCCAGGTGGGGCCTTGCTAGTGTCTTGTATAGTGGAATTATGACCTCCCTTTTCCTGCTGGTGATGCCCCTGCCTATGCATCCCAGCATCCTATTTGCTTTACCTGCTGCCTTGTCACACTGTTTCCCTGTCTTGAGGTCATCAGAGATGATAACTCCATGATCCCTTTCCTGTTTGGTGCATGCTATATCCTCACCCCCAACTAATATATTGTGCCAGGGTTTTTGTGCCCATATGCATTATCTTGTGCTTCTTTGCATTGAATTTCAATTGCCAAACCCCTGATCATTCTTAAAGTTTCTGCAGGTCCCTTCTCATTCTGTCTACACCCTCTGGTGTGTCTACTCTGTTGCAGAGTTTTGTGTCATCAGCGAACAGGGAAATTCTGCATTCTAAGTCCTACACAATGTCACTGATGAAGATGTTGAATAGGACCGGTCCCAGCACTGATCCCTGGGGTACCCCACTGGTCACTCTTCCCTCTGTGGAGTGACAGCCATTTACCACCACCCTCTGTGTCCTGCCGCCGAGCCAGTTACCTACCCACTGCACTACTGTCCTGCCCACACCCATATTCCTCAGTTTATGTAATAGTCTTCTATATGGCACAGTGTCAAAGGCCTTGCTGAAGTCCAGATAGGCCATGTCGACTGCCCTCCCCGATCCACCTCCCTAGTCACCCAGTCAAAAAATTAAATGAGTTTGCTCTGACATGACCTCCCCCTGGTAAAACCATGCTGCCTTGGGTCCTGTAGTCCATTGACAACCAGATGTTCCACCAGTCTCTCCTTCAGTAGTGCTTCCATGATCTTCCCCACTACCGAGGTGAGGCTGACTGGTCTGTAGTTCCCCGCTTCCTCTTTGTTCCAACTTTTGTATAAGGGGACTACATCTGCTGTCCTCCAGTCTTCGGGTACCTCCCCTGTTTCCAGTGATCAGCTAAACAGAATTGGCAGAGGTTCAGCCACCACCTCTGTTAGTTCCTTAAGGACCCTGGGGTGCACCCCATCTGGCTCCATTGCTTTATCAACTCTTATTACTTCCAGTTCCTTCAGGACCCTTTATTGTGTAAAGGGACTTGTGCCCATTTCTGCACTATTCCCACCCCTTGTACTCCCTTCAGACACATTACCCCCCTCTTCCTCAGTAAAGACTGAGCAGAAATACCTGTTCAATATGTCAGCTTTACTGTTGTCATCCTCCATGTGGCCCCCATCCTCCCCCTTCAGTCTCACTATCCCTCCCTTTGCCTTTCTTTTTTCACTTATGTACCTGTAAAAGGTTTTGTCCCCTCTACCCACTGATTTTGCTATGTGCTCTTCTGTCTGAGCTTTGGCTTCCCTTACTGACCTCCCTGCCTCCCTTTGCTTCTCCTGGTACTTCTCCCTGTCCCCGTCTGCCGGTGTCTTTTTGTATGCCTGAATGCAATCTTTTTGGCTTTCACTTTCTCTGCTACCTCCTTGGAAAACCATAATGACCTCCTCTTCCTTTTCCCCTTGCTAACCTGCTTAATGTGAAATTCTGTTGTTCTTGTAATCCCCATTTTAAATACTGCCCACTGTTCCTCAATCCCTGATTCCTGCCCATTCCCCTTAATGCCTCTTTCAAGCATTTCCCCATTTTCCCAACGTCTGTCTCCCTAAAATCCAGGATATGTGTTTTTGTGTGGTTTGGTTCTGCTCCTTCTGTGATTTCAAATCACAATGACTTGTGGTCACTGTTCCCCAAGTGCTCCTCAACTGTTACCCCATCACACTGTGCCTGTTTGTGAGCACAAGGTCCATTATTGCCTTCTGCTGAGTTGGTTCAATGACCAGTTGCTTGAGAAAGGCACTTTGAAGGGAGTCCAGTATAAATCTGCTCCTAGTTGATGCTACTGCTGGGATGCTCCAGTCCATGTCTGGAATATTGAGGTCTCCAACCAGCACTACCTTACCCTTGTCTGCCATCCTTTGGATGGCTAGCATCCTGGGCTGGTGGTCTATAGATCACACCTGTGCGGATGGCTGACCCCATTTTCCTTTCCAGCTTAACCCACAGTATCTCTCCCCCATTTTGTTCCTCCTGGATCTCTGTGGCCCTTATGTCATTTTTCACATACAGTGCCACTCCTCCTCTCTTTCTACCTGCCTGTCTCTTCTGAATGTGTTGTAGCCTGGTATGGCCATCTCCCAGTCATGGTTATCATTACACCAGGTTTCTTTGATGGCCACAATGTCCAGGTCTGACTGCACCGTAACAGCCTCTAGATCCTCAATCTTGTTGCTAAGGCTCCTGGCATTGGCACAGATGGCTTTCCATGATTTGACCTCCCTAGACTGTTTAACTGTTCTACTCCAACCCCTTCCCTGGTTGTCCTTTATCCCTGGTTCTCCTTGCTGTCTGCCCTTCTGTTGAATTTTGCCCCTTTTCTGCCTATCCACCTCTTTGGAACTTATCTCCATCTTTTGCACACTGCTTTGTAGAGATATCCACTCCTCTGGTTCACTGGTACCACTGCTAGCTGTGGGGGTGGGCAATTAGGTACCCTCCTTGCTGGCCTGCCACCCCCTTGGCTAGTTTAAATGCTTGTCAATGTAGCATTTAAACTTATCATTGAGTGCTTGGATTCCCCTCCAGGATGGATGCAGACTGTCAGGCTTGAACAAGCCTCCATCCCTCCAGGTGGGTCCCCAGTCACCAATGAATCCAAGCCCTTCCTCACAGTACCAGTTCTTCAACCATGAGTTAAAGTTCCTTGTGCATACACCCCTATGCTCTCCCATGCCTCTTGTAGGTATTACTTCTGAGAAGGTCACTGAAGTAGCTACTTGCTTGAGACCCCTCCTCAATTTCCAAAACTCTTCCTGAACTTTCTTTGGCTCCCCATTTGTCAGGTTATTAGTACCTAGGTGAATAATGACATCCAGCTCCCCTTCCGTCTTGCCTTCCCAGTAATCCCCAGTATCTTCCTTCCATCCCTCCATGCCGTGGCACCTGGTAGGCATCTCACCTCCCTGTCCTCCCCCTCCTGTGTTCCTAGCCGGATCCCTCTTATGATGGAGTCTCCCACCAGGATTCACTTCCCCTCCTCCTCTGGGGTGCACTGCTCTCCCCACTGAGGTCACCTCCTTGTCTAACCTCCACATCCTTTCCTTCCACTGCTGTGGTTATCTCTATTTGGTTGTCCCCATTTTCCAGTGTGGCATATGAGTTCTTGAGTGGAATAGGATCTGGGATGCACCTCTGCCTGACTGCCCTAACCCTCCCTAAGCTCATTGTCATCCAAGTCCTTCTCATTCTCAGCATCCTTTGAGGCAGCGGCGCTGGATTGGGTGGTCTCTGGATAGGGGTACTGGTACTCCTGACTCATTTTACTTCCACTCTGAGTCTGGCTACCTCATCCTGCAGTCCTGAGAGATGCATTTAGATAGGGCAGCACCTCAGCATCAAGAAGGTCAGCCTGAATATGACTACCTTGCAACCACTGCATTGCACCACTCCCCACATTATACTACACTTATACTGCTATTCCGGTACTTGTCTGTTACTGAAGCTCTCCAAGTTCCCTTTTTATTAATTTACTGTCCTAAAAATCTTGCCACTGATCCTCAGATACTTTTCTTTAAAAAAAGGAAAAATAAATAAATAAAAAATGAGTTAAAACACTTGTGCTGAGGGCGGAATTTTTCCCCCTTATGCCCCTCCTACTCCACAACTCCTTCTATCTCCTTTGCTTAGCTCTTGTCAATCAGATTTAACAGGGCATATAATTAAGAGTTGGGGCGGGGCAGTGAAAATGTGCAGCAATTAAAGACAGCAAAGAAATACATAACCACTACAAGCACACTAAACTAGGTTTTAAATTTTCAACAGCCCAAAAGCAATTCTAAGTAAAGACAGCAAATAAATTACAGTGTCACTAAAAGCCCACAATCTAAGTTTAAAACTAAAATAACAATGTACAATTACTGTAAAGCACTGAAATGAATCTGTTTCCTTCCCCTTCTGGCTTCTTCTGAGAAAACAAAAATCACTTGCTACTTCAGCTCTGACTAAGCCCCACCTCCAGTTATCACGTAGCTGAGGTCAGAGGCCAGACAATTAGCACCCTCACCCAAACTACAGGGCAAGTCAGACGAGCCAAGACAAAATTTGCAGCAGTTAAAGCCAACAAAGAAATACACCACCACTGCAAGCACACAAAACTAGGTTTTAAATTTTCAACAGCCCAAAAACAATTCCAAGTAAAGACAGCAAAGAAATTACAGTATCACTAAAAGCCCACAATCTAAGTTTAAAACAAAATTAGCATTGTACAATTACTGTAAAGCACTGAAATGAATCTGGTTCCTTCCCCTTCTGACTTCTTCTGATTTGTAAAGGCATTTAGCCTAAGTGTCTAGTACCTCATCACACCTGGAGTGTGCATAAATTTAGCATTGCAATATACCCTGTCTAGGGTTATTGCATTGTGCTAGAAGGTTTGTCAGGTAAGGGATCTGTTACCCTTAAAGATTGAAAAAAAACTAATCTTCAGACTGTTTAGTTCTCTTTGCTGTTCCAGAGATGACTGGTTTAAGGTGTTTCACATAGTTTCATGATGAGTTTCATAAAGAGGGTTTACTACAAATTGTCAGAAATTATTGTAAACAATGTCATTTTGTCTTGAGCTGATGTTTTGCCAAATGTTATATAGAATAATACATGTGGCGGTGTGTTTAATGAGAATGTTATATACACCTGAGGTGTTGGATGCTACATAAACCCCAAGGGGTTTATTTAAGCATCCAACATTGAGGGTGTGTGTAAAATTTGAGTTTTATGCACTACCCCATGTTTTATTTTATATAATTGCTGGGGAGGATTTTTTTGCCACAGCAGTTACATAAAATACAAACACATCACTGTGCAGGTGTTTCCTGGTCAGGTTGAAGCGCGGTCTGCAGTAGGGTTCAAGCGGCTGTAGAAACTTTTTTGTTTTATAATAACTGGGGAGCCTTTCCTCCCATAAGAAAACTCAGTTGCAATTCACTGTTATAACCCACAGGTTATAATGGTGAACATGCACTAGGTTTCCCTCACTCCACACATGCGCTTCCCACTGCTCTCCCCATACACAGTGCTGGAAAGCTGGCCAACTCGCTCTATCATTCGGCAGTAAGTTCAACTGGATTAAAAAATGACTATCACCAGTTGAGTTTCTTGATTAAACAAGTGAAGCAATCCATGGTTAAACCCTTAACAAAAAAACAAAACAAAAACCAAAAAGGTTTCAGCAGCCGCTCGGCTGCAGACTGCACACAGCACTTCATCATAACTGGACCTCAGCTGTTTTATTTTATATAAGTCCTGTGGCATGAAAGGGCTCCCCAGCAATTATATACAATAAAACATGTGGTGCTGTGTTTTACTTGAGAATTAACACACACCCTTGGTGTCGGATGCTTAAATAAGCCCTTTGAGCTTCGCTCTCAGGGTTTATATAGCATTTGACACCTCGATTTTGTGTGTAAAATCTTGTTAACTCACCACCCCATGTATTATTCTATATGTTTTTAATATAAAGCCATTCATCCCCTGAGTGTACTTCAAAGAGCAAAGTTAATTTTTTTAAAACTTATTTATTGCAGAGTCTAAGTGGTAGGGAAGTGTCCACGCCACGAAGGGAAGACGGTGGCTGGCACATGCATGGAGCAAGGGAGACCCAGCACATGTTCACATTATAGCCAACTGGTTACAATGATGTATTATAACTGGGTTTCCCTATGGGAAAAAACACTCCCCGATCATAAACTGATTTTCATGCCAGGGAATATAAGCTCTCGTGCAATACAAGAGATGTCCATATCACTGTAAGAACATCTGGCTCTTTCGAAAAGTGATGGTTTATTCATTCATTGATTTCATTAATTTATTTCTAATCTTATAAACTGGGATAATCACATTTAAGTGAGTTGCCTAGTTCTCAAGAGAGCCATCGAGGGTACAACTGCAGGAGCAGTAGCAACTAACAGTTAAGACCTACTGTAGATAAGACTGGTATGGGTACACAAGTTTACTTTTGTAATAAGTACATATTTATATAATCATCTACAAAATCTATGTAATCTATTAATGGATTTTAAAACAACTGAGTTAAGATGGTGGGAAAATGATGGAGGAGAATGCAAAAGCTGGTAGGGCAATAAGTGAGCAGGACAAGATGGGTTACCTTAGTGTACAGTAGAAGTGGGTCATGGGTAGTTGCATGGGAAATGAAGATGACTAAACATGGCATGTTTTAAGGCCTGCCCAGTAGAAACAGTCAATACTAGAGGGGAACAAGTTATTGGTGATAGCCATGGTTATGGAGAAAACCTTATGTCCAATAGTCTTGCAGGCTCTAAGAACCTTATAAAATCTATTGGTCTTTGCCATGCATGGATGAAGCTGTTACAGTCTAACCAGTAGACCATTCATGGAAGCTGAACAATGCCCAAGTGCAGTTTACAAACTGTTGCAAACAACTTGGGTTCCCATCTCTGAATGTGCTGGTTGCTGTTTTGGACCCACCACATGGCACCTTGTACAGAGGTATGGGGCAGTTGGCTGAGAGATGTGTGTGGTGCAGGCAGTGTGTGGGACACAAGGCATTGGGATATCCAGGTGGCACTGGGATGGGTGCTTGGCAGGTAGGGGGTTTCATTAGACAACAGGGGCTGCCACAGCATGCCAGGACAAAGGTTAGTTGGTGGGAGTGCCACTGGATGCTGGGGACTACATAGTTTCATAGTTTGTTGTTCAAGTCCTATCAGCCATAGACCACACATGGACTTGCCACATTAGTGGAGATACTCCCATTTTTTTTTCATGCATATATTCATCTAACTTATGTTTAAAAATATTAATTGTAGGAACTTCTACCACGTCACGTGGCAGTTGATTCCATACTCCAACCACCCTTTGATTATACCAGTTCCCCCTTCTCTGTGTTTGATATGTTTCTCCTAGTAGTTGGTATGGATATAATCTAGTAGCCCTATTTGGTACTCCTTTTTTTCTTAGTCCGGCACATTCCCATAATATCTCATCATGGAAACATCTATATGTATAACATAGGTCTCCTCTCAAGTAATGATATGTCATGGAATAAAGGCCTAACCTATGCAATCTGTCATTATATTTCATGTCCTTGACAACACACATTTTTTTCATGTACCTGCGCTGTACTTTTTCTACTAATTTACCAGTTCCCACATCCTGTGGGAAAGTAAGGGGCACTCCATATTCAAAAAGTGGCCTTACTTTTTTTGATCTGTACTAAGGCAACATGACTTACTCATGCCTACTTTTTATATTTCTCAATATATTTCCTATCACTCTATTTGCCTTTTTACCATTTCTTTATTATGTTTACTAAAAGTTGATGTGCCTGTTGTTATTATTCCCAGGTCTCTTTCAGACTTTGTACTAGCTATTATTACATTGATTAATTTGTATTCTGCCCCCTTGTTATTCATTCCAAAGTACATGACCTTACACTTGTTTACATCAAATTTCAAACAGTGGTTTTCAGCCCAGATTTCAAATTTAAACAATTGTTCCTGGAGACTGTCTATTGCTTCCTGGTTATTTACTACAACTCCCACCTTTGTATCATCTGCAAATTTGCAGATACATGCACCGTCAGTAACCTGCATGGAAACAATAAACAGTTTAAATAGTAGGGGACCCAGGACCGAGCCCTGGGGTACCCCACTCGTCACTATTCCCCAGTCTGAAAGAAACCCCCGAAGTTGGTCCCTCTGGATCCGATCAGTAAGCCACGCATTTATCCAAAAACCCAGTTGCCAATGCACTCCCAGGTCCATCAAAGTCTGTATTAATGTTCTATGGGAGACTGAATCAAATGCCTTTGTGTAGTCCAAATACAGGACATCCACTGGGAGTCCACCATCCAACTCCTGACTTACCGTCTCAAAAAAATAAAGCAAGTTGCTTGCACACGATCTACCTGCCTCAGATCCATGTTGACTATTATCTAGTACCTGGAAATGCTTTAAATTTTGCTCCAATAAGTCCTTAATTCAACTCTCCATTACTTTCCCCACAACAGAAGTACTACTAATAGACCTATAGTTGTCTATGTGTGTTTTATTTTTCCAGACTTATGTATAGGTGTTACGTGTGCCACTCTCCACTCATCAAGCACCACACCTTCTCTCAGAGACCTGTTAAACAGCACACACAATGGTCCAGCCAATTCATTTTCTAGGGTCTTTAGAAACAAAGGGTGATATCCATCTGGTCCACTTGATTTAGAGCTTTTTAAGTTTTGTAACTTCTTTTTAATCTGTTTTTCTGCAATTTGCCACTCTGGATGGTTCTTACATCCCACTTGTAGTCCTAAATCTGGCTCTTTACCTGGTTTATCTAATTTAAACACTCCCAAGAAGTGTTCATTAAATGCCTCCACAATTTCATCTTCCTTTGTTAATGTACTGTCACCCACAATTATATTTGTTATTTGGTTGTTGTGTTTTTTAAACTCCCAATATAACTATAAAAACGTTTATAGTTATTTTTTATGGCATTGTGTCAATCTTTGTTCTACTTTTGCCCTGGCTTTCCTTATACTTTGTTTACACTTCCTTGATATTTGCACAAATAGTTTTTTTCTAATATCTGGTGGAGTAGCCCTAAATTTTTTATAAGCTTTCTCCTTCTGTTTTACCAATTTCCATACTCTTATATTAAACCATGTGGGTATACAACTTTTGTTATTATATTTTACTACTTCTAGTATATACTTTTGTATACATTCTTGAAGTTTTGTGTTTCTTATATCACAAGTGGTATGTAAATCCTTTTATTCTAAATCTACTTCCCAATTCCAGGCCTGTAGGGTCTGTTTTATTCTTGATTAGTCTGCTTTAGAGTAGTTCAGAAACTTTGTTTTTCCTTTTATTTTATCTACCTTGTTATGAATCTCAAAGCTGACCATGTTGTGGTCACTGTTTGCCAGAGGAGGGGCTATCCTAATATCTTTTAGCAGAATATCACCACTTCCAAAAACAAGATCTAGTATATGATTTCCCCTTGTTGGCTCATACACATATTGTTTTAACCCATTTGTAAAGCATATTTCTAAAAATCTTTTATCTAGGCTACTTTTTCCTAGATTTGTTATCCAGTCAATGGTAGGCATATTAAAGTCTCCCATTAACAGGGTACTTTTCTTTGTGTCCTTTCTTCAATTAAATTGAGAAATCTTTTATTCTTAGTGTAAGACAGTTCAGGGGCTCAGTAGCATAGTCCTAGTATGTAGGTTTAATTTCGTATTTGAAACCTCACCCATAGCTGTTCTTGGTCTGCCACATTGTTTCCGTTATTTTCATAACAATAAGCTTTCAAATCACCAGAAATAAATAAACCAACACCTTCACCTCTCTTGTTTGTTCTAACTTTTTGGAAGTAGTCATACCCTGCAAGATCAGTTCCCCAATATCCCTCTTTACTCCACGTCTCTGTGATTCCACTTATGTCTATCTCATCCCTTACAACAATATACTTTAATACGTTCATTTTATTTCTTATACTTCTTGCATTCAAAAGCAATCTTTTAAGTTCTTTTTTCTTCAGCTTACTAGTTCTGTCTCTTTCCAGTCCTTTGTCTATTTGTTCCCCAATTTCAGGTAATATAGTTTTTTTTAACTATCCCCATACCCTTTCTCCCCATGTTTATCAGTTTAAATTACTTTCTATCCTTTCCCTGAAATGGTGTCCCAGTTCTTTACTTCCCTTCCTACTTGGGTGTAATCCATCTCTCCCAAACAATTAATTTCTTCATTCACACATCTCTCATGACCTCACACAGACATAACCTTCAATCATCGCCCATCTTCTTAACCAGTTATTTACCCTTTTAACCTTCCTATTTATTTCTGCTGCTGCTCTGGGAATTGGAAGGATTTCAGACACAATTAATGTTCCATTTATTTTCTTGACTATTTTGCCTATAGTCAAATAATGTAGGTATATTTGGTCTTCCCTAGTATACTTCATATCGTTTGTTCCCACATGGACCAAAACTGTTGGATTGTCCACTCCTTTTTTTACCATATTTGGAACAAGTGTCAACATATCTTCCAAAGTTTTACAAGGTAGATATGAACTAGTTACCACTTCCTTTAGATTTTTTGTTGTATAAGCATCTATATATTTTATCATGGAGTCACCTATTACATAAATTATTTTTGTATATTGGTTACCTCTTGTCTCAATTTCCATGTTACCATTTTGACCCTCACTTTCTGATGTATATGTAATATTTATATCCATACCCTGCCCACCTTCACCTTCAGTTATGTTGGTTTGTATAATGTTTTCTTGGTCTTGAGCATCCAGTCCATCTTCATCTCTTAATATATTTCCCGATGATACTGTTCTATCCTCACCATCTGTTGTTAAATGTGTTAGGGGGGTAAAAGAATTTGCTAGGGGACTATCAAAACTCATGGCCCTTCTTCCCTTTCTTTGTCTTTTTTCATTGTATTCATTTGGCTGCACTTCCCACTCAGTATCCTGTTGTTGCCTACTCCTTTTCATAGACTATTCATGTTCCATGTCACATGTGCCTTTATCCAGGGTTTCAGATGTTTCTGTCTGCTTCAAACATTTAAGCTTCAACTCTAAGCCTAAAACTTTTGATTTTAAAGCTTTTTTTATAGTTAAACTTTTTTATTAATTTTTCATAAGATATACAGACAAACCTCTTACGGTACAGTACAATGTGAGGATTTTTTTTAAAGAACTTGAGGCAGCATATAATAAGAACATTGCTACAATAATACAAGCAGCTTTTGGTTTAAAATATAGTAAACAATACAGGTCATGTAATGATTTTAAAGCTTTAATCATGGAGCATTGCTCACGTAAGTACTCCTGCAATCCACTCTGCACCTCAAGTGTAAATTTGTAACACTTATGAAATGTTACACCTATTTCAACCATTTTCAGGGTGACAGATAAACCATCCATACTCACATTTTTACTTTGAATGTCCTATATCTTATAGCATTTCCCTTTTCTCCCCACTTGAACACACTGTAACATGCACTAGATGTGCATGTCTCGATGTGTGTCTCCGTGCACGGCGACACATGCTCGAGCTTGCAGCGCTTGCTCCAATGGCCGTATATGTGTGCCACGACCTGGAAGTTTTCCGTAGATCACCAATATACCAGGACAATTTACCCCAGAGAAGTAATTAAAACAATAATCCCTAGGTCCTAAACAAGCTAATTATTCTGCCTGAATAGCCTAAGTTGTGTAGCAATAAAAAGTGTTCTCCTCCTGCGAGGCATCCCTACGAGCTGTAGTTCTCAGGTAGGAAAATGAACTACAGATCCCACACACATCAACTGCAATCTCTGCCTCTACACCTCGTACAGTTACCTCGAGGCAGAGATATATGATACAGAGCCAGAACAAAATATGAGCCACTCAGAGCCCAGACCCTCCTGTCCCTCAGCTTTTTAGGCTGACTCACAGGTTTGGGGATGAGAAGAGAATCACTCACGCTCACTCCAATGGCCGTATATGTATGCCGCAACCTAGAAGTTTTCCATAGGTCACCAATACACGGGGACAATTTACCCCAGAGAAGTAATTAAAACAATAATCCCTAGGTCCTAAACAAGCTAATTATTCTGCCTGAGTAGCCCAAGTTCTGTAGCAATAAAAAGTGTACTCCTCCTGTGAGGTGTCCCTATGAGCTGTAGTTTTCAGCTAGTAAAATGAGCTACAGGTCCCACACACATCAACTGCAATCTCTGCCTCTACTCCTCGTACAATTACCTCGAGGCAGAGATATATGATACAGAGCCAGAATGAAATACAAGTCACTCAGAGCCTAGACCCTCCTGTCCCTCAGCTTTTTAGACTGACTCACAGGTTTGGGGATGAGCAGAGAATCACTTAGCACTCCCTCCAATGGCCGTATATGTGTGCCATGACCCAGAAGTTTTCATAGGTCACAATACATGGGGACAATTTACTCAGAGAAATAATTAAAACAATAATCCCTAGGTCCCAAATAAGCTAATTATTCTGCCTGAATAGCCCAAGTTGTGTAGCAATAAAAGTGTACTCCTCCTGTGAGGTGTCCCTATTAGCATGTAGTTCTCAGGTAGTAAAACAAACTACAGGTCCCACACACATCAACTGCAATCTCTGTCTCTACACCTTGTACAATTAACTCGAGGCAGAGATATATGATACAGAGTCAGAACAAAATATGAGCCACTCAGAGCCCAGACCCGCCTGTCCCTCAGTTTTAGGCTGACTCACAGGTTTGGGGATGAGAAGAGAATCACTCACGCTCACTCCAATGGCTGTATATGTATGCCGCAACCTAGAAGTTTTCCATAGGTCACCAATACACGGGGACAATTTACCCCAAAGAAGTAATTAAAACAATAATCCCTAGGTCCTAAACAAGCTAATTATTCTGCCTGAGTAGCCCAAGTTCTGTAGCAATAAAAAGTGTACTCCTCCTGTGAGGTGTCCCTATGAGCTGTAGTTTTCAGCTAGTAAAATGAGCTACAGGTCCCACACACATCAACTGCAATCTCTGCCTCTACTCCTCGTACAATTACCTCGAGGCAGAGATATATGATACAGAGCCAGAATGAAATACGAGCCACTCAGAGCCCAGACCCTCCTGTCCCTCAGCTTTTTAGGCTGACTCACAGGTTTGGGGATGAGCAGAGAATCACTTAGCACTCCCTTCAATGGCTGTATATGTGTGCCATGACCCAGAAGTTTTCCATAGGTCACCAATACATGGGGACAATTTACCCCAGAGAAATAATTAAAACAATAATCCCTAGGTCCCAAATAAGCTAATTATTCTGCCTGAATAGCCCAAGTTGTGTAGCAATAAAAAGTGTACTCCTCCTGTGAGGTGTCCCTATTAGCTGTAGTTCTCAGGTAGTAAAACAAACTACAGGTCCCACACACATCAACTGCAATCTCTGTCTCTACACCTTGTATAATTAACTCGAGGCAGAGATATATGATACAGAGTCAGAACAAAATATGAGCCACTCAGAGCCCAGACCCTCCTGTCCCTCAGCTTTCTAGGCTGACTCACAGGTTTGGAGATGAGCAGAGAATAGATATGGGGATGGATGATCCAAGGGTGGGGGTGCCACTAGGCACCAGAGACAGCTTCATAATTACAGCCCTGAGAAATCATAGAGTAGGGGATTCCAATAGTTACCAGAGACAGCTTCATAATTATGACAGCAGATGACTGGAGGGTGGGGGTGCCACTAGACATAAGGATCTACGTGAATTTCATGGGTATTTCATGGGAAGAGCTGATCAAGAGTGGGTGGTGCCACTGGACACCAGGAGGGACATTTATATTGCACAGAAGGGCATTCAGGGTGGTGGGGGACTTGCCACTATACCTGATGTGGCCATGGCCTAATTCGCAGCTTGGCAGATGAATATTGTGCTGCTGCTTCTGGTGTTAACAGGGCAGGGGGTGCAGTTCCCTGCACATTCCTATGGGCTACATACAGCCCAAATCCATGTTGGGGCAGTACTACTTGACTTTGCACCACCTTGACATTGCCCTATATTCAGCAGTGTTCTATCTTACTGAATATAGTAGCCTCCCTGGTGTTTTGAGTCAGGCAACATTTCTGGTGGGGTATTCTTACCATCCTGTTAATGTGTTCTGCAAAGTTCTGTTTGGGATCTATCCATATAACAAGATACATGACAGATTGTATACATTCTAATGGTGTTACAATGTGTGCGGTATATTGGTTGCTCCCTATCCAAAGAAGGCAATGAACTTGGCTTTAGTGTTACATAGAAACATAGAATTTGATGGCAGATAAGGACCGCTTGGCCCACCTAGTCTGCCCATTTTCCTACCCAACAGATAAGATGCAGATCCTAATTAACCAACAGCTTACTTCCTCCTACCCCCCGCTAGGACTGCCTTATGTCTGTCCCATGCATTCTTGAATTCTCCCACTGTTCTTGACTCCACAACTGCCTCAGGGAGGCTGTTCCATGCATCCACAACCCTCTCTGTGAAAAAATACTTCCTCACATTACCTCTGAGCCGTCTCCCCTCTATCTTCAAATTGTGCCCCCTTGTTCTTGCACATCTCTTTTTCTGAAAGATGCCACTCTCTTGGACTTTGTTGATTCCCTTGAGGTACTTGAAAGTTTCTATCATGTCCCCTCTCTCTCTCCTTTCCTCAAGGGTATTCATATTAAGCTCCTTTAGTCTTTCTTTGTTTGTCTTCTGGTGCAGACCCTGCACCATTTTGGTTGCCCTCCTCTGGACAGCCTCCACTCTGTCTATGTCTTTGTGGAGATGGGGTCTCCAGAACTGAACAGAGTACTCCAGATGGGGTCTCACCTGTCTGTACAGAGGGATAACAACTTCCTGTTTTCTACTATTGATGCCTCTCCCTATGCATCCCAGTATCCCCCCAGCCTCCCTTACTGCCTTCTCACATTGTTTGCCCACCTTTAGGTCATCTGATATATTTTCCCACGTCCCTTTCCATTTTACTGTTTGTCAGTATCTCCCACCCCATTGTGTGCTGCTCTTGCCCTGGGTTTTGTTTCCCAGGTGCATTACATAAACATAAATTTGACGGCAGATAAGGACCGCTTGCCCACCCAGTCTGCCCATTTCCTACTCTGATGGATAAGCTGCAGATCCTAGTTAACCAGCAGCCTACTTTCCTACCCCCACCCCTAGAATTGCCTTCCTTATGACTGTCCCATGATGCTTGAATTCCACCACTGTTTTGACTCCACAACCTCCTCTGGAAGGCTGTTCCATACATCCACAACCTCTCTGTGAAAAATACTCTTAAATTACCTCTGAGCGCCTCTTCTATCTTCAAATTGTGCCTCCTTGTTCTTGCACACCTCTTTTTGAAAGATGCTACCCTCTTGGACTTTGTTGATTCCCTTGAGGTACTTGAAAGTTTCTATCATGTCCCTCTCCTCCTTTCCTCGAGGCTATACATATTAAGCTCCTTAAGTCTCTCTTCATATGTCTTCCGGTGCAGACCCTGCACCATTTTAGTTGCCCTCCTCTGTACAGCTTCCATCCTGTCTATGTCTTTGCAGAGATTGGGTCTCCAGAACTGCATGCAGTACTCCAGATGTGGTCTCACCAGCTGTCTGCACAGAGGATAATAACTTCTTGTTTTCTGCTGGTGATGCCTCTCCCTATGCATCCCAGTATCCCCCAGCCCTCCTTGCTGCCTCTCACATTGCTTGCCCACCTTAGGTCATCTGATATGACTACCCCAGGTCCCTTTCCATTTTGTTGTTGTTAGTATCTCACCCCCATTGTACTCTTCCCTGGGTTTTGTTTCCCAGGTGCATTACCTTGCACTTCTTAGCATTGAATCTAAGCTGCCATACATTTGACCATTCTCTAACATTGCCAGTCCTTCTCATCCTTTCCACCCCACCTTGTGCATCAACTCTGTTGCAGATCTTTTAATGTCATCTGCAAAGAGACATACTTTTCCTTCCAGTCCCTCTGCAATGTCGCTTATAAAGACATTGAAGAGGACCGTCCTAATACTGAACCCTGTGGTACTCCACTGCTAACCCCCTTTTTTCAGAGTGGATTCCATTTACTATTACCTCTGTGTCCTATTCTCAGCTCAATTCTTTACCCAGGCTGTCATCTTTGGGACCCACTCCCAGGCTGGCTAACTTGTATATTAATCTTTGTGTGGACTGTATCAAATGCCTTGCTAAAAATTCTAGGTAAGCCATGTCCACAGCCCCTCCCTGGTCTACTACCTTGGTCACCCAGTCAAAGAAATCTATTAGATTTGTCTGACACGACCTTCCCATCGTGAATCCATGCTGCCTTGGTTCCTGTGCCCCACTGGCCTCCAGGTACTCAACAATTATTTCCTTCAGAAGTGATTCCATCATTTTACCTACCACTGAGGCCAAACTAACTGGTCTGTAGTTTCCTGCCTCTGTCCTGCTCCCACTTTTGTGAAGAGGAATCACATCCACCCTCCTCCAGTCCTCAGGTACCACTCCATCCTCCCACGATTTGTTAAAGAGAGTAGTCAGCGGTGTCATTAGTTCTATCCTTAGTTCTTTTAGAATTCTTGGGTGAATCCCATCAGGCCCCATTGCTTTGTCCACCTTCAATTTTATTAGTTCTTTCAGAACCCTTTCTTCTGTAAATGGACTGGTATTGACCCCCGTCTTCAGAGTGTTTCTCTTGTTTGGTTTAGGTACCTCCCCCTCCTCTTCCTTTGTGAATACTGAGCAGAAATATTCATTCAGTATCCCTGCTTTTTCATTGTCACGCTCTACCCACATTTCATCCCCTTTATTAAGCCTCAGTATCCCTCCTTTGGTCTTTCTTCACTCCCTAATGTACTTATAAAAGGTCTTATCCCCCTTTCTTAACAGAGTTGGCTATCCTTTCCTCAGTTTGGGCCTTTGCTATTCTGACTGCCTTCCCAGCCTCTTTCTGCTTTAACTGAAAAAGTTCTCTGTCCTTCTCCTTCTGTATTTCCTTATATTTCCTGAATGCTATCCTTTTTCCTTAACCTTCCCTGCCACCTCTTTTGAGAACCATAGCGATTTTTTCCTTTGTTGTGTTTTGTTGATTTGCTTTATACAAAGGCTTGTTGCCTCTGTGATGGCTGTTTTGATTACTCCCCATTGTTCCTCCACCCCTCCTTCTTGACTGTTTGCTAGTGCTTTTCTGAGGCACTCTCTCATTTTTCCCAAAGTCAGCCCTCCTAAAGTCCAATACTTTTGCTTTTGTATGGCTTGATTGTATGGCTGTGTTTATCGTGAACCACACTGTTTGGTGGTCGCTTGTTCCCAGATGGCTACCCACTTCTAAATCTGAGATTCTTTCTCCGTCCCCATTTAAGAGTACCAGGTCTAAGATTGCTCCCTCCCGAGTGAGTTCCAATACTAGCTATCTGAGGCATGCTCCCTGTAGGGCATCAAGATTGACCCTGCTCTTGGATGTGTCTGCAGCAAAGGTGCTCCAGTTAACATTTGGCATATTCAGGTCCCCCATCAACAATATCTCCCCTTTTTCTGTCATTCTAAGGAAGCCTTCTATCATTTCCTTGTCCATTCCCTCCCCCTGAGATGGGGGTCTGTATACAACCCCCATGTGGTTTGTGGTGCCATTTTCTGTCTCCAGGGTGACACAGAGTGTCTCATCTGCTCCCTGTTTACTCTTTAGTTCTGTTGCTTTGATCTCTTCCTTTACATAAAGAGCTCCTCCTCCTCTTTTACCCTCCCTGTCCCTCCTGTAGATTGTGTATCCTGGTATGTTGACATCCCAGTCATGGTTCTCTGTGTACCATGTTTCTGTGACTGCCACAATATCCAGGCAACCCTCTTCCATCAAGGCCACTAGTTTAGGGAGCTTGTGTTGTTCAAAGGCAGGCAATTATTTTTCATCCAATCTTGTGTTTTGTTGAAGACAGACTGGAGTCATTCATGAAGCCCATTAGTAATGTTTGACTTAGTATACATGAAGTATCATCTGTACAGAGACACTATAGATGTAGCACTTCAGTCATGCCAATTTTTGGCAGTATAGCCTAGAGGTTAGAGTAATGAGCTATGAATGAGCTTGGTACATCCAGCAGACCAGACCTGGGTTTGATACTCACAACCTCCACTTGCATACTGTGTGACTCTGAGCAAGTCACTTAACTGTCCAGTGCTCCCAGGTCGCCCCTGAAAATAGGCACTTTTGCCTAGTGGGCCTTACCCGGTTACCAAAGACTAAAATCAAAATAACATTTTTGAAAAATGGTTGACAAAGAGATTGAACAGAAGGGGGCCAAGAAGGAGGTCTGTGGAGAAGAAAGCAATCAGTCTGTCAACTGGAACCTCAGTTGAGCTCCTGCTGCCATGGGGAGAAAAGAAAGTGAACAATAGGGCTGTTGATTCAGCTCCCCTATCCACTGGTCCTGCAGCCTGCTGCCAGTAAAGGACAGCAAAAAGTATATAATCAGGATGCACTATTACAGGATTTTGCACAAGGAGATGGAGGGAGCAAAGATATCATGTCATGTCATAAGGCTCTTGATACAGCACCATGCAAGCTTATCCTGATTCCAGGTTTTGGTTAGTGGGGTGGAGAGCAACCTATTGTGACTTCAAACCTATAGAATAGCCATAAAACTACAAGGAAGTTCCCCAGGATAAAGCACAGTGTCACAGTTTTGTTGCATGACAAAAGGGAATTAAGGGATTAACTCCCATTGAAATTGCATTGTTTGCTGCAGTAAATCTACTGCCCACACCTCAAAAAGGACATTAACCTGCTGGAGAAGGTCCAGAAGAGGGCTACAAAGATGATTGTGGATTAGAAGCTAAGGCATACGAGGAGAGATTGAGGGCACTGAACATGTACTCCCTGGAAGACAGGAGAGAGAGAGAGAGGGGACATGACTGAGACCTTCAAGTACTTGAAAGGGATAAATAAGGTTGATAAGGAGAGTCTCTTTATGCTGAGTGGCAACCATAAGAATAGGGGGCACAGTCTTAAACTGGAGGATGGGAGGTTTAGGATGGAGGTCAGGAAGCACTTCTTCACAGAGAGGGTGATGGACACTTGGAATACACTGCTGGAAGAGGCCATCTCATTAAAGACAGTGGGCAGCTTTAAGAGAGGCTGGGATAGGCATGGGGGAAAGTAAGGATCATAGGTAGGGAGAATGGGAAGAGTGGGAAGGGAAGGCAGGGACATTAGCACAAGCTGTGGACCCTGCAATACGAGCAGACTTGATAGACCAAATGGTCTTCTTCTGCTGGCTTCCTCGTAAGTTCATATATTCATATCATGAGATTCAAGGTCAATCTCCAAGCTTGATTTCTGGTGCCATATTCCTATCATTAACCTCACAAAATCCCAGGTCTGGGTCATGTTGGATATTGCTGATGTATTTTATTTGGTCTAGCTGTACATCCCTTATGGTTTCTGTCTTCTACTCATTTATTCTCATCCTTACTGTACATGTAGGTGGCCTGTTGCTTCTCCCTTGTATTTGGTTAATGCATTATTTTCTCATGTTTTTGCATGTGCCATATGTTGACATTACTGTCACGTCTCTATAGAGGTTGGCATGGGTTGTTGCTATTGTCAGTGTTTTGTTTCTAATCACCGTTTGCCTATAGACAGATTGAAGGTTTTGAAGTAGTCTGTGAATGGGCATGTCATAAGACTTCTTTCAGCCTTAATACATCACATAGTTTCTGTTTAATCTGCAACATGCATGTGTTCCCATCTCAGTTGGGACAGTTACAGAAAGTTTGAAAATCAAGACATACACCCTGTCCCATGACCCTCATTCTTTTGCATCTGTCCTATAACTGTAGACAGCTCCATACTTCATAGAGAACTGAAAGGTGTTACCTGTGGTTTGATGGGGGGGTTGCAAGACTCGATCCCCCTGCCCTATAAAGAGCCACACACTCACATGACTCCCCTGTCTAGTATTTTACATGTGTGGTCTTACCTCAGTGCTGCCTCCAGTTGCTCTGCTTCTGCTGCCATTTTGTTTTGTGTCTCTCCCTTTGTGTCTCCTTGCTACTGTCCATTTTGCTTTGGTATGTTGTATGCTCCTTGTTCTGCTGTTTGTGCTCCCTTTGCTGTTGCTGTTGTGCTTTCTGTTGCCTGCTTGTTCCCTTTGTTTCTGCCCCCCCCCCCACATTTTTGTTTTCCTTCATTTCTTTCCTGGCTCTGTTTGCTGTGATTTGTTTTCATTTCTGTGCTGCTGACTTGCCTCTTCTGTCACTGGTGCTTTGTTTATGCTGCAGCTGCTCTTTCCACTATTCTTTGTGCATTACTGTCCCAGCTGCTCATGGTCTGTGTCTTGCTGCCACCTGTCTGTCCCTCTTTGGTGTGCCTTTGGATTCTTTTTGCTTATGTTTTCTCCCATTCTCCTCTCCAATTCTAGTTTAATAGCTTCCTGCTTTCCTCTGTTGGCCATCTGTCTCCTTTCCTTGGGAGATCCAGCAACAGACTTCTTGTCCTCAGCTGCTGCTTTGGATGCCTGTCTTGCAGCCATCATCTGTACTGTATCTTCTGCTGCTCCTGGTTGGTGCATCTCTTTTTTTTGTTCATTGTGCTCAGGTGTTCCAATCCAGTTGCTCTTTTTCTGGACATACTGGAACATGCTCTGTTGGGAGTCAGATTTGGAGACCTCTTGTTCATTAGTTCATATCACTCCTTAGATAAGCAGCATAGTGGTAGTGCATTGGCCTGTAAAAACACAGTCATCTGACTGTATGCCTAGCCTGCCCCGTACTTGGAACTGGGTCCCATCCTCAGAGCATTATTCAGGATACCTGGGATCGTCTACCCATGGTGGTTACCTCCTCAGGACAGGCTCAACACCCTGAGCTCCACTGAAACTCATCTAATCCTCCTTTTAATCCTTCCAGTTATCAGCATATTAAACCTCATGGTCACTTGCTCAGTCATTTCAAACCTAGAGGACATGACTTCCTAGTAGTCTGACTCCACTAAATTCTTTACAGGATGCCTCCTCAGAATCTTAGCTCTGCATTAAGCAATAGATTTTTCCCAAGCAAACAAAAACTGTTATCTTTACTAGGACTTCTCAAGTTTGTGATGAAGATTATTCTCTGAGAAAGAAGTTTCATATCCCTTCATAATGTGGTGCATTTAGTCACTGGCCCTGTTCTGGATTATCACCTTACCATCACTGCTTCCACTTGTTCAGACTACATCATGTGGTCACATTGCCTCTTAGACTGGAATAGCATGTCTATGTTTTTAAAGATCCAGTTCCAAAATTGAAATTTAAGATTTTCTTGTTGCAACTACAGCCTATGGTTTTGTGCTATTTTGTGATCCATTTTGATTTGTTTGTCAAAGGCCATCAGAAATTCAAGATATTCTTCATTTTCAGTCCATGTCTTACTTGTCTGAACTTTATTCCATTGCAGCAGTCACTCTTACCTGGGGTGACCTTTTTGAAACAAAAATCTGGTGCATTCCATTCTAATAACCAAGAAGCCTTTGCCATAATAAATACAGATAAATCTTCCTCCTCCACACTGAACTTCCTGAGAAAATCAACATGAACTTCTTTATGCAATTTAGAACTTCCATCCTCCAGCCAATGAAGCTATGACTCCCTCTCCATTATCCTAGGACCTGCATGTTGCTCGCAAGCAACTGACCTGTCAGCCACATCATACTGCTCACAAGTAAGCAACCTGTCAGCCACATCATACTATGCAAAAAGACACTGGCCTGTTGACCATGTTATACTGCTCACAAGCGTTCGGCTTGTCAGGCACATCATACCACTAACAAGCATTAAGACTGTTGCCCACATCATACTTCTCCAAGCAAATTGGCCTATGGACCACATCATAGTGCTCCTAAACAATTGACCTGTTAGCCATGTTTTACTGCTCCAAGCACTGGACCTCTCAGCTGCATCTACTGATCTCAGGCATTAGGCCTGTTGTTCAGTACTATCAGACAATAATGTGTATTGGACATTTAGTTTACAATCATATCCATCTATCTTAGCTGCTATTTATCCAGGCCAGCAGTTAAAGCATTCTTTCGAGACCTGAGGCATCTACTCCTCAATGACCATGCTGTGTATTGCAAACTATCAAATCTCTTACATGATGGAGTCTTCAGTTCAGTAACTGCTCAACACTTACAAAAGGCTATGCCATTAGCTTTTGTTGGGATTCATAACACCTGGGGAATATAAATTCTCCTCTGCTGCATTCGATCCCACTATACCCTTGTCTAATCAATTCAGAGCTGCTTATCCTGATGCCAATAGAAAATAGTTCCTTCTCCACTAGTGCAAGAGCTGAAAATCACCTATATATTTCAACCATAATTTTGCTACCATCAGGTATTCTCTAGTGGCATCAACAAGTCTGCCTACAGAGTAGTGTTGAATAAATATACTACCTTTTGTGCTCGTCAAACCATAAACCCTCTGCAGTATTATGTTTTCCTCATGTTCTGGCATTTGAATCCTATTGCTCTCAAACATTTAGCTTGACAGCATCAACCAGCAAACAATATATCACACTCATGCAGTTTACCTTGCTGTTCATCCACCCTGATACCACATGCTCTTAATTATCCTGTCTAATAATCAAGGATTTTCTTCAAGATATAAGAAAACTATACTCCTTAAGTAAGCTATGGACAGACATTGTGATTCCCATTCTCCTCTTATGTGTACTGAAAAATATTACATCATGCCTGCTTCTTAGTTCATCCTTCATCCTTCATGTCACAGTGTTGCTACGTCATCTGAACCATGTTTCCTCATTTTTCTAGCCTTGTATTCAGGAGTGCAGCAGGCATTATGACATCTGCTTCCAGAATGAACATACTGGCTCACTGTGTCAAGATCGTGGGTCACTTAATTCGTCTTACTTTGAAATCTAGACATAAAAATTCCAAACTCTGCCCAGCTTATTAACAGTTAGCATTATCAGTTTTAGAAGACCGAAGTGAAGGCTAACCCAGTAACATTGGTTCCCCAGAGGTTTCTCCTACAGAGGGTTTTTTCTTTGCTCTATGTTATTGCATCCATTTCATGAGTTGGAGGAGGTGGCTTCTGTTATATAACACTTTGGTTGTTTGACTTTTTAGCTACCAGTTTACTTTAGCCTCAAGAAGCTTCTCCTGGCACCTCTACCAAGGGTGCAAATCCAGAGGAAGGAGTCAAGCCAAAGTCACTCAACAATGTTACATTGAACAAGTACTTTCATAACTGGCAGCCTCAACTGAATTGAATGTTTCTGCATGTGGTTCAATGGGTGGCTGACAGACTCCACCTGACTTCCCTATGTAGCCACACACTCATACACCTTCCCTGCCTAGTTTTTTTCATGACCACCTCCTTCCCCTCCTCCTTCTCCAGCGCTCTGTCTCTGATGTGTCTCTTTTAGCCACCAATTTACTTCAGCCTTGATAAACTTCTCCTGGTATCTCTGCCAAAGGTAGAAACCTCAAAGAAAGAGTCAAACCAAAGTAACTCATCAAAGTAACGTTGCACAAGCACTTACGTAACTGGCCACCAAACATTGAACTTTTCTTTATCCTACTAGTGATCTTTTTTAGGTTAGCTGGTATTTTTGTCAGTCACCTGCATGTGTAGACATGCAGCAGACTACAATTACTGATGTACTGCTGGGGACATTGCTTGAGAAACTCAGGGCAGTAGTACCATGGTGTAATGCTACAGCTCCTCTCCCTTTATTGTGGACACTTATTAAGGACAAGTGTTGATCTTTATAACCCATATCTCATAAATAACATTTCCAGTATTAGAATGTAATTTGATTGAATCTGAATTAGATACTAGATATCTTTGGTAGGTGTCAATTTACATGCATATGAGAAAATGTTATGTTATTAACATTGCCTTCATGATTTAATTTAAATACAATATCACTGTCTACATATTGAAAGATTTTATTGATGGTAGTACTGAAACATCTCTGTTTTTAGAGTAGTTATTAAGAGAAAATGTTTTGAATTGGCCATGGCATCGCTACCATCGAAAAACAAATTCACTGAAATTATTTTTACAGATAAGTGTACATCGGCCTTAAGTAACACTGGTAAGATATTCTTCTGCAAACCAGGAAGCATAGAAGTGTACCACACAAGACAAAGCCAAAACATCCACTGCAATTACATGTTTGGTGAGGAATAAGTTGGGAAGGGTGTACTGACCTTTGTATTTTGAAAGGACAAAACAATAGAAAAGTGTATCAGTTCATTCTAGGCAAGCATCTCCTTCCATTCCTTTCAAAGAATACTATCATAACTAAACCCTATCAAAACAATGAAGTCTGCCCGTTAAAAGGAAGACTCTATTGTCCCAGTACTCCGGCCAATGGGGTATGGCTCAGAACAAGAAAGGGGTGAGGGGGAGTAGGGGGAAGGGGAGGGGGATGACTCAGAGGTGGAAGGGCTAAAGCCCAGTGAGGTGGGAATGACCTCACAAAAGGGGAGAGGCCTGAAAAGAATGCCCAGTCATCCCCATTGGACATGGGAGTGGAGAGAGAGAGGGGATGGCCCAGGGGTTTTTAATGGGATGCCTGGCCCTTGGGAGCCCTCTTTTTCATTTGCTACTTGGAGTGTTAGCCTCCCACCCACCCTACTGGGGAGTCAGAGGATTAAGGTTTCTTATCTGGTATGGACTGCCGAAGGTGGACAGCAGAGAGGAAGAAAAATTGGGAAGGTGTGCTGAAAATAGTGAAAGAAGGACAGCCAGGGTGGATGGCTGTAGGAATTGTATATATGGAATATCAAGAAAAAGGAAGGTGAGATGCAAGCAAGAGTTGGAGGGTAGGGGGTTGGGTGGCAGGTGGGCTCTCTAGGCCCAGAACTGAAATGAAAAAATGAAAAATGAAGGTCAGTGCCACTGTTCACCGGCGCCGGCAGGAAGAAAAGAAAAGGAACAGAGTGGCCCCCAGATGTACATCTGGGGGGAGAAGAAATGAAGATGTTTATAGTATGTGAAATGCATATAGATATATATATATATATATACACACACACCTATACAGATAAGAGGGATATAAAGGATGAAACACTGTAAAATTGGGAAGGATATGATATGTAAAATGAGATATGTATAGCATGTTGTGGACCAAGTTATGTTTTAACTTGTGTAAACACCTATTCAGAATAGTAAAATTCTTGCCAATCTGAGCACCCAAAACTGCATGTCTGTGTCTTCATTGGACAGGGGGATCTGGGAACAATGCTCTGATGCATGTGAGCATGTCAAGAACCTTTTGGTTTAAAAGTAATACTGTTTCTGTTGTCATTGCTCCACCTGAATCACCAGCTATTATTCTCACTGAAAATAATGTAGGCAGCAATGAAACTGGTGAAGAAAAAATTGATAAACTTGATTTTTTATATGTTGGTTTTCAAATGCTTACTAGACCACTGCTGTTTTTTTTCCAATTTTGATTGACCCTTGGGATTTAAACAGGGTGTTTTCCTGGAGCAGCCAACCATGATGCTACTGGAGAATACTAAAAGACAAAAAATCAAGTACATCCTTAGTGTCAAGGCAAGCATTTAGGAAGAAGTAACCACCAGTATTCTGAAAAAGCGGGCTATAAGGCAACCAAAAGTTAACTTACGTATGGTGGATGTAACAATAATGGAAGAATATAACTACAGTAGGACTTGATTTTTGTTCACAATATTGTGGACCCGTACTGGGTCCTCCTCCCTATTACTGAAGTTATTACAAGGGCATCCTGGATTTTTCTTGGCATCAGATCAATGGAATTTGCTATAGAAAATGACTTTATACTGAGCAATTAAAGTGAACTCATCCATGCCATTCTGAGTTTTGGAACCTTTATCAATCTTTATCAACCGTTATCAATCATATACATAAAGTTCTCCCAGAAGTGGTGTTGCACTGTGGCTAGCTAACTGGCCAACTGGCTATTAAATGCCAAGAAACATTTAAAACTAATTTGAAAAATTGGTACATTTAATATCATATTTAAAGCAGCAGTACTAGATAAAAAAATAAGATATTTTGCAACAGTGTGTTTACTGTGCTCTGTTGATCACTTACCCAGTAACTTTTCTTGTTTTTGCTGTACTACCACCCTGTAATTTGCTCCATTTTTCTTTGTTTTTGTTTACATTTCTCCCACCTGCCATGTTAAATTGGAACCCTCTGCTGACAACCACACATGTGCATGACTCACAGTACTACACAGGGACAGTGGGAACATGCAGCACAGGGTCCCACAGAAGTAAAAAAAAAGACATGATGCAACATGAGGGGGGAGCACAGATGAAAATTAGGCAGCAGCCATATATATTTACTGTGGATCCACAACAATGGAAATAAATTATAAATATCTAAAAAACTAAAGATCACAAGACAAAAATATTACAGATATGAAAACCCGAACTATGGCTGCATAATTCCAGCCAAAAAACAGAATTTTGATACAGTAATCACATTCTGATTATATTGCTGCTTTAATGTTTTTTCCAACCAGTTTTTCAGTAATCTGTGTAAAAACAATTTAACTTTGTATTTAACATTTAGTTATATTTTACAAACTGTGTTTATGTGTTGGCTATTGTCTTCAGGCAGTAATGGTGCAGACTTTCCTTCTCTGCTAGCTTGCATACATTGACATTTTTTCAAATCTTACACAACAGTTGACACTGCAGTATTGGGTATGCAACTCATACCATGAAGTAGCCTGCATGAGTAGTTAACTTTATCCAATTTAAACATTTTTTGGCATTATTAAATGAGTTACTTACATTTTAATGCCTGTCTCTTAACTTGTGTGTACGAGCATAAAAGTGCTCCAGATCCAACACTACAAATATCCATTTAATGATAAGAGATACGGCAGGGGCTGCAGGCACTCTATATAGTGAACTTTAAATAACAGTAGACTTCTGGTAGTGGGGCCAACAATCAGTTATGCATGTACATGGCTGTAATATATATTATATTACAGCCCATGGAAGTGTAACTACAAGCAAAGATACATGCATATTTTGACACCACTACCACCATTCTACTGCTCTCTCTCTCTCTCTATACATATATATATATACACACACACATATATATATATATATATATATATATATATATATATATATACATATATGTATATATACCTCACATCAGAAAATGGATATTTCTAGGGGTGTAGCTACTGCAAATGTTCAGATGCTTGCCTTGTACACATCAGTTATGAGCCTGGCATTAAAATGTAAGTGATTTAAAAAAAAAAAAAAAAAGATTAGATACTAGACAAAATTACCTCCTTGGGCAGGTAACTCCTTGGTATGAATTGACTGCCCAGAGGAGTCAGCTGCTATTTAATTGGACTTCTCGATATAAGATCTGAGTTATAATGTTTGTGAAGCTGTCCTCTAGGGATTAAACTGGCTCATAACCTCATAGCTGTATGTACAGTAACAGTTGCGTATTTTTTTTTTTTTTACTAGACAAGATAATGGTGTTTTCTGTGTGAGCATGAAGACTCTTGTGTGATCCTGTTGTATTCTTGTTATCCTTGTTTCTGTGAAGAAACATTTGCAGTGTGCCCACATACTGTGTCAGCACCTTGATGTACAGTATGCTGCTGTCAGTTTTGCTCTCGTTTATGGGGGAAAGTCTGTGCTGCTCAGCTCAGAAGTCTGCAACAGAGTTATGTGTCTTCTTATTTCACACAAGGTGCAAAGTGCACTGATCTGATGTTTTGGAATAGAATTCAGGGGCATTCCATTTCAAATACTCTAAGGCATCTTAGCCTCACAGATGTCTGACTGTTATTGCATCCATCATGCCACTTTCTGTCCATTTTAGTGTGGCACAGAGCTCCCAGTTAGTGACTTTTTATTAGGGCCCATACCATTACTGCTTACCTATAGAAGCTCACACATGAAAGGGAAGTTTGCTTTCAAAAAATGGTCATGTTTTACCATGCCATCCACTTAGATATAATCACTGACTGTCAATTAAACATGAATACCTCATGATAATTATTTCAATTTATGCAACCGTGTTCTGCATTTGAACAGTGTAACTATTACTGTGAGAACCTATGAAATATGATATATTGTAGTAAAACCTCCTGTGTACACTGCCCTATACTTTAGTGTAATGCGGACCCTGATTAAACTTATTGCTTAACAAGTCAAAAGTTACTTGCTGTGGTATTACAATTATATCATCTCATCTTGTAGATCACGTGTTCCCAGTAGTAGACAGTGCTGTTAAAAAGCAGCTGACATGCTCCTGGTAGGCAAATCATACCATATGATTTCCTGCCCTACAAGTTATTTTAGTCATAAGGTGACTGTTTTCCCATGCAATTTAAAAAGTATTATAATTTGAAAAAGCTGAGCTTGTAACTTTACAATGTGAGCAGATTATCTGCCAAGCACTGCAGCCACACCCCTAATAGTAGCTGAATTATTATGGGAAGTAGTTAACATGGCTGAAGATGTTGTACAGAACTAGTATGAAATTGGGGGAGGAGTGCTGCCTAAATCAACTAAGAGTTATCGTTGCAGGCATGTAGGGTATACATGTATGGTTCTAATATATTTAGCCCATGCATGTATATATGCCCACAAAGATAATCTCAGTACAATTATACTGTCCCCTCCACCAGCTCCATTAATAGCTCCATAGATTGCCTTCAGCCCTGTTCCATACTTCCCGCCATCATTTGAGTACTTTCATGTATGGGGTTACAGTGCTCAGTAGAAGATTGGCTCATATCAGAAAATTATGAGCTCTGCTATATGATTTAAAATACTTTTTAACCTATGCACCTAAAATTTCTGTTGATGACTAAACTAGCTCATAGGGAAGTCAAGTATATGTAAGAGTTGCTTGCCTGGAACAAGTAAACATGTCAGCTTCTCTTTAGTAACTATGCTTTGAGTAGTGTTTGTCCTGTTCATATATACAGACCAAGTATGGACTACTCAGTTAGTAACAAACAAAATGAATAATACCAAGAAGTGCAAGTATCTCAACAAGATATGCTGGAGGTGAAAGATATTCGAACATGTTCACCAGCTGACACGTTCCAAATCTTAGCATATCTTTATGCTTTTATTGTAAACAAACCATCTTTTTCAAAATGTATGAATTCCTTAATATCATAAGAAACACAGAGGTCACTTGGTAAATGTAAATAAAATTGTTTGACTATTGCTTGTTGTTATGATATGTATGACATTTATATTTGTATCACTCTGAAATACCAAACACACTGTAGGCAGAAGGGAAAAAAGGAATCATTCTTTGAAATAAATGTCAGGTGCCTGTATTTTGTCACAGCACTAGTCAACAAACAATTGAAAGTTAAAGCAATAATCCAGTCTGTAGCATCTTGCTGTGGCTCAATAAAATAATTTGCAGTTTTTTTTTTGCATGATTGTGTGCTACATATCAAATGCAGCATTACTTTTCTAAGAATCTCATATGACATTCAAGGCACTGAAGTGCCATTTCAATGCCAATCAGTGGTTATAAGAAGCAATGCACAATATGTCACGCACAACCACAAGGAGGCATTGCGTGGATATGTGAGTCCCACCCTTCACCAACAATCACTATTACAAGCACCTGAAAATGTCTATTAAATTGAAGCTTGTTGTCTATTGTCACACCACACCATGATCACAAGTCCAAATACCCCTTTTTCTCGCACAAACTCATAACAATTCACCCTACCTAGTGATGGATGCATGCTTAGCACAGATGGCAGCCCCCTTCCCTGTATGTGTAAATGGCACAGCCCCTCCCACCCACAGCCAGCAAATGTAGCACTAACATAGAGTAAGACATGTCTACTTTATATGCATGTGCTTTCTTCCTGTCAATAACTTTGTGGCCAACCAAGGTGGTGAGCAGAGGAGGTGTGCCACTTACCCACAGAGGCAGTGTCTGCCAGCTGGTGTAACTAGCTGCTTAACACGTTATTTGTATTTTCCCTGTTTTCCTCATTCTTTCCATCCCACCCTCCCATCTAGTGCTTGTGACTCCTTACCTTGGTGTCCAAAGCCTCTTCACCATGCCATCCCTTTGACTTACTGGGCTACCTCCAATGCCCCATGGTGTACCCCACATGGAGGCTGAGATAGAGGCAAATTAAGGGTAGTAAGGGCACAGAAAGATGTGCCCTGTTATTTCAGGGATGCATTTGTGAAACTGAAAACCTGGGATATCACAAATTCAGTGGTAGACACACAAAATAGAAAAACAAGTTTATGCACGAGTATTAGGAAGTCATTTTAAGGAGGAACAGATATTTCCCAAATGTCCAGAGAAATATGATCCTTCACTAGAAAAGTAATCTCTTACATGACTGTACTCCTCCAGGAATTCCTTCCATGATGTAACAAGCTACCTGTATTCTAATCCTCTATCTGTACTTTCTTTACTTAATGTGCTTGTACTTATATGTTACCAATGTATTTATACTCTGTGTTGACTCCCCTGTTCCCCCCCCCCCCGAATTTCTGTACATACTGTGTTTTGTAATCATGCATTTTACTGATGTATTCTGCTCTGTGATGCCTCCCTTGCTCACCACCCCCCTGGACATGTCTGGAATTTAGCAGTAGTCTGCTCGGCATGCCTTCCTGGTAAAACATTTAAATAAATAAGTGTATAACTTATTCAACTGTGTATAATTGCAAACACAGTGTGTTGAAACATAATGATAAATAAAATTAGTGATGAAAACAGATTCTGTAGTAGAACGCTACTAAATAAATAATAATTAATTATACTTTCATTATAGTTACAATTTTGAAATGTGGTGTGCTGAGAGAAAGCAAGATGTTCTCAGTAACTTGTCTCCTATGTAAAACATATGATAAATACTACATATAAAGTGGAGCTCATTAAGATGTAATGCAATAATGCAAAATTCTGCAAAATTACTGCAGAAAATAAGGCAATTTTGCTGCCATGTAATTGCTTGTGTCACACAGTGTCCTGAGACACTGATATGCATCCTTTCAGGTTTCACTGTACTCAGCCTCCAAAATACTGCTAAGTAAAAACACATGTGTACTGCTGAGCATCACATTCTAAGCCAGGTTTCTTCAATGGACCCATTGTTACTGGCTTTTCCTAGAGAAATACATTACCATCAGAAGCCAGTGGAGCTGTCAGAGGAGAGTGTTTTATTTCTGCTCTTGAGCTGTGGTTGTTTTGATTTCCTGCCAAATAATTTGGAGGGGGTGCCCTGACTCCTGAAACAATCACTTTGTGAGTGGGGTGAACATAAGAAGATCTGGGGACTAAAACACAAAGCTGATGGCAATCAGTCCTTCAAGGTGGGTGGCCCTGAATATAAAAAAGTGCCTAGCAGATTCAGAGGGGACTCATCTTTCTGCAGTTGACTGGGGGACCTCAAACCTGCAGCCTGCCCTAGAGTCAGTGCTGATTATTCAAACAGTTTCACACCAAGTACCTGCAAACTTGCTGTTCAGTCATTCACTGTACTAAATCTTCAGAACAGCCTTAAGTGGAAACAGAAGATTCACCGAGTTAAGATAATGGGCCCAATTTTCAAATGAGGGGGTACAGGGTTTGCAATCAAGACCTGTGTCCCAGCAGTTTACAGCACCTGTGTCCGAGGGTTAGTCGCAACTTGCACTGCATTTTATAACATTAGACACAAGTTGCGACAGTGTCGTTATTTTACAGCATCTTGCACCAAAGTTGTAGTGCAAGCCCCATTCACTGGCTGCCCCATGGATGCAAAGTTAGATCAGGGGAGCTGGTCTAACTTTGCTGCAGCACCACAAGGGACATGTGTCAAGAGGGTTGCAGCAAGCTTCTTTTTAAAATTGCATTGAAGCACAGGTTTGACACAAATCTCCACTTGCTTCAAACAAAATAGGGCCCAATGTCTTTTAATGTTGTGGGGTATGTGTACTGTATATTATAGCTGCATTGAAATGCCACTATTGTTCATACTAAGGTTCATACTAAGGTGGTTAAAGTGCAAGGGGGCTTGAGGGCCCATAATCGCACCTATTTAATTATGGTATTCAGTACAGGTCCCATTGAGAATTACTTTATCCAGTCGATTTTTTTAAACTCTGACCTTATTTTGCTTGACATAACTTCAATAGGTAGTTTATTTCAGGGGTTAACAGTTCTCTGGGTACAAAAATATTTATGGGATGTATGATGAAATGTATGTCTGGTAATTTGAAGGAGGGGTCCTCTAATATTGTATGTATCATCTTTAAATTCAAAACCTAATTCTGAAAATAAATATGGATCATGTACTATATCAAACACAAAGATAAGATCACCTCGAAGACATATAAGTGATAATGGCATGAGATTTAACTCTTCCAATCTGTTTTCGTATGTGACATTATAAAGACCAGATATGTGCTTTGTGTACTTCCTCTGGATTATTTCCAGAGCTGCACTTTCCCCTTTTTTATAAGGGCTCCATAATTAGGAGGAGTATTCCAGGAGGGGTCTAGCATATGTTCTAAATAGAAGGAGCATAACCTCTGGATTTTTAGACTTAATTGTTTCTTTTAATAGACCAGATAACACTGTTCATTTTGTTAATTGCCTCATTAATTTTATTATAACCCAAGTCATTAGATAGAATATTCCTAAATCTTTTTCATTGTTAGTAATTTGTAATGGAGATCCATTTAGTAAATAAGCAGAAGATGGGTTATTATAGCCTAAGTGTATCACTTTGCATTTAGAAGTGTTCAGTTTCATGCCACAGTCTTTAACCCATTGTGTTATACTGTCTAAATCCTTTTGAATTATAGTAATATTTTCTGAGTTATTACATGGATCACCAATTTTGACATCATCTGCATATTTACTTGTTGATGAAAATCAGTTTTTAGTAAAATCAGCTATAAATATCTGAAAAAGACTGGGGCCCAATACCGACCCCTGTGGGACACTGCTGGTAACCAAACCTAAGTCTGACAAGTGACCCGTAATAAGTACCCCCTGGGTCCTATGGGATAACCAATTTTCTATCCATTTAACAATGTGTTTATTAATACTGGTTTGAAGAAGTTTAGTTACCTGAGCATGATGGGCCATGACATCAAACGCTTTACTGAAATCCAAATACACAATATCAAAGGGCTTACCATTATCTAAGTAGTTGCTAATGTTTTCATTAAAATTAAATTACTGAGACAGCTTCTTCGCTTTTTGAAACCATGTTGTTCAAAGTCAATATCATCAAAGGTAGGATCTATTAGCTCCCTAATAATGCTTTCTAGTAATTTACATACTGTGGATGTCAAACTAATTATCCTATAATTTTCCCAGTTTGAACGGGGACCCATCTTGTATATTTATTTATTTATTAAATTTTGATAACCGGGTAAGCCCGCTGGGCCCCAAAGGTCCCTTTTTCAGGGCCGACCTGGGGAATTACATAGAATAATACATGGGGTAGCATACAGCACAGGTACTTTACACTAGACAGTGAGGAACATAATACATAGTAGTTTTTCAGCAGTTACATTTAAGAGGTAAGTCATAGTAGCTTTTTAGCAGTTAACATTTCCTGGGTAAGCTCTACAGATGGGGTGCAGTGCTATATAGATGGGGTGCAGTGATAATCACTATTTCCATATGAAGGAGAGGGGTGCGCTTCCATATATGCAGATTTCCACTCCTTGGGTACAAAATGAGACTGTAGGCTGAGTTCAAATAAAAGTCTAAGGGAGTGGGAAATATTGTCAGCCAATAGATGTAATAGGTGGCCAGTGATTTCATCTGGTCCAAGGGTGTATTTATTTTTCAGGGAAAGAAGTTTAGTGTGAATCATATCTTCAGATAGGGTTATTTTAGAATCATTTGTAACTAAGAAGTTAATATTATTATTTATTTTATTTATTTATTTGAAAGTCGGATTTATAACCTTTGAGTCAGGGACTCATTTACAAAGGCACCTTGTCGCAGGGAGGGCAGACATGGTTACAGTGTGAGGCACAACAGTGGGAACATTACAGATAACAAGAGAACACAATTTAACAGTGGTTTACAGAATAAAGTTACATGCAGTAAGTAACAATCGAATAAAGAATAATAATAGTAGATAGCACAACCCTGGTCATACCGGGGAGAAATACCTATATAGAATGGTGGTGGGGACAGGGGTGAGGGAAGGAAAAACGGGGAGGAATGGCAGTCCAGTGGACATTGTCAAGCTATGGGCCAGAAAGGGAAGTCCCTGACTTTAGGTCAGTTAAGGGCAACTACATGCTCGGGTGCCAAAGAGGTGGTCAAGGAGAGTGATTTTAAAGGGACCAATTTTGGTAGACTTAGTGACAGAGAGCGGGAGGGAGATGAACCATGTGGGGGCACGGTAGCAGAAGGACCTTTGGCTAAGGAGGTCTTGGCACAGGGCACCAGAAAAGTGGCCTTAACTGAGCTATGGGTGGCAACAGATGGGGATGCAAGTTGCAGGGATGAGGTGACCCCAGGGAGGAAGACACCTAGCAGGGATTTTTTGGCAAGTAAGCAGGTTTGGTAGTGTAGGTGCCCCTGCGGAGGGATGCACCGGTCAGGACCCTGCAGGCCTTGTTTATCAAGGTCTGGATTCTGGTGAGGGTGGTACTGTCTGCTGCAGGATAGATAGGTAGGTTGTAGTCCACTAGGGACAGGATGGAGGAGCTGATGGCCAGTTGGAGGGCGGCTTGTGGGAAGCAATCTCTGTGTTGATAAAGAAGGCAGATCTGAGAATTTATGGCTGAGTACAATGTATTGATATGGGTGTGGAATGTAAGAGCTGAGTTGAAGGTGATACTCAGGTACTTGTAGGATGACACCTGCTCAAGAGGGTGAGCATTACCAGGGAGAATATGGAGGGGGGCATTTTTGGCCTTATTTGATGATGCGAAAAAAGTATAGATTTGTTTTTTTTTTTTAGGTTAATGACTAGGTCAAGGAACCATTTTTCGGCTTGGTTGAATGTGCACTGCAGGGATTCCTGTAGAGATGCGGGGTCAGGATGGGAGGCAAAGAGGACCACATCATAGGCATGGAGTAGCATATTGTCTGTGCAGGAGCTGGGGAGGGTATAGAGAAATAGGCTGAACAGAATGGGGCCCAGGATGGAATCCTGGGGGAACCCCAAACAAAGAGGCATGGTATTGGAGATGGTACCATTTACCTTCATGCTCTGAGATCTGGTAGAGAAGTAACTGGTGAACTAAGCCAGTGGGCCGGGGAGAAGCCAAGCCAGTGGAGGGAGTCAAGTTGGGGGGAGACAGACAGTGTCAACGGCCTTGGAGAGGTCAATGAGCACTGTGCCCACAACATGACCAGAGTTGTGAGCAGAGTGGAGGTGCTGGGAGAATTCCAGGAGGGCAGTAGTGGTGCTGTGTCCAGGGCAGAATTCATGTTGTTCTGGACATAGCAGGTCATATTGGCCAGGTACTCGGTATTATGGTCAGGTTTTGTTAGGAATACTTCACAAAATCTTTGGTTCAAGATGTTAGCCATATGTTGTGGTTCATGGGAAAGGATAGAATTATTCAATAAGGGGCCAACCTGGCAGGTAGGTGTATTGAGGGAATTAATACAAGAATAGAAAGGCTTCCCATTATTTTTATTGATGGGAATAAATAGCAAGATTGTATTCCCACTTTTTCTTGGCTTTTTAATCATAGACTTACACTTTTTTTGATTTTTTTAATAGTAGGACCAGTTATCACTGATCTGTGAATTCAAGAATTATGAGTATTTATTTGTTTTTAAGTCTTAAAATCCATTGAATGGGTTTAGACAGCCATTTAGGTTCATGTTTCAACTTATTGTTCTTATATACAAACAGGATGTGTCTATCCCTTAAGGACAACAAGGTATCCATCAAATATTTCCAGCTATCCTTAATAGGTAAGGAAGAGAAAATGTCATCCCAGTTAATTAAATTAAATTCAGCTTTAATTGTAGGTAAGTCAGTTTTATTGTAAAGGAATAATTTCATAGTGTTATCACTCATAGTAAAGCTTTGATCTAGAGAGAAACAAATGGAATTATGATTACTATTGCAAATAGGGGATAGTTTACACACATCCTGAATATCTAAGTGATTACTATGGAGAACTAAATCTAAAATATTATTACATCTAGAGGAGCGCAAGATACATTGCTCAAGATTCAGCTGTTGTGATCAGGAAAGTAATTTGTTTCCTGCACTAGTGTGGGCATTTCCAGATACCCAGGAAACATTACCCAAGTTGAAATCACCCATGCAAATGGTGCTACCAAGCTCACAAGAATTTTCTCTTTCATTAGCAATTCCATCAGTAGTATTAATGTTTGCACTTGGGGGGTGATAGCATATACCCAATATTATATCCTCGACCTCAGATAGTATTTTGATCCAGACTGATTAAATACTAAGATCAGGGTTTTTGATTTTGTCACAGATGTCAATTGAATCAATTATGCTGTTAACAAATATTGCCACTCCACCACCAATTCTATCTGATTGATTTAAAGTGTATTGAGTGCAGGAAGGTGATCACAAATGACCATGGGTGAGCCCTGGGATCTTTAGGTGGAGCTGCAAGTGAGTGGTGGACCTAAATGATGTATAATGGAATATCTTTATCCAGGCCTACTACTTCCTTCAGTAGTCTTTCCATTAAGTCCACCGTGATGCCTGACTCTGTGTTTTCTGGAAGGCCATGCAATTGGATGTTGATTCACCATGACCTGTTCTGCAGGTCCTCTATTTTATGCATTAGGGCCTGGGTGCAATCATGGAGCTAAAGCACTGTGCCATTGTGAAGGTCTACAGATTAAGAGCATGAGGTGAGGTGGGTTTCTATGATATGGAAACATTTTTCATGTTATTGCAGTGTTTCTTTATTTAAGCCAACCTCTTTTCTTACCACGCCCATTGTAGATCCAGTTTGCGAAGTTCATGGCACAACTGTCAAGAGGTGATGGTGAATTTCTCCTCTTCCACCTCAGACATGCTCTTATACTCATGATCGGTGTTTTTGGGAGGCCCAGCCTGTTTTCCCCCTTCTCCCCTTCCCCCTTCCTCCCCTGGTCCTCCACATATACCTCCCTCCCATTCCCCCACCCTCCCCCAAGGCTTGGCATCAGAGTCTGTACTCTCACTTACTGGCAGATACCATAATGCCCAGTACTCTCCTTAGTGATAGGGGAGTTTATGAGGGGTTAATGAGAACTGAGTATGGGAGTAGTCTTGGATTGCAACAAGTATAAAGTGTGAAGACTCTCCCAAGTCTGTTTATAATGATTCAAAGAGCCCCACAGACTGGTTTTAAGTTGTTCTGCTCCCGAGATTAAATAGTTACTCCTGTAGCCATTCCATGTATGAGATATTGTGATCTCTAAGCCAGTGTCGCAGAACAAATTTTTTCAGCAACATGGAAATCATAGCCATGTGATATCTTAACACACGGAATGGCACCTGGGAGTAATCCCCTATGAGACAAATTTCTAGGATAAACATCTCCTCTAAGCCCAGTAGAGGGTCTGCTTTTGCTTTCACAACCTCCCACAGATCCTTGATGGGGGGCAGTCCCAGAAAATGTGATGAAATGTGCTCTTTTGCTTTTGGCAGCAGTGACAGAGAGGAAAGGCTGCCCGCCCTAACTTCGTTAGTCTGACCGAGGTCCAATACATATTGTTTAAAATTTGGAATTGAGTCAGTCTCAACCTGTCCTGGGGGATATACCTATATTTTTCTCTCCAAATAGATCTCCAACTCTCATGGACTGAGGGGAATTGATCAGACCAATACCTGGGGTCCTGTTCCTGGACATCTAGAGATCTGGTGGGAAAGGCTGAATAGAGTGGGAAAATAGCATGCTGCTTGCTAGCCAGTGACATGAGGGACTGAAACCATTCTCCTGTGCCTTCCTCTTAACATAGAAACATAGAAACATAGAATTTGATGGCAGATAAGGACCGTTTGGCCCACCTATTCTGCCCATTTTCCTACCTAACAGATAAGCTGCAGATCCTAGTTAACCAACAGCTTACTTCCTCCTACCCCCCACTAGGACTGCCTTATGTCTGTCCCATGCATTCTTGAATTCCCCCACTGTTCTTGACTCCATGACCTCCTCAGGGAGGCTGTTCCATGCATCCACAACCCTCTCTGTGAAAAAATACTTCCTCACATTACCTCTGAGCCGTCCCCCCTCTATCTTCAAATTGTGCCCCCTTGTTCTTGCACATCTCTTTTTCTGAAAGATGCCACCCTCTTGGACTTTGTTGATTCCCTTGAGGTACTTGAAAGTTTCTATCATGTCCCCTCTCTCCTTCCTTTCCTCAAGGGTATACATATTAAGCTCCTTTAGTGTTTCTTCATATGTCTTCTGGTGCAGACCCTGCACCATTTTGGTTGCCCTCCTCTGGACAGCCTCCACTCTGTCTATGTCTTTGTGAGATGAGGTCTCCAGAACTGCACACAGTACTCCAGATGGGGTCTCACCAACTGTCTGTACAGAGGGATAACAACTTCCTGTTTTCTACTATTGATGTTTCTCCCTATGCACCCCAGTATGACCCCAGCCTTCCTTACTGCCTTCTCACATCGCTTGCCCACATTTAGGTCATCTGATATAATTACGCCCAGGTCCCTTTCCATTTTTACTGTTGTCAGTATCTTAACCCCCATTGAGTACTCTTCCCCTGGGTTTTTGTTTCCCAGGTGCATTACCTTGCACTTCTTTGCATTGAATCTGAGCTGCCATACATTTGACCATTCCTGCAACCTTGCCAAGACCCTTCTTATCCTTTCCACTCCATCTTGTGTATCAACCCTGTTGCAGATCTTTGTGTTGTCTGCACAGAGACATACTTTTCCTTCCAGTTCCTCTGCAATGTCACTTATAAAGACATTAAAAAGGACCGGTCCCAGTACTGAGCCCTGTGGTACCCCACTAGTAACCCTCCTTTCTTCACTGTGGACTCCATTTACTACTACCCTTTGTGTCCTGTTGTCTAGCCAATTTTTTATCCAGCCTACCACCTTGGGACCCACTCCAAGGCTAGCTAACTTGTGTATTAATCTTTTGTGTGGGACTGTATCAAATGCCTTGCTAAAATCTAGGTAAGCCATGTCCACAGCCTCTCCCTGGTCTACTACTTTGGTCACCCAGTCAAAGAAATCTATTAGATTCATCTGACACGACCTTCCCATCATGAATCCATGCTGCCTTGGGTCCTGTGCCCCACTGGCCTCTAGGTACTCAACAATTCTTTCCTTCAGAAGTGATTCCATCATTTTACCTACCACTGAGGTCAAACTAACTGGTCTGTAGTTTCCTGCCTCTGTCCTGCTCCCACTTTTGTGAAGAGGAATCACATCCACCCTCCTCCAGTCCTCAGGTACCACCCATCCTCCCATGATTTGTTAAAGAGAGTAGTCAGCAGTGTCACTAGTTCCACCCTTAGTTCTTTAGAATTCTTGGGTGAATCCCATCAGGCCCCATTGCTTTGTCCACCTTCAATTTTATTAGTTCTTTCAGAACCCTTTCTTCTGTAAATGGACTGGTATCGACTTCGCCTTCAGAGTGTTTCTCTTGTTTGGTTTACGACTCCCTCTCCTCTTTCTTTGTGAATACTGAGCAGAAATATTCATTCAGTATCCCTGCTTTTTCACTGTCACCCTCTACCCACATTCCCTCCCCTTTATTAAGCCTCAGTATCCCTCCTTTGGTCTTTCTTCACTCCCTAATGTACCTATAAAAGGTCTTATCCCCCTTCTTAACAGAGTTGGCTATCCTTTCCTTGGTTTGGGCCTTTGCTATTCTGACTGCCTTCCCAGCCTCTTTCTGCTTTAACTGATAAATTTCTTTGTCCTGCTCCTTCTGTGTTTCCTTATATTTCCTGAATGCTATCCTTTTCTCCTTAACCTTCCCTGCCACCTCTTTTAGAACCATAGCGGTTGTTCCCTTCATTGTGTTTTGTTGATTTGCTTTACACAAAGGCTTGTTGCCTCTGTGATAGCTGTTTTGATTACTTCATATTGTTCCTCCACCCCTCCTTCTTGCTTGTTTTCTAGTGCTTTTCTGAGGCACTCTCTCATTTTCCCAAAGTCAGCCCTCCTAAAGTCCAATACTCTTGCTTTTGTATGGCTTGATTGTATGGCTGTGTTTATTGTGAACCACACTGTTTGGTGGTCGCTTGTTCCCAGATGGCTGCCCACTTCTAAATCTGAGATTCTTTCTCCATCCCCATTTGAGAGTACCAGGTCTAAGATTGCTCCCTACCCAGTGGGTTCCAATACTAGCTGTCTGAGGCATGCCCCCTGTAAGGCATCAAGAATGACCCTGCTCTTGGATGTGCCTGCAGCAAAGGTGCTCCAGTTAACATCTGGCATATTCAGGTCCCCCATCAACAATATGTCCCCTTTTTCTGCCATTCTAAGGAACCTCCTATCATTTCCTTGTCCATTCCCTTCCCCTGAGATGGGGGTCTGTATACAACCCCCATGCAGATTGTGGTGTCATTTCCTGTCTCCAGGGTGACCCAGAGTGTCTCATCTGCTCCCTGTTTACTCTTTAGTTCTGTTGCTTTGATTCCTTCCTTTACATAGAGAGCTACTCCTCCTCCTCTTTTACCCTCCCTGTCCCTCCTGTAGATTGTGTATCCTGGTATGTTGACATCCCAGTCATGGTTCTCTGTGTACCATGCTTCTGAGACTGCCACAATATCCAGGCAACCCTCTTCCATCAAGACCACTAGTTCAGAGAGCTTGTTACACAGACTATGGGCGTTGGTACTCATCACCCTCCACTTTTTGATGGCCTTACCCCTTTTAGCCCCATTCCTGTCCTTACTGCCTTTGCCTTTTTTTACATTTACCTTTGTCCTGCTCCCTAATGACTTCTCTACCTTGGTGTGTACCTCACTAATTACCGTGTTTTGTGGGGGGAGGTTGGGATTTCCCTGCTCCTTTTCACTGCCTCCCCCCTTGTCTAGTTTAAATGCTTGCCAATGAAGCATTTAAACCTCTCACCTAGAATCCTAATTCCTCCCCTGGACAGATGCAGACCATCACATCAGTAGAGGTCTGCATCCCTCCAGGTGGCTCCCCAGTCCCCAATGAAGCCAAAACCCTGAGCTCCACACCAGTTTTTCAACCACTCATTGAATTCCTTGGTAAGGATTACCCTAGCATCACCCTTGCCATAGACAGGCAGCACCTCTGAGAAGGTTACTGAATGCGCTACTTGTCTAAGGCCCATCCCCAACTCTACAAACTCCTCTTGCACTGCTCTGATCCCATTCCTAGCCAGGTCATTTGTCCCTAGGTGGACAATGACATCCAGCTCCCTCCCTCATGCAGCTGCTCCCACGATCCTGAAGATTTGCTTCCTGTCCCTCCAAACCATGGTGCCAGGCAGGCACCTTACCTCCCTCTCCCCCTTCCTCCCCCATTTCTACCCCCCAATGATTGAGTCCCCCACCAGGAGTTGTTTCCTTCCCCTGTGGGGTCTCATGCCACCCTCCTGTGGGTCTCCTTTGTGAAGGTTCCCAACATCCTCCTTGGTCTTCAGTGCAGGTACCTCCGTAGAGGATCCACTATCCACCAGAAGAGCGAATTAATTGTGGAGAGGTACAACTGGAGGTATGCAACTCTGTTCCACCACCCTCTCCCTTCCTGAGCCCACCCTGATCCAGCCTGTCCTCTTCCTCTGAGGTAGTGGTATTGGCACTGGTGGTCCCTGGGTGGGGGGAGGAGGTTTCACAAATCCTAGCCAGGTCAGCCTGGAGATGGGTAACCTCCTCCCTGAGACCAGAGAGGTGCCTGTAAATAGGGCAGCATTGCAGTCTCCAGAATGTCTCCCGGAACACTGCCACCCCACAGCCATTGCACTGCACCACTCCTATCATGTCTTATTGTGTGTCCCCACTCCTGTTTCTCTGTATGCTTACTATCTCCTCTCCTTTCAACTCTCACCATTCCTGTTCTGTGACAGCAACTTCCTATATTCTTCAGTAGCCTCCTTCTTCCTTGCTCAGTGTCAGACCACCAGCAGCTGGGGGGTGAGCTACTATTTTCCTTTAGGGTTGACAAAACCAATGTTTCTCTGTGATCCTTCCCTTCCTACTGCCAACCAGGAAGTTCCTATTGGCAGTCAAATACAGTGGCTAAAAAGTAGAACTGGCTTAGGGTGGGTGGGTGGAGGGTGGGATGGAGGGCAATTAGTAAGAAAAAAGGCTAGCAACAGGAAGTTGTAATTTGAGTCACCTGCTTTTATAGTGTCTAAGCCACACCCCAATTAAGCTGTCTCTCCTCCTACTGGTTTAGCAAAGTAAACTGAAACAGTACCCTTCCCAGCACAGAAGACACACTGACTTTCTTTCTTTTTTTCTTTCTTTTTTTAACCCTAAATAAGACCCCTTCTACTTCTAATAAAGTATCTGTTTGCTTAATCTCAACTGGCACTGACTCCTGCTGAGATATATGTGTTAAATTAATAAGAAAATGTAGCTTCTTTTAGTTAGCTGCTTTCTGCTCTACAAGCAAGGCTAGCAACCCTTCTGATAAGAGGGGGGCTACGGAGTACAGTGAATGATGAATATGAAACATTTTGAACACCTGGTTGGGGCAAGATGGAACTGGTTCATGAGAATACCAACAGGTTTACACTTGCCCTTGGAGAGGAAATCTCTCACCTGTACCTGTGGATTTGAATCATCCAGCCCACTGGGATCATCCAGCCCCGAAACTTAAAGCAAGGGTTCCTGACTATCAGCTGGTAGGTGTCTCATTGAGGGTGGTAGCATAAAAATGCACATAATTGGGAGTGGGCCTTGAGTGAGATAGCCATGGGTGTGTGGGCTAGGCCTTTAGGAAGAGCCTTGAGGGAAATATGCAGCATGGCTTGAGGAGAGATATTGACATTAGCAAGCAGTTCCTGCTCCAATACTAGCCAGGTAGGAAAGTAGGGCAAAGATTCCAGTTCTACCGGAGGTGAGAGTCATCTCAAATACTTGCAAGCATGGATTGTCCAATAATATAGGGCAAAGTGAGGGAGTCTCAAGCCCCCACACTCCTGTGTCACCATGAGTTTGTTATACTCCCTCCTGGGGGAGTTTCCCAAGCCAAAGAAATGAGGAGACAATGGAGTGGACCTTCCTGAACAATTCTAAGGTGATCCAGAGGTTTAACATACTAAGGGGATAGAAAAGCCTAAGAAAGACATTCATTTTCACCAGATTGATGCATCCCCACAGGGTGAACCTGGAGGGTCTGCCATCTTTGAAGATCTTACTGAATCTTGACAAAGAGGTTTTATAAATTAAGTTATCTAATCAGGGCCTCGCTTCTGGCCAGATGTAGTCCAAGGTACTTTAAGGTGTGAGGACTTCACTGTAGCCCTAGGTGTTCAGTATCAGTTTTGGCTAGATGGTGACTGAGGGGAAATACCAGGGTTTTTCCCAGATTAATGTTATAGTTAGAGAGGGAGCTATATTCTGTAATGATAGCTAAGGCCGCAGGGAATGACTGTGTCAGATGTAGGAGATGTAGGAGAATATCGTTGGCATATGCCGATAGTGTGAAATCCTGTGAGTCCACTTGGATACCCTGAACCTATGCATCCTCACTCAGATGAGCCAACAAGCATTCAAGATAAATATTAAAAAGAAGGGGGAAGAGTGGGCAACCCTGTCTGGTATCAGAGTGGAGGGGAAATGTTTCTGAAAAGACTCCATTGCAGTAGATACGGGTGGTGGGGTGTTGATACAGAGAAGAAACCCAGTCAATAAATTTTGGGGGATATCCATCTGCCACATTATACAAAATAAAAACTTACAGTCCACTCTGTCAAAGGCCGTCTCTGCATCCAGGGAGAGCAGCCCTGCAGGGGTTCCGGAATCCCTGGAAGCAGAGAAGACACGCAACAACTTCCATAGATGTTCCAAAGATACTATCCCCTTCATGAACCAACTTGATCCAGATGTATGAGGGAAGACAATACCTCACTCAATCTGCCAGCCAGCAGTTTTGATAAAATTTTAATATCACAATTCAGAAGCGAAATAGGTCTATAGCTAGTTACCCGTTCGTGGTCCTTATCCAGTTTATGTAATACAATTACGAGGGCTTCAAAGAGTGAGGTATCTAGAGGGTTGGACTCTAATATCCACTTAAACACCCAACCAAGTCAGGGGTTAAGCTGTTTCATGAAGATTTAATAGAAATTGGGGGGTTAAGTCATCAGGGCCAGGGGCCCTGTCTGACTGTAAGGACAAAATAGCCCGCTGGATCTTTGCTGGAGTGATGGGCTGAAGAATACTCTCACTTTACTTTGTCCAGTGAGGATAGTGCTCTGTTCCCTAGATATTCCCAGACTCACAAGGGGTCAGCAGGGTGGGGCATTGAACTGTAAAGGGTTTTATAATAGGTGTCAAATTCTTTAGTGATATCCCGTGGAGCGATGTGCAAAGTCTCATCAGACAGAGCATGAATACATGCGATATATCTGACCAATTCCATCTTCTCAAGATGGAGAGCTAGCAAATGTCTGGCCTTTTCTCCATGGTCATTATACTTGGTGCCAGTCTTTGAAATTGCATACTCTGCTTTTTCACGGAGGAGGCGGGCGATCTGGTCCTGTAGGCCTCCTATAGGCAGCCATAGAATTAGAGGAGAAAGAGGCTTCCATTCTATGAATGTCTGTGAGGAGGGATTGGCTGTTTTGTCCCTCTCCCTTTTCCTCTGAGAAGCTAACTTAAACAACCTCGCAATACATACTTCAAGGCTCCCCTCTCGAAATCCACTCTGCCCGTAGAGTTCAAGTTACAGTCTGTGAAGTGCTCTGTCTCCAGTGCAATGGCTTCTACTATTTGGGGATATTTTAGGAGCTGATTATTTAGCTTCCTGATTGACTCCTTGGGGACATTGGGAGTTTAGGTTAGGGAACATACAATTGCCGAATGATCGGAGATGACTCCTGGCTGTATGTCACTATGTCCTACTCCAGGCAACAATCCTTGGCTGATAAGGAATTAATCAATCCTAGAGGAAGTGTCATGGACTTGTGACTTAAAGGTGAATGCTTTCAGTTGCGGGTGAAGTACCTTCCAGGGGTTGCATTAACCCAGGTGATCTGTCAAATCATGAATGGCCCTTTGGGCCAGGGAAAGGCCTTTGCACCTTCCATCAGACTTATCGGGGTCTGGGGAAAAGGGGAGTTTCCAATCCCCCCCAGCATGAGAGGGAGGCCAGTGAAGGGAGCTAACACATTAAGCAGGCTTGTGAAAAAAGCTGGGGTGTCCGTATTAGGGCCATAGTCTGAGCCCAATACAACCTCAGTTCTGTCTAGGAGCCCTCTGATGAAAATATATCTACTTTCCGGGCCAGATAGCACTTGTTCCCCTACAAAAGAAGTGCCCCGTGTCACTAAGATAGCCACTCCTCAGCTTTGCATACTATCCCCAGTAGCAAACACTTGTCCCACAAATTGGTGCCACAATAGAATCCCCTCCTTATCCAGGACTTTGATTTCTTGTAATATAATAATATCTCCTTTTAGATGATGTATGTGCTTAAGGATTTGATATCATTTAACTTTGTTCCGGGTCCCCCGCACAATCCATGAAAAAATCTTTTTATAAGCAGCCATTCCCTGATCCTGGCACTTTGTGTATTAATAGGAGCCTATCATCCCCATAATATGTCTTATCAATTATTAGAGATGTCAAAAGCCAAGCCATACCTCCCCCAAAGTCAATCCCAACAAGAACCAATTCCCCTATACCCCCATCCCTCCCTCCCCTAAGAACTTGTAGGTTGTCCATGAACCAGAACAGATGGGTAAAAATCCCTCCTCCCCAAAACACATCATTATGGTATGTGATGTACCTTCTGTTATAGCCAGCCTCCTGCCCCCCCAAGCAACTCAAAAATGGGTGCATTCCCCATGCCCTAGTATGGGATCAGACATTGGTAGAAGCAGATAAGGAAATGAGCCCTTCCCCTTGTGTTGGTCAGCAACATGAGCCATTTCCTGGCACCCACTTCAAGCTGTGCACCGAGTGGCTGCACCAAAGCCTGTAATAGCTAGTAAGCCCCAGGGACTGGGACACAGGTAACCTTTGCCATCACAGTCTGAGCATGACTCAGGTGGAGAATTCCCCTGTCCTGTCTGTGTCCCCTCTTTTCCTGGAGTGCTCAAGGGGGTATATCAGCAGCCGCACCCATCTTGCCCTCAGGTGTCACAGACTGCATGCAGCAAAGTCAGAAAGGGTCTGACTCCTGATGCTGTGCAAGCAAGCAAGCATCTAGACAAGATAGGCACAGCGATTGATCCACCCCTCTCAAGAAGTGTGCTGGGCCTAAAAGAATCAGCTTCTAACTAGTTCCCCCAATAAAAATAACCAGTAACACTGCATGCAAGCATCACCTATACCCATATGCACACTATGGCATTCAAACACTTTAGCTACTACAAACCATGTAAATGTGAAAAAAGCGAATAAATAAAAGGTTTGAACTACTGATAAAGTCCAATTCTGTAGAGTCCCAACATGATAAACAAACTGATGAGATGTTTCAGCATCCACTTTTCATCCCAGAAAGGAAATAAAAAACCTGGTAATGCCCCCCACTGCTTTTGAAAAAACACAGCTCCAGGACCAAAATGGTGTTCAGGGCCTCAAGCCAGAAGGAAAGTAAAGGTCTGAAAGTGAGATTACTTTCTTCTTTGGGTCACTGAAATGCAGCTTGTCCTGCAAAGTACAGTCTCATACATATGCTCTTGCTACTCTTCTTAATCAATAAATCCGGTAAGACCGCTCATGCATCCCATTCAGTGATTCTGGAACAAGTCAGGCAAAGCCATCTTGAGTGCTTCTTCTGCCTCTTTTGGATCTTCAAAGGTGACCCATTTCCATTCCAGAGAAACTTAAAAGTTGGCCGGGTCCCCATACGAAACTTGATATTTGCAGCTAGTAGTTTGGTGACTATGTTGTGATAAGCAGCTCTCTGCTGGCGAACCGACAGTGGCAGATCTTGCACCACATGGATTGGGACCCCTTCCCACTGCACTTCTTTAATTTCATTCATCTTTAACATGAAGTGCTGCCATTCTTGACAGTTGATGAACTTAAAGATGAAGGTTCTAAGTGGAGTTCTTGGGGAGGGGGGGAGGCGCAAAGTGCAATGAGCGTGCTCAATTATGAATACTGGCCCAAAAAGTGAGGGGCCTGCCACCTTTGCAACAAAAGTTTGAGCAAACTGCACTGGGTCGCTTCCTTCTTCTCATTCTGGGAGCCTCATGAGAACTGCATTATTGCGGTGGCTCCTGCCCTCCACGTCCTCAACTTTGGCCTCCAGTTTCAAGATCTGTTATCTGAAAGCTACCAGGGCAGGGTCAAGCTTCTATATTTTTTTCTCTAGGAAGATGATATGAGTCTCATAGTCCCCAGTACATTGTGAGAGATTTTCTAGGGCACTGGAAATCGCTTTCACCTCAGACGTTAAGGAGCGTACCTTTTCTTGAAACAGGCGGAATTCTTCTAGGAAGCAATCAAGAGTTAGGAGGGTTTGTTCTTGTAAACCTACAGCCTGTCACACAGCCAGCCCCGACTGGGCCTTTGATTTTTTGCTGGATATTTCTAGCGTGTGTGGTGGTGTATGGCGAGGGAGAGCCGAACGCATCTCCATTTCCATTCTGGCCAAAACTTCCCAAAATTAGCCCAGTAGCAGCTTGATATACACCACTAGTACTTGATATCTGTTTTGTACCCTGTATCAATAATGTAAGTTGTTTCTAAGTGGTTGAATGGGAGAGATTAGTGGGAGCACTCACAGAAGCAGCTATTCAGTAGGTTGCATCAAGTCATCTCATCAGGGCAGTTAGCTGTCTGTTGGCTTCATTAATATAGTCCTCACAGTTTAATATCACCACTGCAGAGCCTTTGTCAGCTTTTTTTATGACAATGTTGTGGTTCAGTTTCAGTGTTTGTATAGCCCATATTCCAATGGAGAGAGAGTGTAACAGGTCTGCTTTTGTACATTAAGAATCTGACGAGTAGCTCCCTGGTGAAAGTAACGGATATAGTTGTCCAGTTTCTTATTACACACACTTGATGGTAAAATCAGATGATTTTTTTTTGTTATTCATTGAATTGTAACTGTATGTGATTTCTTCACTGCCTTTGATTTTTTTCTCTACTGTGAAAGAATTATTTAAGACTTAAAAAATGGGCATTAAGAATGTGGCATCCTGATTGGCTGATAGGTCCTGCATACCCCTAATCTATGTGACAACAGACCCCAGCAAATAAAAAGTGCCAGACCAAACCTACCTCATGCCCAGCCCAATATCATTGTGCCCAGCCTGCTTCCTTATTGGTTGAAGCACTGGGCACAGAATTCAAAATACCACCATTTTCTTTCTGCTGCTTAGCGAGAGAACTGGCCACCGGCACCCAATGCTCATAAGTTCAGTGCCAGCAGCTGATGAACTGCACATCACACCCACTAATGCTCTTTTTTCTGCCATACTTTTTATTTATCAATATTTTATGATCCCATTCTTTTGCTGCACTGCTAGCCCAACTCTTCAACAGCAGACTCAGTCCCGTCCTCTCCCATTGCTCATTGCTCGTATTAAAGCAACTGTCCACTAAACTGTCAGTAGTTCAGTGGCAGCCACAGGAGGAGCAGTTATCATCCTTCCTTTTATTTTAATTTCCCCTTTCCTTGTATGCTCCTGTCTGTGAAAGAGGGTGTGTAGGAATGCAGAGAGAGAGGGACTTGGCGGTAACGGTATATTTTAAAAAACTCACGCTCTCCTCATTTCTCCGGCATGTGATTTCAACAAGTTGTAAAGCAGCAAATGTAAATTACAAGCGAGCAGCTGGCAAGGTGCCATTAGTTTCAGCCACCGCTGCTTGGCTTTCTGTTGTTTCCCCCAGTCATCTTTGGTACGATAAAAGACCATGTGAGGTCTAATTGTGTAAAGTATAAACTTGTATAAAAAACAACGGTTCAGTTTGGACTGCGATCTGTCTGCGCGCCAAGAGAGAGAGAGAAAGACACGGAGCGGTTTAGCAGCCGTCGTCCAGGCTGTTGGCAAGTGAACTGCACTTTTTTTAAAATAAAGAAAGCATACCAAATTGTAATTCAGTGTGTGGGTCGAGGCACTACCGTCTGCAATGTAATCATAATTTATCCTACAGCCAGATGAGTCTTTTGACAGAGAACGAACATTTCCTCATTTGACAGAAAAACAAACATTTTTTTCATTTTATCTATTGAATGCTGCCCATTGTCTCCAACTGTTTTAAATGTACTTTTAGCCAAATACACATTGTTTCTTCTAGAAAATGGGCTTGTTATTTCGTGGGGTGGGGATGCAAGAGAATGGGTGGATGGGGAGGGTGCAACAGGAGATGGAACAGCTCAGGGACTACTTTACTAGAAAAAGACTTTAAATTATTTATTACTCTTTTTATTTTATTTAGTTATTCTTTTCTAAATCCTATATTAAAATGCTACAGGTAGCCCATTTCTAAGTGCAATAATACCCTCCCAGGGTGGTATTAGGCAATACTGGACCTTCCAGGGCTTAAGGCCTCCGCCTGCGGCGTCGGGCCTCATTACGCCCCTGGGCGGTCCGGTATTGCCCAATACCGCCCACCCTGTCAGGTATTATTGCTTACATAATCTACAGAAGTATTCCTCCAGTTCACCACAAAATTGTATTCTGCCCAGTGGTTTTGTTGGGCAGAAAGTGAGGCTCTTAGGAAGTACACCTAATTCCCCAGTAGTCAATGTGTGGTCGGACAAATTAACAACTGAAAGGTGCCTATCTGTGTGGCTTTGTTGTTCAGTCATCCTATTATGTTCTTCACGGTTGTTAGGAAGTACGGCACGTTGAAAGGTAACAAACTTCCAATTATCAATCAGCATGCTTCTCCTTAGGGTTCTCTGGTAGTTCATGTGTATCTCATGCAGGATGTCTGGAATAGGCTCACCCAACATCCTTTCCAGTGTGGTAACAATTCCATCAAACTGTTTCTGCAAAAATGCTTTCTTTTCATACCACCTACTGTATGGATCCTGCGATTTCTCAATTTCTCAGTGGTCCTACAACAGTTGTTCAGCATACAAAGAATTAGCTGTGTTTTTTAATGGATTCTAAACATTTAAAAAATGAGGGATACTGTTGTTTTTCTTGCACTGGGTTAAAAATAGATGTCATTGTCTAGCTGGGCCATTTTCTTCTTGATGTTGTACAACTGCCATATTTTACCTCAAATTCCGATATCTTCCATAAGGACATACAGATTTAGTTCAGTTGCTGTATTGGTCCTTGCAAGAACAGAACTGGAAGCAAACAGGTTGATACATTTTATTGGACTAATATAGATGATACAAATACAAAAAGAACAAACTGCCTAAGCTTTCAGAGTAACCAAGTCCTTCTTTAGAATTCTATGACAGTTATTTAGAAAATCACATATTATTAACACCCAGATTATACATAAAAAAATCCCAGAAAAAATTCTCATTGGTTTAAAATACTCATTTAAACCATAACAGCAGTTTAAACCAGAGGAATCCTATTTCACCAGTTTGTTTCAAACCGAACAGCCTTGCAAGGTCAAATGTCCCCAAAAATGAGATAAGAAATCTTCAAAGCGGAAAGCTCAACTAACATAAATTCTAGATGTCTCAGTGTGCTTTTTGAATGCAATATAATGAAACACAATAACTTTGGATACATTACTAGCTTAAGAACATGATAAAATGTGATATTAATGTATGTTAAAAACAAGCAAAAAATATATATTACAGACATTTTCTATATATGGCATTAAGAGGGTTTAAAATAAAGCTTACCTAGTGTAAGCAATTGTTCAAAATATTTATACAGAATGCCAATTATACACTCAGCTTTTATTCCATAAACCTTAAGACATTCAGTGTTATATCAACATATTATACAAGATAATATCAATTGTTAGTATAAGAGCCAAATAGAAAACAAAACTGTCAAGGACCTCTAAGAAAATGAGGCCATGAATACTAATATGTTCAGAGGTCAATGTGTACCAGTCACTACAATATAACCCAATAGAATTTTAACCTGTCAAGGACCCCCAGGTAATTGGAATCATGCATCCTAATATGTACAAAGTTCAAAAAGGTGACCGTATATAATCAAACTGCTATATGTACAGTAACAGTTTAAGTAATCTGAAAAAAATCACATTTGCAATAAACCATCCTCCTCCCCCGGGGGAAGATAAATAGTAAGAAGGAACAAAATATTAACTAAGAATGTGAGCCAAGAGCCACAAGACACCATCATCCACAACAATCCCTAAAGTATTACCTAATGGAATTAAACCTTTCTGGGACCCCCAAGCAAGTGAGACAATGCATGCTAATATGTTCAGAGTTAAATAAAATGACAGCATATAATCAAATTGCTATATGTACAGTAATACTCTAAGGAATCTGAATAAAAACCCAATTGAATGATCCCCCCATGGGAAATATCTTGACAGAAGAAAGTAAATAGTCACTGTGTATGTGAACTGAGAGTCCTAACACACTGCAACACCAAATGTCATGTACATGAATAAAGACCTACCTCAATCTAACCACAACCCCCCACCATACCCTCCTCACCCACCCAACCCCACCCTTTTCCCCATCCCCACATACTCATAGTTTTTGATGAGAAACCAATTGATAACCAGTTAAAATTAACTCTATACTTAATAAAACAAAAACAAACCAAAAAAAAAAAAGACATGCTGAAGTGTTATTATATGTCCATCCCTGTAGAAAAGTTCTGGTGAAGTTTAAGTGAGATAATGTGACAGAACTCCCAAATCAATGTTCAGGTCATCTTCCACCATATTGAGAAGTAAAATAAGCCTGATCTCAGAAGCACATCTCTGTTGTGTACTTTTAAAATGTCCTTTTTAAACCATTACTGACATATCTGAGATTGAGTGGTCATTCTGGGGGAAGTGTTGCCCCCTTGTTTTTTAGCCAACTTCAAATTAATAGTATGTCTGTGTGCATTCATTCTAGTGTGGAGTGCTTGCTTTGTCTCTCCCACACACCCTGTGTGAGGACATATCTTGCATTGAATGAAATAAACAACATTCTTTGCTGTACATGTACTTATTTATTTTATTTTTATTTATTTATTCAGTCTAGGATTACAAATACCTTTGAGCACCAGGCAGCTCATTTACAAAGGTTCCACATAAGTAGGCGGGTTACAGATTGATAATGGAAAACAGACGAGTTTCACATAACAATTAAGAAATTTGTATTACAATACAGAGTATGAGAAAAGCAATTAAATACACACTAGTTTAGCACGTGATTCATGGCAGGGAGTGAGAGGAGAAGATTAGGAGGGGGAGCTAGATCAAGGAAGGGGAGAGCAACCAGGTGGCAATGTCAGGTTAGCAGCTAGGATAGTAAGGGACAGAAAGCAAAAGGAAGACAATGGGGTGGGGGAGAAGGGGGAAATGGGAGGACAGGAAGGGAGAGGAGAGTGAGAGGGCAAGACAAGTGGAGAGAACAGTGGAAGAAAGGGGGGGTGAGGTCCTGGTAAGAGGGACAAGGATGTTAATTGGAGCAATCACATGAGTTTTCAGTTAGGATGTGCTGATGAAGCTTGCATTTAAATTCTCTGAGATTAGTAAGATTAGCCATTCCATTGTGGAGGCCATTAAACCAGTAAGGTGCTTTGATACAAAAGGAGCATTGGCATTGGGCGGTCCTGCACATTGGGACTAGTAGGAGTGCAGAAGATGAGGTGTACGTGTGTTGGGTCTTGGGGGATTTGTGAAGTAAGCATCCTAGTCCCAAAGCATGAGTCCAAGGAGAATCTTTTTGGCAAGTAGGCAGGTGTGGTATTTAATTCTCCTATGTAAGTTGAGTCACCCAGCCTGCTTATAGACATCACAAGTGTAGGTGAGGCATGGTGCACCAATTATGAGTCTACAGGTCTTGTTCAGTGCCACAGTGAGCCTTCTGAGTGCAGTGTATAATTCCCCTAAATTCTGAATTGTCTGTTTTGTTACATAACCACAGAATCTGAAGTGGAAATGAATATACTGGTCTTACATCTGTGTTGATTACAGGGTCGTGTACCATTTAGTGTGATGGTATTCTGTTCTGGTCCAAGTTTAGTCCTAATAATCAGGTTGGTAAAATTATGTGGTTGTTTAAAAGATAGTAGTGGTAGTTCTTGAAAAATACAATTTAGGGTCTCGTCCTCACTAAATATTGGGTGGAGGTCCTTAATAATCTTATGTAGAAGTTTGAGGTCAGGGTAATATGTGACTACTAAGGGTATTCTGTTAGTAGTGGTCCTTTCCTTATACTGAACTAGTTGCTCCCTTAGTACCTGTGTAGCATGTTCTACTGCTCTGTCAGTTTCACTGGAAGAGTGTCCCTGTTCAATAAAGGTGTTTTTCAACAGTCATATGTGTATCTCTGTCTTCCTCATTAGAACAGATACGATGATACCAAAGTGCTTGACTGTACAGGATAGATTTTTTTGTGTGGCTTGGGTGATTACAATTTCTGTGTAAGTATCTTTGTCTGTCTGTTGCCTTCCTCTAAATGCATGTATGTAAAGCTCCTTCCTTGATGTTGACAATGGTGTCAAGAAAATTAACACTGGTGGCAGAATATTCCTCTGAAAGTTTAATGGTTGGGTGGAGATTATTAAGTTCCTGATGAAAATCCATGTGTGTGCCAGTGCCCTCTGTCCAAATTATAAACAAATCATAAATGTAATGTAAATAAGTTAGGGGTTTGTGTTTACCGTGCCTGGAAAAGTCCTCCTCCAAATTTGCCAGAAAGAGATAAGCACATTGTGGAACATTACTGGTGCTAATTGCTGTTCCCACAGTTTGAACATATTATTTACCCCTGAAACTGAAGTTATGTGTCAGAATTAATTCAGCAAGTTTCCCCACCACTTCAGGGTCAATGTTTTGGTACAATCCTTTCTCATGTAAGTATTTAAGGCAGGCTAAAATGCCATCCGTGTGCAGAATATTAGTGTAGAGTGATGTTACATCCATTGTGGCTGAAATGGTATTAGTTGGTAAGTCCTTATAACCAGACAGTTTACCCAGGAAGTGTGTAGTGTCCTGGATGTAACTGTCCCTTTGTATAACCTGTGGTTTTAAAAAGGTTTTCACAAACCTTGAGATTCCCTTGGTCAGGGTACCATTGCCAGAGACTATGGGTCTTCCCAGATTGCCAGGTTTATGCATTTTTGGCAGCATGCAGAATGGACCTGGATTGGGCTCAACAGGAATTATGTCATTTAGTTTGTTTTGGACATGGTTTGAAAATGATTTAATTAAGTCCTGTAGTTCTCTTTTATAGTTTATAGTAGGATCACTTTCCAGTTCTCTTTAGTAAGTACTGTTGACTTCATTAATAAAGTCCTCTTGGTTTAATTTCACCACTGCAGAGTCTTTGTCAGGTTTTTTCATGACAAAGTTGTGGTTGGAGTTCAGTGTTTGTATAGCCCTTTGTTCCAATGGAAAGAGATTGTAATGGTCCTGCTTTTGTCTATTAAGAATCTGACGAGTAACTCTCTGGTGAAAGCAATCAATATAGTAGTCCATTTTTCTTATTACACCCACCTGAGGGGTAAAATCAGATGAATAATTTTTGTTATCTATTGAATTGTTACTGTATGTGATTTCTTCACTGCCTGTTATTTCTTCTCTGCCATGAAAGAATTATTTAAGTCTTAATCTTTGGAAGCATTCCTCCAGTTCACCACAAAATTGTAATCTGTCCAGAGGTTTAGCTGAGCAGAAAGTGAGGCCTTTAGAAAGTACACCTACTTCCCCAGTAGTCAGTGTGTGGTTCAACAAATTAACATCCTCTCCAATATGGCAACAATACCATCAAACTGTTTCTGCAAAAATGCTTTCTTGGTATATGACCTACTATATGGATCCTGTGATATCTCAATTTCTCAGGGGTCCTACAACATGAGTTGTTCAACATACATAGAATTATCTGTGTTTTTTAATGATTTCAAATAGTTAAATCTTTAAGGATATTTTTTTTCCTCTTGCACTTTGTAAAATAATAGATATCACTGTCTAGCTGGGCCAGAATCTTTTTGATGTTGTACAACTGCCATATTCTACAGGTGAATACTGGTATCTTCTGTGATGACATATAGATTTAGTTCAGTTGTTGCATTGGTCCTTTTAAGGGTATGGATCCAGGATGGCACCACTATTACAGCGAAAATGTTGATACCGATAACATCGATGTTTTAGATGTAATACTCCACCCGATGCCCTGGCACTCTCTCTCTCCTGGTTCTGCAACCCCTCCCTAATCTAACTTTGACTTGGAGTTGTAATCCTAGAGTTCGTATACTACAAGTGGGGCAGACAGCTCCACATGGGGTGTTTGTGTGGTCAACCCCTGCAATGAAAACATGGACAGGGTCTCAAGTCAGATTTATGTCGACCGCAAGTTTCAGTCAACATAAATCCATTGCTCTGATGATGGTTGACACCTTTGTAGTCAAACTGGCATTGTACAGCCCTTGTAAGAACATATCCAGAAGCAAATGGTTTGATGCCTTTTATTGGACCAACATAGATGTTACAGATACAAAAAGAATGAAGTGCCTAACCTTTCAGACCAATCAAGTCATTCTTCAGAAGCCTATGAGAGTTATTTAGAAAATTGCACACTATTAACACCCAGATCATATGTAAAAAAATAGTAAAAAATCTTATTGGTTTAAAATACTCATGTTAACCATAATAGCAATTTAAACCAGAGGAATACTATTTCACCAGTTTGTTTTAAAGTGAAGAGCTTTGCAAGGTCGAATGTCCCCAAAAATGAGTTAAGAACTCTTCAAAGCAGAAAGCTCATCTAACATAAATTCTAGATGTCTTGTTGTGCTTTGTGAATGCAGTCTAATGAAATTCATGAACTTTGGATACAATACTAACCTAAGAACCTGTTAAAGTGTGATATTTATGCATGTTAAAAACAAGCAAAAATTATATATAACAGAAATTTTCTGTATATGGCATTGAGAAAGTTTAAAATAAAGCTTTCCTAGTGTGAGCAATTGTTCTACATACAGTATTTATACAGTATGCCAATTATACACTCAGCTAATTATTATATTTCATTAACCTTATGACCGTCAGTGCTGTAGCAGGATATTGTACAAGATAATATCAATTGTCAGTATCAGAGCCAAATAAAAAAAAACCTGCCAAAGACCTCCAAGAAAACGAGACCATGAATACTAATATGTTCAGAGTTCAATGTGTACCAGTCACTACAATATAACCCAATGGAATTTTAACCTGTCAAGGACCCCCATTTAATTGGAATCATGCATCCAAATATGTACAAAGTTCAAAAAATGTGACAATATATAATTAAACTGCTTTATGTACAGTGACAGTCTAAGTAATCTGAATAAAATCACAATGGCAATAAACTGTCCCCCTTCCCTGGGTGATGATAATTAGTAAGAAGGCAGTAGATATTAACTATGAATGTGAGCCAAGAGCCACGAGACACCATCATCCACAACAATCCCTATAATACTACCCAATGGAATTAAACCTATCAAAGACCCCCAAGCAAGTGAGACAATGCATGGTAATATGTTCAGAGTTCAATAAAGTGACAGCATACAATCAATCTGCTATATGTACAGTAACAAACTATGGAATCTGAATAAAAATCCAATGGAAGTACCCCCCCCCATGGGAAATAACTAGAAAGAAAAAAGTAAATATTCACTGTGTATGTGAACTAAGACACTTCAATACCAAATGTCATGTACATGAATATAAGCCTATTTCACTATAACAACAACCCCCACTATACCCTCCTCACCCACCCAACCCCTCTTTTCCACCCCCCCACACATATCATTCTTTGTTGGGAAACAATATGTTCATAACCAGTTAAAATGAAGTCTGTACTAATTAAAACAAAAAACAAAGATATGCTGAAGTGCTATTGTATGTCCATCCCTGCAGTAAATTCACGTGAAGATTAAATAGAATAATAAGATATCAATCCCAAATCAATGTTCATGCCATCTTCCACCATATTGAGAAGTAAAATAAGCCTGATCTCAGAAGTCTGTCTGTTGTGTAATTTTGAAACCTCGTTTTAAAACTATTTCTGACATATCTGAGATAGAGTGGTCATTCTGAGAGAAGTGTACTCCCTCTGGTTTTTCAGTAATTTTCAAATTAATAGTAGGCTTGTGTGCATTCATTCAACTGTGGAGTGCTTGCTTTGTCTGTCTCACACACCCTGTGTGAGGACATCTCTTGTATTGACTGAAATAAACAACTTTCTTTGATGTACATGTTTATCTCCCCTGTATACTGAATTGTCTGTTTTGTTACATAACCACAGAATCTGAAGTGGAAATGAGCACACATGCCTTACATCAGAGTTGATAACAAGGTCATTTACCTTTAGGGTCATGGTATTCTGTTCTGGTCCAAGTTTAGTCCTAATAATCAGGTTGGTGAAATTATGTGGTTGTTTAAAAGATAATAGTGGTAATTCTTGAAAAATACAATTTAGGGTCTCATCTTCACTAAATATTGAGTGGAGGTCCTTAATAATCTTACATAGAAGTTCAAGGTCAGGGTGACATATGACTACTAAGGGTATTCTGTTGGTAGTGGTCCTTTCTTTATACTGAAGTAGTTGTTCTCTTGGTACCTGTGTAGCATGTTCTTCTGCTTTGTCAATTTGCCTGGAAGAATGTCCCTGCTCAAGAAAGGTGTTTTTCAACATAGCCCTATGTGTATCTCTGACTTCCTTATTGTACAGATATGGTGATATTCAAGTGCTTGACTGCACAGACCAGATGTTTTTGTGTAACTAGGGTGATTACTATTCCCATGTAAGTACAAGTATCTCTGTTTGTCTGTTGGCTTACTGTAAATACATGTATGTAAGGTTCCATCCTTGATGGTGACAGTGGTGTCCAGAAAATTAACACTGGTGGCAGAATATTTCAGGGAACATTTAATGGTTGGGTGGAGGTTATTAAGTTCCTGATGAAAATCCATAAGTGTGTCAGTGCCCTCTGTCCGCATTATAAACAAATCATTAATGTAACATAAATAAATGAGAGGTTTGTCTGTACAGTGACTTAAAAAGTCCTCCTCCAAATTCACCAGAAAAAGATTAACATATTGTGGCGCCATCCTGGTGCTCATTGCTGTTCCCATAGTTTGAACATAATGTTTACCATTGAAGCTGAAGTTGTTACTGTATGTGTCAGAATGAGTTCAGCAAGTTTCCCCACCACTTCAGCATCGATGTTTTGGTCCAGCCCTTTCTCCTGTAGGTATTTAATGCAGGCTGAAATGCCATCTGTGTGTGCAATATTAATGTAGAGTGATATTACATCCATTGTGGTTAAAATGGTATTAGGTGGTAAGTCCTTATAACCAGACAGTTTACCCTGGAAGAGTGTAGCATCCTGGATGTAAGTATCCCTTTCTATAATGTGTGATTTTAAAATGGTTCCTACAAACCCTGAGATCCCTCAGTCAGGATATCATTGCCAGAGACTAGTGACTTCCCTGATTGCCAGGTTTACGTATTTTTGGAAGCATGCAGAATGTTCCTGGCTTGGGTTCAACAGGAATGAGATAATTTAGTTTGTCATGGACATGGTTTGGAAATGATCTAATTAAGTCCTGTAGTTTTCTTTTATAGTTTGTAGTAAGATCACCTTCCAGTTCTCTGTAGTAAGTGAAGTCAGTTAGCTGTCTGTTGGCTTCTTTAATATAGTCCTCCCAGTTTAATATCACCACTGCCGAGCATTTGTTAGTTTTTTATGGCAATGTCATGGTTTGATTTTAGTGTTTTTATAGCCCTCCATTCCAATGGAAAGAGATTGCAATGGGCCTCATTTTGCCTGTTAAGAGCCTGGCGAAAGCAGTGAATATAGTTGTTCACTTTCTTATTACTCCCACTTGAGGGGTAAAATCAGATGATTTATTTTTGTTATCCATTGAATTGTTACTGTGTGTGATTTCCTCACTGCCTGTTATTTCTTCTCTACCATGAAATAATTCTTTCAGTTTTAATCTATGGAAGTATTTGTGCAGTTCAATACAAAATTGTTTTCTGTCCAGTGTTTTTTTTGGCAGAAAGTGAGGTCCTTTGAAAGGACACATAATTTCCCATTATTTAGTGTGGTTGGACAAATTAACAACTGAAAGATGTCCATATGTGTGGATTTGTTGTTCAGTCTTTCTATTATGTTCTTTATGGATGTTAGGAAGTATGGCATGTTGAAGGGTAACTAACTTCCTATTTTTAAAAAGCACAACTTTTCTTAGGGTCTTTTAGTAGTTCATGTGTAAGCCATGCAGGATGTCTGGAATAGGTTTACCCGGATATCCTCTCCATTGTGGTAACAATTCCATCAAACTGTTTCGGCCAAAATGCTTTCTTGGTATAAGATCTACTGCATGGATCCTGTTATTTCTCAATTTCTCAGAGGTCCTATGACAGAATTGTTCAGCATACATATAATTATATGTGTTTTTTTAATGGATTTCAAACAGTAAAACCTTTAGGGATAATTTTGTTCCTCTTGCCTTTGGTAAAAAAATAGATGTCACTGTCTAACTATGCTAGTGTCTTCTTCATGTTGTACAACTGCCATATTCGGTGGCAAACTCCATACAGATCTAGTTCCATCACTGTATTGGTCCTTGTAAGAATGGATCCAGAAGCAAATGGTTTGATATCTTTTATTGGACTAATATAAATGTTACAGTAACAAAATGAACAAAGTGTCAAAGCTTTCAGACCAACTAAATCCATTTTCTAAAGCCTATGATAGTTATTTAAAAATTTGAGTACTATTAACACCCAGATCAAACATAAAAAAATGCACAACACATTCTCATCAGTTTAAAATGCTCATTTAAACCATAACAGCAGTATAAACCAGAGGAATCAGATTTCACCGGTTTGTTCTAAACTAAAGAGCCTTGCAAGGTCAAATGTTCCCAAACATCAGGTAAGAACTCTTCAAGCAGAAAACTCATTTGACATGAATTCTTGATGTCTCAGTGTACTTTATGAATGCAGTCTAATGGAATGCAAGAACTTTGGATGCAATACTGACTTTAGAACCTGTTAAAATGTGATATTCATGTAAGTTAAAAAGAATAATATATATATATATATATATATATATATATATATATATATATATCAGAAGTTTTCTATATATTGCGTTGAGAGGGTTTAAAATAAAGTTTATCTGGTGTGAGAAATTGCTCTACAAATTTATACAGTATACCAATTATTCACTCAATTAGTTACTATGTTCCATAAACCTTAAAATCTTCAGTGCTATAGCAGAATATTATAGAAGATGATATTAATTGTCAGTTTTAGAGCCAAATAAAAAACAAAGCTGTTAAGGACCTCCAAGAAAATAAGACTATGTATATTAATATGTTCAGAGTTCTACATGTACTAATCACTATAATATAACCCAATGGGGATTTTAACCTTAAAGGACCCCCAGGTAATTTGAATCATGCATCCCAATATGTACAAAGTTCAAAAATGTGACAGTATATAATCAAACTGCTATCTGTACAGTAACAGTCTAAGTAATCTGAATAAAATCACAATGGAGATAAACCGTCCCCCTCCCCTTGGGGAAGATAATTAATAAGAAGAAAATAGATATTAACTATGAATGTGAGCTAAGAGCCACAAGACACCATCATCCACAACATTCCATGCAGCACTAACCAATTGAATTAAACCTATCAAGGACCCCAAGCAAGTGAAACAGTGCATGCTAGTATGTTCAGAGTTCAAAAAAGCAACAGCATATAATCAAACTGCTTTGTGTACATTAACACTCTAAGGAATCTGAATAAAAACACATATGGAATTAACCCCTCCCCTCCGAGGGAAACAACTAGAAAAAGAAAATAAATATTAACTATGTATGTGAATTGAGAGTCCTAACACACTACAACATCAAATGTCATCTACATGAATTTGAGCCTACCGCAGTATAACCACTGCCCCCACCATACCATCCTCATCCACCCAACCTGCCCCTCCCCCCCACCCCACACACACACACACAGTTCTTTGGCGAGAAACCAACATATTTTTAATCATTTAAATAAACTCTATACTAATTAAAACAAAAAACAAAGACATGCTGAAATCCTATTATACATCCACCCTCTGTAGTAATGGTCTGTGGAAGTTTAAGTAGAATAATGTGACATAAATCCCAAATCAATGTTCATGCCATTTTCCACCATACTGAGATGTAAAATAAACCTGAACTCAGAAGCCCATCACTGTTGTGTACTTTTGAAATGTCCTTTTAAAACCATTACTGACATATCTGAGATTGAGTGGTCATTCTGAGAGAAGTGTTGCTCCACTGTGTTTTCAAGTCATCTTCAAATTAATAGTATGTCTGTTCACATTCATTCTAGTGCCGGGTGCTTGCTTTGCCTCTCCCACATACCCTGCATGAGGACATCTTTTGCATTGAATTAAATAGACAACATTCTTTGTTCTGCATGTATAATTCCCCAGTATTATGAATTGTCTGCTTTGTGGTGTAATCAGATAATCCAAAGTGGAAATGAGCACACAAGTCTTACTTCTGAGTTAATTGAAGGGTAGTGTACCATTTAGTGTCATGGTATTCTGTTCTGGTCCAAGTTTACTCCTAATAATCAGGTTGGCTAAATTAGGAGGTTGCTTAAAAGATACTAGTAGTAGTTCTTGAAAAATACAATTTAGTGTCTCATCCTCAGTAAATACTGGGTGGAGGTTCTTAATAATCTTATGTAGAAGTTCAAGGTCAGGGTGATATACAGTATGACTACTAAGGGTATTCTGTTGGCAGTGGTCCTTTCCTTATACTGAAGTAGTTTTTTCTCTTTGTACCTGTGTAGCACATTCTACTGCTCTGTCAGTTTCCCTGGAAGAGTGTCCATGCCTATTAAAGGTGTTTTTCAACATAGCAAAATATGTATCTCTGTCTTCCTCATTTGAACAGATACGGTGATACAGAACAGCTTGACTGTGCAGAACAGATTTTTTTTTTGCATGGATTGGTTGATTACTATTCCTGTGTAAGCATATCTCTCTGTTGGCTTCCTGTAAATACATGTAAGTATGACTCCTTCCTTGATGGTGACAGTGGTGTCCAGAAAATTAACACTTGTGGTAGAATATTCCAGGGAATGTTTAATGGTTGGGGGAAGGTTATTAAGTTCCTGATGAAAATCCACCACTTCAGGGTCGATGTTTTGGTTGAATCCTTTCTAAGTTAGGTATTTAAGGCAGGTTGAAATGTCATCCATGTGAGAAATATTAGTGTAGAGTGATGTTACATTCATTTTGACTAAAATTGTATTAAGTGGTATGTCCTGTGGCCAAAATGGTATTAGGTGGTAAATCCTTATAACCAGACAGTTTACACAGGAAGTGTGTAGTGTCCTGGATGTAACTATCCCTATCTATAGCCAGTAGTTTTAAAATGGTTTCTACAAACCCTGACATCCCCTCAGTCAGGGTACAATTGCCAGAGACTATGGGACCTCCTGGATTGCCAGGTTTATGTATTTTTGGCAGCATGTAGAAAGTCCCTGGTTTGGGTTCGACAAGAATGAGGTCATTTAGTTTGTATTTGACATGGTTTGGAAATGATCTAATCAAGTCCTACCATCTTTAAAACAACCACCTTATGTAGCTAATCTGATTACTAGGAGTAAATACACTAAATGGTCATATTCTTAATTACCCAGCACAGTGCATAAAGCGTAAGTATACACACACACACACAAAAAAAAAAGAAAAAAATTTCATATTACTCATTGTATATTATAAGGAAGAGGGACATGTGGGGAGTGGTTCAATGCACTCGCTGTGGGGCAGCAATTTTCTGGGAAACATTCTGGAACCTGCATTGCTGCCCTATTTGCAGGCAATTGTCAGCTCTGAGGGAGGAGGTTGCCCACCTCCAGGCTGAACTGGCAAGGACTAAAGAGGACTCCCCCACCCAAAGATCACCAGTTCCACAACCACTGCCTCAGAGGTTGCCATGTGAAGAGCAGATGGACCACAGTAGGTTCTGGGAGGGTGAGGGTGGTGGAACAGAGGCGTAGCCCCCGAGTTGCACCTCTACACAAATCATATGTCGGTCTGGCAAATCAAGGTTCCTCTATGATGACACCCTCATTGGAGACCAAAAAGAATGCTGGGGACATCCACAAGGGAGATCCACAAAAGAGTGGCAAGGGACAACACAAGGGAAAGAAACAGCTTCTGATAGGGGACTCAATTCTTAGAGGTGTAGACCTGTGGAAGGGAGAGGAGAGGGAAGTAAGGTGCCTGCCTGGTGCCATGGCTTGGAGGGACAGGAAGCGAATCCTCAGGATTGCAGAAGCAGCATCACAGGAGAGGAAACTAGATATCATTGTCCACCTCGGGACGAATGACCTAGCTAGGCATGAGATCAGTGCAGTGCAGGATGAATTTGTGGAGTTGGGGAGGGGTCTCAGACAGGTAGCAAGCACTGTAACCTTCTCAGAGGTTCTGCCAGTCTATGGCAGGGGTGAGGCTAGGGTACTGCACACCATGCGGTTTAATGAATGGTTGAAAAACTGGTGCAGAGCACAGGGCTTTGGCTTCATTGGGGACTGGGGGTCCACCTGGAGAGATGAAGGTCTATACTGGCATGATGGTCTGCATCTGTCCAGGAAGGAACCACGCCCTAGGTGACAAGTTTAAAGGCTTCCTTGGCAAGCTTTTAAACTAGCCAAGGGGGGAGGTGCTGATAGGAAACAGGATAGTTCAAGCCTCCCCCCACAAAGCATGGCAGGTAGTAGGGTAAACACTGAGGTACAGAGCTTGACATAGGGCAGGACAGGGGTAAATGGAAAAATGGACAAGGGCAATAAGAGCAGGGATGGGGTGAAAAAGGATAAAGCTAACATTAAATGGAGGGCAATGAGTACCAATGCCCATAGTCTTGGAAACAAGCTTCCAGAGTTAGTAGCCCTGATGGAAGTGGAACACTTGGATATTGTGGCAGTCACAGAAACATGGTACACGGAGAACCATGACTGGGATGTCAACATACCAGGGTACACAATCTACAGAAGGGACAGGGAGGGTAAAAGAGGAGGCGGAGTAGCTCTCTACATAAGGGAAGGGATCAAAGTAACAGAACTAAAAAGTAAAGGGGGAGGACAAGAGGAACTCTGGGTCACATTGGAGACAGAGAATGGCACCACAATCCGCACAGGGGTTGTTTACAGACCCCCGTCTCAAGGGGAGGAAATGGACAAGAAAATGATAGAGGGCATTCTCAAAATGGCTGAAAAAGGGGAGATACTGCTGATGGGGGACCTGAATATGCCAGATGTTAACTGGGCAACATGGACAGCAGCCACATCCAAGAGCAGGGTCATTCTCGATGCCCTACAGGGAGCATGCATTAGACAGCTAGTGGTGGAAACCACTCAGGAGGGAGAAATATTAGACCTGGTACTCTCAAATGGAGAGAGGATCACAAACTTAGAAGTCAGTAGACACCTGGGAACAAGTGACCACTGCACAGTGTGCTTCACAATAAACACAACCATGGAGACAAGTCATACAAATACAAGGATACTGGACTTTAGAAGGGCTGACTTTGGCAAAATGGGTGAATACCTGAGGAATGCATTAGCAAATGGCCAGAAAGGAGGGGTGGAAGAACAATGGAGAAAAATCAAAACTGCCATCATGGAGGCAACAAGCCTTTGTGTGAAACAAATAAAGAAAACAAAGTGGAATAAAAAACCACTATGGCTCTCAAAAGAAGTGTCAGGGAAGGTTAAGGAGAAAAAGGCTGCATTCAAAAAGTATAAGGAATCACAGCCGGAACACGACAGGGAACTGTATCAATTAAAGCAGAAGGAAGTGGGGAAGGCAGTCAGAAAAGCAAATGCCCAAACCGAGGAAAGGATAGCCAACTCAGTTAAGAAGGGGGATAAAACCTTTTATAGGTACATTAGGGAACACAGAAAGGTTAAGGGAGGGATAGGGTAGATTAATAAAGGAGAGGGGAGGTGGGCAGAGGGAGACAGTGAAAAGGCAGAGATAATGAATGAATACTTTTGCTCAGTATTCACAAAAGAAGAAGAGGAGGAGTTACCTAAACCAAACAGTAAAAGCACTCTAGATAGTGGGGTGGATACCAGTCCATTTAAAGAAGAAAGAGTACTGAAAGAACTTCTAAAACTCAAGGTGGACAAAGCAATGGGGCCTGACGGGATTCACCCTAGAATCCTAAAAGAGCTAAGGGAGGATCTAGTGACACCACTAACCACACTTTTTAACAAATTATGGGAAGATGGGGTGGTACCTGAGGACTGGAGGAGGGCAGATGTGATTCCCCTTCACAAAAGTGGGAGCAAGGCAGAAGCAGGAAACTACAGACCAGTTAGTTTGACCTCAGTGGTGGGGAAAATGATGGAATCACTTCTGAAGGAAAGAATTGTTCAGTACCTAGAGGCCAGCGGGACACTGGACCCAAAGCAGCATGGATTCACAGCAGGAAGGTCATGTCAGACAAATCTAATTGATTTCTTTGACTGGGTGACCAAAGTAATAGACCAGGGAGGGGCTGTGGATATGGCCTACCTAGACTTTAGCAAGGCATTTTACACAGTCTCGCACAAAAGATTAATAATCAAGTTAGCCAGCCTGAGAGTGGGTCCCAGGGTGGTAGCCTGGGTAGCAAACTGGTTGCACAACAGGACACAGAAGGTAATAGTGAATGGAACACATTCTGAAGAAAGGGGTTACTAGTGGAGTACCTCAGGGCTCAGTACTGGGTCCAGTCCTCTTTAACATCTTTATACGTGACATTGCAGAGGGTCTGGAAGGAAAGGTATGCCTCTTTGCGGATGACACAAAGATTTATAACAGAGTTGATACACAAGGGGAAGGTAGAAAGGATGAGAAGGGACCTGGTAAGGTTGGAGGAATGGTCAGACATATGGCAACTTAGATTCAATGCAAAGAAATGCAAAGTAATGCACCTGGGAAATAAAAATCCAGGAGAAGAGTACACAATAGCAGGGGAGGTACTAACAATAACAATAATGTAAAGGGATCTGGGTGTGGTCATATCAGATGACCTAAAGGTGGGTATGCAATGTGAGAAGTCAGTAGGGAAAGCCAGGGGGATACTGGGATGCATAGGGAAGGGCATCACAAGTAGAAAAAGGGAAGTGGTTATCCCTCTATACAGACAGTTGGTGAGACCCCATCTGGAATACTGCGTGCAGTTTTGGAGACCTCTCTCCGCAAGGACATAGACAGGATGGAAGCAGTCCAGAGGAGGGCAACTAAATGGTGCAGGGTCTACATCAGAAACCATATGAAGAGAGACTGAGAGAGCTTAATATGTATACCCTTGATGAAAGGAAGGACGGGGACATACTAACATACTAACATACTATTTGCCAGCAGATTAGGCCTTATGGTCTATCAAGTCTGCTCGAACCTAGATCCTTAGTTGAGTGCCGAGACCTCCCATCCCTTGTGCTCCAGAAACCCCTATCATCCATCCCCCGGACAGGCCATCATCTGATACATCCACTTTCTGTGTCTGTCCCACCTCTTAAAGCCCTCCACTGTGATCTCTGAACCAGCTCACCAGGCAGAGCATTCCAAGGGTCCACCACCTCTCAGTGAAAAACCTCCTCCTTTTCCCCTCACCCTTCCACCTTCCAACTTCAAACCATGCCCTCTGGTGATGCCTCCTGCTTTAGTCTAAAGATCCTCCATGTTTACCCTATTTATTCCCTTGAGGTACTTGAAGACCTCAATCATGTCCCCCTGTCTCTCCTCTCCTCCAATGAAAACAGGCAGAGCTCCTCAAGTCTGTCCTCGTAAGTCAAATCCCTAGCCCTCGTATCATCTTTGTTGCCCTCCTCTGTACCCTCTCCAGGAGCTGTATGTCCCTCTTTTGGTTCCAGTACTGTACACAGTACTCAAGGTGTGGTCTAACCAGTCCATTGTACAGCGGCAGAATCACTTCCTTGCTCCTAGAGGTGATCCCCTCATGGTGCATCCCAACATCCTGTTTGCCTTGCTAGCTGCTCTCCTGCACTGCTCAGAGTTATTCATACATGTATCCACCATGACCCCTAGGTCTTTTTCCCTGTTGAGGCTTCCAGCACCTCCCTCCCAGGGTGTACCTGTGTTTAGGTTTCCGACCAAGATGCAACACCTTGCACTTGGTGATATTGAAATTTAATTCCATGTGTGAGCCCAGCTTCCAGGGTGTCCAGGTCCCTTGCAGGCCAACTCCTCTCTTCTCCCTCAACTACTGCTCCCATCTTGGAGTCATCACGAAGAGACTCATTTCACACCCTATACCATCCCTGATGTCCGATATGTATGCATTAAACAGGATTGGACCCAGGACCGAGCCCTGTGGTACCCCACTACCAACCTCTGTAGGGTTTGAGAGCTCCCCACAGACCACTACTCTCTGAGTGCGTCCAGCTATCCAGTTTTCAATCCATCTGACCATCAAAGGGCCTACTCCTAACCCCATCAGTTTCTCCACCAGACCATTGTGGGGGACAGAGTCAAACACCTTGCTGAAGTCCAAGAATAATACATCCACAGGCTTACCTGTCCAGTTCTGATGTTACCCATTCATAGAACTCCACAAGGTTGGTTTGACATGATCTACCTGGCACAAACCCATGCTGCCGACTATCCAGACCTCCCACCTCCCCAAGTAAACCCCCAATCGCTCCTTTAGTATACTCTCCATTAATTTTCCCACCACCGAGGTTAAACTGATGGGTCTATAGTTTCTGGTACTTCCTTCGACCCCTTTATGGATTGGTACCACATGTGCCTCTTGCCAATCCTTAGGTACCCTCCCTGTCTCAAGTGACCTGTTGAAAAGCTCCGCCAGGGGTGCAGCCAGTATGTCCGCCAATTCCCATAGTACTCTCGGATGAATGCCATCCGGCCCAGGAGATTTGTCTTTCTTTAGGGCCTTGAGGGCAAACCACACCCTTTTGGTGGGGATGGCATCATCCGTCCCCTTCACCTCACTGGTCTTTTTATCTTTATCCAGATGTGACACCCCTGGGTACCTTTCCCTCCCTTTTGCTCCATTTCTGTTGCTCCCCTGATCCCACTCCCTGCCGCTTCTATCCCCTTTGTGCCTTGCTTTGTAGATATCCCATCCCCCTCCCTAGTGAACACAGAGGCAAAGTACTCGTGAAATACCTCTGCCTGGTCCCTCGCTCTTCCACCCACCCTCCTTCTGATCTCAATCTGCTGAGATGGCCCTTAGTTTTTCTCCGCTCCCAATGTACCGGAAGAACCCTTTTCCTCCATGTATCCCCTGTGCCAGCCATTGCTCTTTACTGGACTTTGCTCCCTCACCATACGGGTGACTTTTCTAGATGCAAGCTGGTACATTTCTTATCCCTATCCCTCTTGTTGTTTTATATTTTTTGTCGCCTTCTTTTCTCTGGCTACCTGGACCTCACTGGACCACCAGCATGGTTTATGTGACCTTGCTCCCTTACGTTTCAACTTAGCGCAGATCCTGACTGCCTCATGAAGTCCCCGTTTTATGACCTCCCATCTCCTTTCCACACTTGTCGTTGAGGTAATCCCCTTCAAGTGATCCTTGAGAATATTTCCCATGCCCATAAAGTCTGCCCCCCTGAAGTCCACTGCCAGTGTCCTAGATCTCACCCCCACTCCCCCAATGCTTATTTGAAACCAGACAGTATTGTGGTCACTCCCAGTCAGGGGGTCCTGTACAACCATGTCCCTTACCAGATCCCCATCTGCAAGAACCACATCCAGGACATGCCCCTCCCTTGTGGGCTCCATCACATGCTGTGTTAAGAACACATCCTGGAAGCCATCCAGCAGCCTCTGCTCCTTGGCCACCTTAGAGGACATGGTTCCCCAGTTTGTACCTGGCATGATTAGGTCCCCATCAACACCACTCCTTCCCTTTTGGTCCACACTGGGCAATGATGTTGTCCAGCAAACCATCCTCTAGAACATCACTCATCCCGGGGGCCTATATGCTACTCCCAGCTTGACCTTATCTCCTGCTGGGGATCGTGGAAGTTGACCCATAAGGCCTCCACGTTTCCCTGCCTCTTCTACTATAGCAATTTCTATGTCATCTCTAATGAACATAGCCACTCCACCCCTCTGCCCTCCTTTCTATCCTTCCTAAGCATAGTTACCTCGCATATTTAGGTCCCAGTCATGGTTTTGTTGGCCCACGCTCCGTGACTGCCGCCACATCCACCCCTCGAACAGCATGGCCTGGAACTCTGGCAACTTGTTTCCCAAGCTCCTGGCATTTACTAACACTAACCCCCACCCCTTATCCCTGATCCTTTTTGTCGAACCCCACCCAGATTCCTTATACTTCCATCCTCCCCCTGCTCCTCCTGAAACCTCCACCTCCAGTCTGTTTCCCCCCTCCCCCCCTTGGGCTTGAAGGCTACTCCCCTCATCTGGAGGGGAGGGCTTCTGGTCAGCCCCTCCCTTATCCCTTCCCCCTTACAAGTTTAAACCCCACCTTTCTTGTATGTAGTCAGCCATCCCCTGTTTAAGGACTTCCTTCCCTAATGGGGCAAGATGAAACCTGTCCTTGGCATATAGTCCCTTATCCTCCCAAACTCCATTCCAGTTCCTCAACACCCCAACCCATTCTCTTCACCCGACTTCCTGAGCCATTCATTAACCTCTGTGAGTTTATTTTTCTCCACTGAGGCCTTTGGTACTGGCAATATCTCCGAAAAGGAAATGTTGCATCTATTATCCCGACAGACTCTGGCAAGTTCTTGGAACCTTGCTTGGATTTCCAAAATGCTATTTCCCTCTAGATCATTAGTTCCCAAATGCACCAGGAAATCCGGTTTCCCTCCACAATCCCTAACCATTTCATGCACCATGAACTTTTCTCTGTGCACTGTCAGCCCAGAGATACTCACTACCTTCACCTGGCTATGGCATCCATCCCTGTCCCTCCCAATGGATACCCTTAATCATCGAGTCTCCCAGTAACAGAACCTTAACACCGCCATCATCCTTATGGTTACCTCCACTATGCCCTCTCAGCCCCCACTTTATTCATGATCGCAATTTCATGGGAGTCTTCCTGCCTTATTAGAGACCCCTTGTCACCTCCCTTTCTGCCTCCCTGCTATTTTGCCCACTTAACTCAAACCCCTCTGAATAGGTGTCCCTTTAACCCTCTCTTATCTGAACCATTTATCCTGGCCCTGATGGTTTCCCTTCCCCGCACCCCATCCCACCCCTTTGTAATAGTACCCCTGTCTCCAGAGGCTCTCTGTGGGTCCCCTTTAGCTAGGGCCCCATCCTTGGTACTGACCTTCCTGCTGAAGGGGGGCTCCTCTCCCACCTCCTTGTCTCCCAGTTTCTCTCCAATCATGCTCTTCTCCCTCATGTCTGGAATATGTTGCATCTCCCCCATTTGCTTAACATATATGTTTCCCCTTCTCCCTCTGGGACTATGTCTATCCTTTCCATAGCTGTTCTGTAATGTCCTCTGGGTATCTGACTCCCTCCCCCCGGCCTCTGTATAAGTTTCCTCATTTCCACCAACCCCTTCCTCCCCCTCTAGGATGCTTAGTATCTCAAATTTATTGTGACACTCTATGTCAGCCTCCATCAAGTAACCCGAGTTTCCCCTGACTGCATCTCTAAACTGACCCTCTTCTTCCTCTCTTGCACTGTTCACCTTAGGAGCTCCCTTCCCACAGTCTGCTGTTTTAGGCTTCCGCACAACAGTCCCTCCTGACTTTTCCCCCTCCAGTCTCCTTGAATTCAGAATTTTCACCCTGTACGCTTTCCCCTTAGCATCAACTTCCCTATCTAAGGGTCCTCTGTCCCAATACCCCCTTCTGCTTGCTGTAGCATAATGTCCGTAATTTCAGAGCGTGCCCTCAGCCTCCCTCAGCCCCACCCTTCTGCTGCCCATCCACACCCTTATCCTTGGACACCCCCAGCTCCCTACAGCTTACTCCTTAACCAATATACCTCACTCCTGATACAAGATAGCTGTCTACAGAGTGGCAGCCTCCCTCTCTCCAGGCCCAATTTAGAATTATTGCCATCCCACAGCCTGTGCAGCCTACAACCTTCCGAAGATGCCTGCCATGGTGGAATATGGCCACCCTGATTATCCTCCTCTGTTTATAATAGCACACCTTTTCTCAGTCCCTTTCCCTGGAGTACAGTTTCTCTCTATACTGACTGTAGTTATTTACAAACCCAATTTCAACCCCACCAACAAAGTTCCCAAGTCCAAACACATACAGTCCAGTATGTGTTCAGTCCCCTAACAGTGTGTAAGCAGACACCAGGTACCGTATGATGTCACAGGCCCACTAACTCCTGTTGCTTCAAATTTCAGTCCCAAACAGAAATACTCAGCCCTTCAATCCCAACCCCAGTGGCTTTTCCAGTATTTAAGAAAGCCTACAAAACAGGGTGGGTGGGAGGCTCTTCACAAACACCAGGCAAACAACACATTTAAATTACCTTCTAATTTTCCTGCCAAACATCTATCCCCAAACCTACAATATCACAGCCCAAGTATCAGTTCAAATTCAGGTAATAATTTTAACTCACAGAACTAATTTCACTTACAAACTATTCAAATATTTCAGTTTAAAACAAAATATAACTCCTGGCCTCTTTTCTACCAACCTGTTGCTTAAGCTCCCAAGTGAACAATGAAAGCCACAGTAATTCCTGTTTAAAGACAAGTTAATTGCAGCTAATGTCCCCTTCCCCAAATCCAGGCAAACAACACATTTAAATTACCTTCTAATTTTCCCTGCCAAACATCTATCCCCAAACCTACAATATCACAGCCCAAGTATCAGTTCAAATTCAAAGTAATAATTTTTAACACACAGAACTAATTTCACTTACAAACTATTCAAATATTTCAGTTTAAAACAAAATATAACTCCTGGCCTCTTTTCTACCAACCTGTTGCTTAAGCTCCCAAGTGAACAATGAAAGCCACAGTAATTCCTGTTTAAAGACAAGTTAATTGCAGCTAATGTCCCCTCCCCCAAATACCAGGCAAACAACACATTTAAATTACCTTCTAATTTTCCCTGCCAAACATCTATCCCCAAACCTACAATATCACAGCCCAAGTATCAGTTCAAATTCAAGGTAATAATTTTTAACACACAGAACTAATTTCACTTACAAACTATTCAAATATTTCAGTTTAAAACAAAATATAACTCCTGGCCTCTTTTCTACCAACCTGTTGCTTAAGCTCCCAAGTGAACAATGAAAGCCACAGTAATTCCTGTTTAAAGACAAGTTAATTGCAGCTAATGTCCCTCCCCAAATACCAGGCAAACAACACATTTAAATTACCTTTTAATTTTCCCTGCCAAACATCTATCCCCAAACCTACAATATCACAGCCCAAGTATCAGTTCAAATTCAAGGTAATAATTTTTAACACACAGAACTAATTTCACTTACAAACTATTCAAATATTTCAGTTTAAAACAAAATATAACTCCTGGCCTCTTTTCTACCAACCTGTTGCTTAAGCTCCCAAGTGAACAATGAAAGCCACAGTAATTCCTGTTTAAAGACAAGTTAATTGCAGCTAATGTCCCTCCCCAAATCCAGGCAAACAACACATTTAAATTACCTTCTAATTTTCCTGCCAAACATCTATCCCCAAACCTACAATATCACAGCCCAAGTATCAGTTCAAATTCAAAGTAATAATTTTTAACACACAGAACTAATTTCACTTACAAACTATTCAAATATTTCAGTTTAAAACAAAATATAACTCCTGGCCTCTTTTCTACCAACCTGTTGCTTAAGCTCCCAAGTGAACAATGAAAGCCACAGTAATTCCTGTTTAAAGACAAGTTAATTGCAGCTAATGTCCCTCCCCAAATACCAGGCAAACAACACATTTAAATTACCTTCTAATTTTCCCTGCCAAACATCTATCCCTCAAACCTACAATATCACAGCCCAAGTATCAGTTCAAATTCAAGGTAATAATTTTTAACACACAGAACTAATTTCACTTACAAACTATTCAAATATTTCAGTTTAAAACAAAATATAACTCCTGGCCTCTTTTCTACCAACCTGTTGCTTAAGCTCCCAAGTGAACAATGAAAGCCACAGTAATTCCTGTTTAAAGACAAGTTAATTGCAGCTAATGTCCCTCCCCAAATACCAGGCAAACAACACATTTAAATTACCTTTTAATTTTCCTGCCAAACATCTATCCCCAAACCTACAATATCACAGCCCAAGTATCAGTTCAAATTCAAGGTAATAATTTTTAACACACAGAACTAATTTCACTTACAAACTATTCAAATATTTCAGTTTAAAACAAAATATAACTCCTGGCCTCTTTTCTACCAACCTGTTGCTTAAGCTCCCAAGTGAACAATGAAAGCCACAGTAATTCCTGTTTAAAGACAAGTTAATTGCAGCTAATGTCCCTCCCCAAATCCAGGCAAACAACACATTTAAATTACCTTCTAATTTTCCCTGCCAAACATCTATCCCCAAACCTACAATATCACAGCCCAAGTATCAGTTCAAATTCAAGGTAATAATTTTAACACACAGAACTAATTTCACTTACAAACTATTCAAATATTTCAGTTTAAACAAAATATAACTCCTGGCCTCTTTTCTACTAACCTGTTGCTTACGTCCCAAGTGAACAATGAAAGCCACAGTAATTCCTGTTTAAAGACAAGTTAATTGCAGCTAATGTCCCTCCCCAAATACCAGGCAAACAACACATTTAAATTACCTTCTAATTTTTCCTGCCAAACATCTATCCCCAAACCTACAATATCACAGCCCAAGTATCAGTTCAAATTCAGGTAATAATTTTAACACACAGAACTAATTTCACTTACAAACTATTCAAATATTTCAGTTTAAAACAAATATAACTCCTGGCCTCTTTTCTACCAACCTGTTGCTTAAGCTCCCAAGTGAACAATGAAAGCCACAGTAATTCCTGTTTAAAGACAAGTTAATTGCAGCTAATGTCCCTCCCCCAAATACCAGGCAAACAACACATTTAAATTACCTTCTAATTTTCCTGCCAAACATCTATCCCCAAACCTACAATATCACAGCCCAAGTATCAGTTCAAATTAAGGTAATAATTTTTAACACACAGAACTAATTTCACTTACAAACTATTCAAATATTTCAGTTTAAAACAAAATATAACTCCTGGCCTCTTTTCTACCAACCTGTTGCTTAAGCTCCCAAGTGAACAATGAAAGCACAGTAATTCCTGTTTAAAGACAAGTTAATTGCAGCTAATGTCCCTCCCCAAATACCAGGCAAACAACACATTTAAATTACCTTCTAATTTTCCTGCCAAACATCTATCCCCAAACCTACAATATCACAGCCCAAGGATCAGTTCAAATTCAAGGTAATAATTTTAACACATAACTAATTTCACTTACAAACTATTCAAATATTTCAGTTTAAAACAAAATATAACTCCTGGCCTCTTTTCTACAACCTGTTGCTTAAGCTCCCAAGTGAACAATGAAAGCCACAGTAATTCCTGTTTAAAGACAAGTTAATTGCAGCTAATGTCCCTCCCCAAATACCAGGCAAACAACACATTTAAATTACCTTCTAATTTTCCCTGCCAAACATCTATCCCCAAACCTACAATATCACAGCCCAAGTATCAGTTCAAATTCAAGGTAATAATTTTTAACACACAGAACTAATTTCACTTACAAACTATTCAAATATTTCAGTTTAAAACAAAATATAACTCCTGGCCTCTTTTCTACAACCTGTTGCTTAAGCTCCCAAGTGAACAATGAAAGCCACAGTAATTCCTGTTTAAAGACAAGTTAATTGCAGCTAATGTCCCCCCCCAAATACCAGGCAAACAACACATTTAAATTACCTTCTAATTTTCCCTGCCAAACATCTATCCCCAAACCTACAATATCACAGCCCAAGTATCAGTTCAAATTCAAGGTAATAATTTTTAACACACAGAACTAATTTCACTTACAAACTATTCAAATATTTCAGTTTAAAACAAAATATAACTCCTGGCCTCTTTTCTACCAACCTGTTGCTTAAGCTCCCAAGTGAACATGATAGAAACTTTTAAGTACCTCAAGGGACTCAACAAAGTCCAGGAGGGTAGCATCTTTCATAAAAAGAGATGTGTAAGGACAAGGGGGCACAATTTAAAGTTAGAGGGGGGACGGCTCAGGGGTAATGTGAGGAAATTCTTTTTCACGGAGAGAGTGGTGGACGCATGGAACCGCCTTCCTGGAGAGGTTGTGGGGTCTAAAACAGTGGAGGAATTCAAACATGCATGGGACAGACATAAGGCAATTATAGTGGGGGGTTGCAGGAAATAGGCTGTTGGTTAACTAGAATCTGCAGCTTATCCAGTAGGTAGGGAAATGGGCAGACTGTGTGGGCCAAGTGGTCCTTATCTGCCGACAAAGTCTATGTTTCTATGTTTCTATGTTAATCCTGTAATCAACTCAGATGTAAGAGATGTGCACTCAATTCCTCTTCAGATTGTGTGGTTATATCACAAAACAGACATCTCGAGATACAATGGAATTATACATGTACATCAAAGGATGTTGTTTATTTATATATTTATTTATTTTTATTTAGTTTCTGTTTACTGAGTAAGTGCACTAGCCAGCAGTGTGACTATTTTCAGGCATGACCCGGGAGAGTACATATCATCATGAAAATAGGTACAGAGCATATCCAACAATGAGAAATAAAGCTTACATCTTAGGGAAGACAAATCCTTATACATAGAATGTAGGGAGTTTGAGCACAAAACACAATAGTTGAGGGTAGGCAACAGAATTCCCCTTACGATGGCCAGTTTAGCTGATGGTGTTAGCATATAGCTTGTTTTGTATGCAGCACCCAATTTGTTATTTACTGCTTTGCATGTAGTTTGAATATACAGGTTGAGATCCAGGGATTAATCCAGCAGGACCCCAAGATAGTTAAAGGATAAGACAGATTGAAATTGAGATCCACCCATGCTGAGGACTGTCAGTGACGAAGGACCGATCCTGAGTTTAGGGACAGCCAAAAAGCATAGTCATTGTTTTCTTTGCATTTAAAACCAGTATATGATCATTGAGCCAGTTTTGGATGTTCTTGAAATCATATGAGATGGCAGTGTTAAGGTCATCAACTTTGTTTGCACTGGAATAGATGACAAGATCATCAGTGTATAGGAGAGATGAGCAGTTTTTAAGGGCACAAGGAACCTTATCGATAAAGAGTAAGAAAAGGAGTGGTCCCAAGATGGATCCTTGAGGTACCCCAACACTTACAACTGCAGGGTCTGATATAACCAAGTTAAATTTCACCATCTGATGCCTGTTGGATAGGTACTGTGGCTATTGAACCATTTTACAACTGGAGTAGAGAAACCCAGGTTTGTAAGGCCACATAGGAGCAAAGGATGGTCTACCAGGTCAAAAGCCTTAGTAAGATCGATAAAAACACAAAAATACAAAGATGTCTTCACACAGGGTAGTGGGAGAGACAAAGCAAGCACTCCACACTAGAATGAATGTGCACAGACGTACTATTAAATTGAAGATGACTAACCGAACAGCGGGCTGATGCTTCTCTCAGAATGACCACTCAAACTCAGATGTGTCACTAGCAGTCTTAAAAGAACATTTCAAAAGTGCACAACAGAGACAGGCTTCTGATATCAGGCTTATTTTACTTCTCAATATGTTGGAAAATGTCATGAACATTGATCTGGGATTTATGTGGCATTATTCTACTTAAACTTTCACAGATCTTTATTACAGAGGATGGACATATAATAGGACTTCAGCATGTGTTTGGTTTTGTGTTTTAATAAGTAGAACATTTATTTTAACTGGCTATCAACGTGTTGGTTTCTCATCAAAGAACTATGTGTGTGTGGGGGTGGGTGGGTGAGGATGGTATGGTTTAGGGGGTTGTAGTTATATTGAGGTAGTCTTATATTCATGTACATGACATTTGGTGTTGCACTGTGTTAGGACTCAGTTCACATACATAGTGAATATTTAGTTTCTTCTTCCTAGTTATTTCCCTTGGGGAGGGGTTAATTCCATTGGGTTTTTATTCAGATTCCTTAGAGTGTTACTATGCATATAGCAGTTTGATTATATGCTGTCACTTTTTTGAACTCTGAACATACTAGGATGCATGTTCTCACTTGCTTGGGAGTCTTTGATAGGTTTAATTCTATGGGGTAGTACTGTAGGGATTGGTGTGTTTTGACTTTTGACTCACCTTCATACTGTATTTAATATTTACTTCCTTTTTACTAATTATTTTCCCCCGCAGGAGGGCGATGGTGTACTGCCATTGTTATTTTATTCAAATTATTTAGATTGTTACTGTACATATAGCAGTTTGATTATATACTGTCACATTTTTGAACTTTGTACATATTGGGATGTGTAAATCCAATTACCTGAGGGTCCTTGACAGGTAAAATTTCCATTGGGTTATTTTGTAGTGATTTGTATATATTGAACTCTGAACATATTAGTATTCATGGTCTAATTTTCTTGGAGGTCCTTGACAGGTTTGTTTCTTATTTAGCTCTTATACTGACAATTAATATTATCTTCTATAATATCCTGCTATAGCACTGAAGGTCTTAAGGTTTATGGAATATAGTAACTAGTTCAGTGTATAATTGGTACACTGCATAAATATGTAGAACAATTGCTCACACTAGGTAAACATATTTAAACCCTCTTAATGCTATATATATATATATAAATATATATATATATATATATAGGCATGTTTACAGTACTCAAGAGAATAACAAGTCCTACAGTGCACCACACCCTAAATTTGGTAACAATTCATAAATCATTGCAATTTCTTCATTTTGTTATTGTGATGTTGCCAAAGAGATAGTACCCACAAAATCTCTTTCTAATGAGTATTTATTTTTCAGTGGCAGCTCCTGAAACACCAAAAGTGTGCCTTAAAATGCCCTCCATTGTGTGACATAGCTGTAAGTCACTTTATAAAGTATAAAATGTGTCTATTACAGTAGTGTTCCCAGCTCTACTGATAGGCTTGATTAATGCAGAGTACATCACTTATTTTATACCACTGCACTGGAAAAAAAGTAAATGGACCCATCACTTATTTTTTTACACCCTTTACGTCCCCATAACATGCAGCCCAGATGGTGTCCATCATGTTCTGTCCACAAACATGGTGTAGTTCACTATATTTGCTAATGGTTATTGTTTTAAACAGTTGTTTACTGTTTTTCTTCATTTTCTTCCACCAGAATGCCCTAATTACTTTAGGTGGAGGAATTGCAGGCAATGAGTACTTGCTTCCCAAAATGTTGCTGCTTATGTGGTGTCCTATAGCGATGCACATTATCTGGGGTTCAGTGAGTGGGCTTCTAGTCCACAAAACTAGAAGTGTACATTATGTCCTGGTTAGATTGTCTGGCACTGCTGTAAAGCTGGGGCATCAAGAACACACAACCCTTCTGCAGCTTACTGTTCCAAGAAGAGTTTGTGGTGTCCATGACTGTGCTACATGTTTGAACATTAGGGAAATTGTAAAGGTTACCTTTAGGGGTGTAGATTATGTTAAAATGCAAATGTAGGAACTTATATCAGCTAACATCTGAAATAGATTTAATTAAACTATATTTATGTAGTAATCTAGTCAAAATTTGTCAGTAATTGCAGCTGTGGAAACAAAAGGCATCAAAGTAAAACAAACTGTTTGTATTCCCATGTGCTGCATGTTAGCTGCACATGCTCTTGTCATAAAAAAATAACAGGAAATGTAAGTATATTTTATGGAGATTATCACAGAAAGACACATTAAGTATTTCAGGTTGGGTTCTGTAATGTGTTGTTATTTTTTCAGTAAGAAGGTTATCATTATGGAACATTTGTTGTACTGTTTGTGCATTACTGAGACACCATAATGGTGGTGTACTTTGTACGGCATGTTATTACTGAGAATACAGTTCCATGTTACTGGTTTATTTCATACTCTATAGCCATCCTGGAAATAAAGTACCAAAACCTTAAAAAAGACAAGCACACAGTCCTTGTTTTTAAGACAAATGTAAGTTTATATTTCTTTTGTTTGCTCTTAAATAAGATGCATGCTGGACCCAGTGACCATCTGAGAGGATTAAATTAAACAAAACATTTTCTTACCCAGGATATTAACTGCTCATCAGTTTATATAACTTTTCTTTCTGTTTTTGATGTTTCTCTTAACACTTATGCTTGTTTGACCATTTCTGTTATTGTTCACTACAAAGGCACCATAGAGGTAGTGTCCTTCACAATTAACATTGTTCTGGGTAATGTTATTGTGTTCATTTGCTTTTTCATATCTATTGTCCCTAAATGCCAGTTGAAGTTTAAAAGAGATATGCAAAATCTTCTCTTGCAAGGTGAAGTTTAGATTTTTTTTAAAACATTTGTTAGTGGAGGCCTTTGATTTTCTGTTTGGTGTCCCGTGAAGTGCATGTTAAGCACAGTATAGGTTTTGGGGAAATACTGATGCAAAAAAAGTTTTCTGTGCCTAGGATTTTTGATCACTGTGTCAGCCACAGAGTCTCTCAGGCTTATATTATTTGAGGGGCATTCATGGTATTTCTTTTCAATATTACGCCTGTTTGACTGTTTCAGTGAATGTTCATTGCAAAGACACCATAGCAGAGGTGTCCTTTGTAATAAACATTATTCTAGACAATCTACCTACTTTTTGGCTTTGTTTTGCATCAGTATGCCTCAAATACTAGCAGACTCGATAGACCAAATGACCTTCCTATGCAAGTCAATTCCTATGTTTATATATTTGCATGATGCTGAGATGAGATTTAATCCATGTAAAGCAGCAGAGATTATATATCAATAGAATATTTTTCATATACATAATATTTATAAATGTCTTGTAGGTTTTGTTGTTTGTATGCCATGGTTATAAGATGTGCCTAATTAATTACATTCAGCATTTTATGGTTTGATATTGTGACACTGTTATACTGGTGTCCATGTTACACATGTTATGTGTCAGAAAAAAGTTGCATAAAAATAAATTATCTTTATTATTTGGGAGATCAGTTGGTGTCTACCTTAAGCACATTTTGGTGCATAGGTGGTCCAGGAAATGATATAAGATGTAAGCCATAGCTAAATTATAAAATGTTTGGGTTGGGAGGCAGTATAGTGCAGTGGTTTAAGGCTCTGAGCTGCAAATCTGGTGACATCCAGCAGACCAGACCTGGGTTTGAATCCCACAGCTCCCACTTGCATACTGTGTGACCCTAAGCAAGTCACTTAACTTCCCTGTGCTCCCAGGTCGCTCCTGTAAAAAAGCTTTCAGCTTAGTGTGCTAATCCTGGTTAAACACCTAAAATAAATAAAAAAAAATAGTGATATAATGGTGTCTTAAGATGGATGGTTCAGTGATGCCCCACAGGTATAGATTAAAAACAAATGATGAAATGTTGCATACTACAGTACCTAGCTAGAAGTCCTAGGCATTGTGATATCAAATAAACTTTGTTGTTAAAAACAGAAAATATGACATCATGGACATCATGTTGCCCACGTTATATTTTCCATATGATAAGTCACAGCTGCAATTCTCAAAACTTACAAATGATGAATTATCTTTATATTTGGGATTATACTACTACCATGTGTAATCACTGAAAACAAAGCATACTCAAGAGCCTTGAGCAAAGATGTTTGGGGGTCACAAATGTCACACCTCCTCTCTCCAGTATTGTATATATGCCTATATATACATTATACATTTCTATTATATATAGTTTTTAATTGTTTTTAGCATGCATTAATATCACATTTTAACAGGTTCTTAAGTTAGTATTGTATTGAAAGTTTGTGCATTTCATTAGACTGCATTCACAAAGCACACTGAGACTTCTTGGGCTCAGTATCAAGTAGCATGATGCAACTCGCGGGCATATGTGAGTTACATCATGCAGCACTGTGCCAGGGACCCTGTGCCCTATTCCAAGACAGGCAAGGCCCCTGGCACCTACGACTCATGACTTGTGGAAGTTGCAGGTTTGTGCCACAGGAATGGTGGCACAAGTCACGGCATGCATATGACTGCCCCCAGAGCCCCCCATCCCATACAACTATCACAAGCCTCAGAGTGGCATGTGGGGGTGTTGGCTGGTTGGCATGGCCACAAGGGGTGGCATGACACACCATGGACCCAGGTGGCAGACAGAAATGGGATGGTGTTGAGCATCACTGTGCTGGAGGGTGGCAGGGGTGCATGGCAGTGTGAGAATCCCAGCACTGTGGGGGGGCATCCATTGTTTTGCCAGGATGTATGCCTACTGGACCAGCTAAGTGCTGGTCTAACCCCACAGCATTGTACAGGGACCTGGCATAGTGTAGCCAGGTTATGTCAGCCGCCCTCTAGGAATAGGGTGCAGATGCTGCCATAACCCACCCTTGTGCCATGCCACTGCAGGTTGCAGGTGTAGTGGTGGTAAAGACCACCTTTGGCACAACCTGTAGCTGGCATGGTGCAAGCCACCTCTTGTAATTTCAACTTGCATTATGCCTGGTGCAAGGTACGATTTATGCCACAGGGTTTGGCATAAATAGCCTTGCACCAGCTGTATACTAACTTGGAATCTGACCCCTAGAATTTTTGTTAGTTGAGTTTTCTGCTTGAAGAGTTCTTATCTTATTTTTGGGGACATTTGACCTTGCAAGGCTCTACAGTTTAAAACAAACTGGCAAAATAGGATTCCACTCGTTTAAACTGCTGTTAAGGTTTAAACAAGTATTTTAAACCATTGGGATTTATTTCTGTTTTTTTTATGTATTATCTAGGTGTTAATAGTATGTGATTTTCTAAATAACAGTCATAAGCTTCCGCAGAAGGAATTGGTTGGGCTGAAAACTTAGGCACTTTGTTCTTTTTGTAACATCTATGTTGGTCCAATAAAATGTATCAGGCCATTTGCTTCTGGATCTGTTTATACAAAAAAATAATTTGAACTTATGTTTTTTATATTCTTTTTTCACATGAACCAATCCTGTTTCATGAGAACAACACAATTTCATGAAAAAGTATTCCTTCATAAGAAAATAGAATTTGGACTTATTTTTTTCTCATTATTTTTTCTTGTGAAGGAATCCTAATCCTTTTTCTTGAGAATGACACAGTCTCATGAAAAAGTATTCCTTCATAAGGAAAAACAATTTGGATTTGTTCCCACATTTTAGCTTTAACAAGGCATAACTCTGTCAATATTTGCTGTTAAGGGCCAATTTGTATATCAAAAGAAAGGTCTTAATGAGTGTTACAACACTGACAAATAATACCCTACAAAAGAATTCAGAGGCCGTATAAAAAGTATAAACAATTAAAAATTACAGTTCCCATAAGATAACTTTGACCTTTTAACAAGTTGCAACTCTGTCAATCTTTGGAGTTAAGGGACAAACTTTACATGACAATAATATGGATCTCAATGAGTACTACACCACTAGCACATAATACTACCATCTGAAAAAAATATATAATTAGGGGTCATATAAACAAAATATTAAAAATAAAAGAAATGAAAGTTCTCATAGGATAACATTGCAACTTGAACAAGCCATAATTCCATCACTCTGTGGAGTTAAGGGTCAATCTATACATCAAAAATAAAAGTGTCTCAATGAGTACTACAACACTAATACAATACCCTCACCCCCAAAAAATAGGGGCTGTATAAAAAACATAAAAATGAAAGATGAAAATTCCCATAGGATAACATTGCAACTTTAACAAGCTGTACATTCATTAATAAAGGGACAATGCATTCAAAAAAGGTGTCAATGAGTACTACAAAACAAATAATAAATCCCCATAACATTCATGAGATATGCACTGCTGTCCAAAATTACCTTCAAATTTCACCATGGTGCCAAATCCACAATGAAAGTGCAATCATCATCATAAATGCACCAAAAGATGTATCTCATATTCCCCTACTAGTGCAGCATATTTCAGAGCAAACCAACAGAAATGTACAGACATATGGGTAACAAACAAACAAAAAAAATTGTCCATATGCAAACAACCACTGGCAGTTAAGAGGTGTAATTAATATATTTTTCCTTTGAAGTGAGTGCCATAAAAAACAGTTACAACCAAGCACACACATTGCTTTTCAGGGTTATGGAAGTGCAAGTCCCTATGGGCCCTGTACTTCCACAGTCAGATGGATGTGTGTCTCTATGGAGGGATAGCCTTCCCTAGCCGGATGGATGTGTTCATGCAGGTCCTAAATGAGGATGTAATTCTACTATCTCAAAAAGTAAGGGAATTATTTGCAAAAAACTGCATTAATGCACCAGTTAGGGTTTTAAATTAAAGCAACACAAATGGGAAATGTGGCATTATGGTTTCCAATCCTAAATCTCCACCTCCTTCCCCTCCCAAGCAGCAAAAGAAAAATAAAATGCGTTTTTCTGTCCTGACTGTTGGTGAATCAAGGGTGGGGTCTCCTTGGGGTTCTCAGTTCTAACACTCACCCCATGCCATGACCAAATAAGGTGACATATGATATGTTTTCTTTAGACAGGGCCTATAAGTTGTTGGCAAAATTTGGGAGACACAGTTCTGTATGTTTTAAGACTACAGTAGATCACAATGAGGTGAGTGTTAGGGTTCAGAAACCCAAGGAAGGCCCCAGCTCTGATTTGCCAACAGTCAGGACAGCAAAAACCATAATGTTTTTCCTTTTGCCGTTAGGGGGTTGAGGGTCGGGAGTTAGAGTTGAAAACCCTAAATGCACATTTCCCCTAATTTTGTCACTTTAATCTTAACCTGATGCATTGACACCATTTTTTGTAAAGAATATAATACATGGATGGAGAATTTTCCCCTTTCAAAAGGCCATAGTTTATTTTCTTGTATACTTGTAACTAAATTATCAATTAAAACTATACACATACACTAATCAAACAATTAGAAGTATACACTGTACCTACACTAAATTAAAGTAAATATATCTATACTAATCAAACATAGTATATACCTACATTAATAGAAAGCATATACCTACACTTCATTAAACCCTATGGGGCAAAACTAGCAACACAGCTTAACACAGCAATAGGAAGCTATCCAAACCAATTAGTAAGCTGCATTATAGATCACAAGAATGCCTGTCCCTGATCAATCTCTGTGGTTCTTTTAATTGCATGTGAGGTACTCATGTTACCATAAGAGTACCTCATGTGCTGAGCCACTGTAATGGGCTTCCCACTGACTGCTCATGCAGTCAGCATTTTAAGTAAAATAACATTTTTATTAAGAAAGCAATCTTCACTAAAGAAAGACTTGTCCAGTTCAGCTGCACCTCAAAATAAAATTCAAAGGAATTATTTGTATCTTTGGGGAGAGGACAAATGAACCAATAATAAGCTGACACTAGAATATGCAAACTATATTGGTTATAAGTTGTCCCACTCACCCTTAAATAATTAATCTATCCACTGTTTATTCCATAGAAATACTTTATTCAAAGGTACTTAAATCACTTCCAATCCATAAAAATATCAATGTTTCAGGTAAACCCTTCTTCAGGAAAGACTGTTTTTTCTATAAAACATAAATAACATCAAAACTGTCAAAATAAACATATTCATTTATCTTATAAGAAAATGTGATTCTGGTGTAGATACTGCATAAAAATAGATGCCATATAACCTTACTTATATTTTTTCAATCATTCTTTTCTCTGCTATATTATATGTTAACATTCAATGTTTGACTCCCACCAGAGGACACTAAACTAGTTTTAACTACGAGCGCTTTTGATGGCTTGGAAATGACATGAAAATGCTTTATGAGGTTAGCAAGTAGTATATTACTATGATGGCATTTGGTGCTTAGTTTTTGGAAAGATGAGTCCGTAGAAAGTGATTTTTAACAGTCAGAAGTAAAGGATTCAATAATTAATGCAAAAGATGAACACACTATAAGAGCCTGTTCAATTCTGATGAATTTATGATGCTTTTTTCCTTTTGATTATAGAAAACAGAATGCACAGTTTCAAGTCATTTCTGCATGAGCTCAATAGCGTCTGAGTTATAGAATAAGACAATTGAGAAACAAGATTAAGGTTAGAGCCTTGGAACTAGTTTAAACTATTAGAATGAAAAGGTATAATAATAAGTATAGTTATAAATGAAAGGTTTATAAGCATTTTGTATTTTTGGTTTTGTTTAGTGTCCTCTGGTGGGAGTCAAACAATGAATGTTAGCATATATTATAGCAGAGAAAAGAATGATTGAAAAAATACAAGTAAGGTTATATGGCATCTATTTTTATGTAGTATCTAGACCAGAATCACATTTTCTTATAAGATAAATGGATATGTTTATTTTGACAGTTTTGATGTTATTTATGTTTTATAGATAAACTCTTTCTGGAAGAAGGGTTTACCCGAAACATTGATATTTTTATAGACTGGAAGTGATTTAAGCACCTTTGAATAAATTATTTATATGGAATAAACAATGGATAGATTAATTATTTAAGGGTGAGTGGGACAACTTATAGCCAATATCTTTTGTATAAGAAAGCAATCTATAATAATTTCATGGGTCCATTTGGAAGGACTCTTATGAATCGAAGAGAGTTGCCTCTTGCGTCCTTAGGACCACAGAACAGCTCACCTTTGGTTCGTAGTCCTCTGGTCCTAAGAAAGCTCAGGGTGACACTCTTAGAATTAATTTTTTATTTAAAAGTTGAATGAATTACTGTATAGGTTCTATGAAAAACAAGTCTCATTTGCAGAATGTCCCAAGTCATTTAAAACAATAACTACATAAGCTGACTTATTATGACAAGTACATGTAAAAATCTTCCCGCAATAATAAGTTGAAGTTGCAAGTTAATTAAAACAGTAAATGCATAAGCTGACTTATAAAATGGGTATGGAAACTGTTGTACTTTTATTGGCTGATGACCACCACATGACCATGTGTATATCAGGGCATAACTGTACACCTGCACTTTTAGCCCCCCTTAAAAACAATTTTGCCATTTTATAAGATAGATAACCTACTCTAGGATGGGCAGTCATGCTCTGATATATGCACACCTTGGGTGGTTGATGCACTTGGCCTGAGGCCGCATGCATACAACGCACACAAAGGCGTGCGTATATCAGAGTGCGCCCGCACACCTAAGAGTGGGTTATCTATTACATAAGAAACATCAGTTTTACAAAGTACATGTAAATTGTTCCTGTAACATCTTTTCAAAAATTAAATTTGAAGATATAGAGAGAGATGGTATGTTTTTTAACTGAGGAGGGAAGTCTATTCCATGAAAGTGAAGGATCATATGAAAAACATTATATCCCAAAATGTATTTCAAACTTTGGCAGAAGCTGACCATGCTGAGAGACATCCCTGATGCTATTTTTGTAGGTGGGAACTGTAAGCCTGCCAGATAAATAAGTTGGGCTTTGTTTATTTGCAGCTTTATAAATTAGGGATGACCAATGAAAAGTGTATCTGGGTGAAGGGGACAACCAGTTTAACATAGGTGAAAAAGTACAGTGGTATTCATTCCACTTGGACTTTAGAATGAACCATAAAAGCTGATAGTAAACAATATTTACTAGATGAATATCTGAAGAATTGGCATAATGGTATATAGTGTCACTGTAATCTAGTATGGGAAGGATGGATTGAGCAACAGTATGTTTATGATCCAAAAATGACAGGCAATGCCTGCCACATTTTCAATGACCTAAACAAACTTATAAAATGGTTTTATCAATATGGGATTTGAAAGTTAGGGATAAATAGGAAGTAAGACCAAGGTATTTGAATTTGCTTACAAGTTCAACAGGGCTATTGCTAAAAGTAGTAGAAATGGAAGTTTTTTTTCAGGGATGCAACAGACTAGGGCCCAAACAGCATAATTTAAGTCTTTTTACTATGTAATAGTAGAAGATTATTGGAAAACCAGAGCACAATTTTATCTAGATCACCAAGAAGAAGTGAGGAAAGCAAAGAGGGATTTGTGATGATAGAAAAGAACTATGGCATCAGTGTAAAGATGAACCAAGCTGCAGTCAGCTAAAGAGGATAGTGGATCAACAAAAAGATTAAAAAGAATAGGACCAAGTATAGACCAGTGAGGAATACCACTGGAAATAGGAAGAGGAGAAAAAAAAACAGCCATTCCAAAGAACAGATTATGTTCTCCAATGTAAATAAAAAGAAAACCAAGTGACTACATTTGAAGAGAAACCATGACAATATAGACAAGCCAAAACCTAAAGTTTTAGACAGCTCAATAAAAACAGTACCAACGAGATATCCCTTGTCCAAAGCTCTGGAAACAGAATCATGAAAACCTATCTGTGCCATTTGGGTAGAGTGATTGGGTCTAAAACCTGACTGAAAATTAGAAAGAATCTGATAAAAGGCCAGTCAGTCAGAAATCTGACAAAAACATGTTTTCCGTAAATCTGGAGATAACAGGAAGCAAGGAAACTGGGTGATAATTATCTGCCAAAGTTGTGTTTCTATGTTTATGTAAGAGGACAACTATAGAATGATTTTCTGCTAAGGGGAAACGTTTGGGTAGTGAAAGATAAATTAAATATATTGATTAAGAGAGGAACTAAAATATCAGCACAAAATTTTTAGGTACATCAGGGAGCAAAGGAAGACTAAGGGAGGGATAGTGAGGCTTAATAAAGGGGAGGGGGTGGGCAGAGGGTGACTGTGAAAAGGCAGAGATACTAAACAAATATTTTTGCTCAGTATTTACAAATGAAGAGGGGGGAGGTACCTAAAACAAACAATAGAAACACTCTGGATACAGAAGTTGATACCAGCCCATTTACAGAAGAAAGGGTTCTGAAAGAACTCTTAAAACTGAAGGTGGACAAAGCAGTGGGGTCTGATGGGATTGATCCGAGAATTCTAAAAGAACTGAGGGTAGAACTAGTGACACCACTGACTACCCTCTTTAACAAATCATGGAAGGATGAGGTGGTACCTGAGGACTGGAGGAGGGCAGATGTGATTCCCCTTCACAAAAGTGGGAGCAGGGCAGAAGCAGGAAAGTACAGACCTGTTAGTTTAACCTCAGTGATAGGGAAAATGATGGAATCACTTCTGAAGGAAAGAATTGACAAGTACCTAGAGGCCAGAGGGGCACAGGACCCAAGGCAACATGGATTCACAGCGAGAAGGTCATACCAGATGAATTTAATAGATTTCTTTGACTGGGTGACCAAAGTAGTAGATCAGGGAAGGGCTGTGGACATGGCCTACCTAGACTTTAGCAAGGCATTTGACTCAGTCCCACACAAAATATTAGTATACAAGTTAGCCAGCCTGGGAGTGGGTCCCAAGATGATAGCTTGGGTAAAGAATTAGCTGGAGAATAGGACACAGAGGGTAATAGTAAATGGAGTCAAATCTGAACAAAGGGGGGTTACTAGTGGGGTACCGCAGGGTTCAGTATTAGGACCTGTCCTCTTTAATGTCCTTATAAGCAACATTGCAGAGGGACTGAAAGGAAAAGTATGTCTCTTTGAAGATGACACAAAGATCTGCAACAGAGTTGATGCAAAAGGTGGGGCGGAAAGGATGAGAAGGGACTTGGCAAGGTTAGAGGAATGGTCAAATGTATGAAAGCTTAGATTTAATGCTAAGAAGTGCAAGGTAATGCACCTGGGAAACAAAAACCCAGGGGAAGAGTACACAATGGGGGGTGAGATACTAACAACAACAAAAATGGAAAGAGACCTGGGGGTAGTCATATCAGATGACTTAAAGGTGGGCAAGCAATGTGAGAGGGCAGTAAGGAGGGCTGTGGGGATACTGGGATGCATAGGGAGAGGCATCACCAGTAGAAAACAGGAAGCTGTTATCCCTCAGTACAGACAGCTGGTGAGACCCCATCTGGGGTTCTGTGTGCAGTTCTGGAGACCTAATCTCAGCAAGGACATAGACAAGATGGAAGCTGTCCAGAGAAGGGCAACTAAAATGGTGCAGGGTCTGCACCAGAAGACATATGAGGAGAGACTAAAGGAGCTTAATATGTATAGCCTTGAGGAAAGGAGGGAGAGGGGGGACATGGTAGAAACTTTCAAGTACCTCAAGGGAATCAACAAAGTCCAAGAGGATAGCATCTTTCAAAAAAAGAGATGTGCAAGAACAAGAGGGCACAATTTGAAGATGGGGGTGGCTTAGAGGTAATGTAAGGAAGTATTTTTCACAGAAAGGGTTGTGGATGCATGGAATGGCCTTCCGGAGGAGGTTGTAGAGTCAAAACAGTGGTTGAATTCAAGCATGCATGGGACAGCCATAAGGCAATTCTAGGGGGTTGGGGTAGAAAGAAGTAGGTTGCTGGTTAACTAGGATCTGCAGCTTATCCATTAGGTAGGGAAATGGGCAGACTGGGTGGGTGAAGCGGCCCTTATCAGCCATCAAATTCTATGTTTCTATGTTAAAATCTAAGCAGAAAGTTGTCTAGATTATCAATATCTTTGGCTGAGGCTTCTCTCAAAGAAGACATAAAATTAAATACTTCTTCAGAATTAATGTACCTAAAGTAAAATATGCATCTTGAAAGAAGAGGAATTGCCATGGGATCAGAGAAAAATCCAGCCATAGTTAAACCAGCTTTTTTCAGTAGCAAAGCAGAAGCCTCAGAAAGGAATGTGTTAAACAAACCACAAATACCTTCTTTAAAGTACACAGTGGACCTAGTTTATTGCAGTACAAGATGCAGAAGGAACCGTCCACACAGAATCAACCATATGCCATAATTTCTTGGGATTCTTTTTCACATCAGTCACACTAGTCTTATAATAATACGATTTGGATTTTCTTATATTGGTAACACAATAATTATGGAATTTACAAAAAGTCTGCCAGGTTTCTGGAGTATCTGATTTCTTGGCCTTTAAATAGAGTTTATCTCGGGACTTCAACTGAGAGATGTTAAAAGAAGTCAACCAGGATACATGTTTGGATTTAACCCTCTGTTCTAGAGAAGGGGCATATTGATTAGAAAGCAAATTAAACTGATAAGAGAAATAATCCCAGGCAGCATCCACATTAGAAACAGAAAACAAATTCCTCCAATTAATTTTGAGCAGGCCAATCTGAAATGTTTCCAGATTAAAATGCTTAAAACAGCAAAACTTGATGGTGTTAGGAGAAAATTTAGGAGGAAAAAAGTTTATCATACAATGATTACGAGCTGAATGTTAAATACATTTCCTTGACAACCAGTAGAGTTATTTGGGAGGTCAAGGGAAACAAAAAGCAAATCTAGGATAGTGAAGACATTTCTAGCTAGATCATAAGGTGTGGGGTCTTTAATTAATTACTTTAGGCCTAGCAGGGCAAGGTAAGACTTTAGTCTGAGTCCTCAACTGAATGGCCAGTTAGCATTAAAGTCCCCCAATAAAATAACATGTTGAAACTCCCCAAGGGAATAGACCAATGAGTACAAATGTGGGAATTTAGTTGTTTTAAGTTTAAGGGGGCAATAAATACTGCAAACTAAAATTTCCCTTCCTGATAATTTTAAGGAAATGAACACAGCATTAATTGAACCATCCATGGTGTCAGTTTTAGAACAAGAAAGCATGAAATAAATAAAGTAGAATCACCCCCTTATCTATTCCTATCAGACAAAAAAACTGTGTAATTTGGTAGATCAGTTTCGGAGTCAGGGATGGAGGAATGCAGCCAAGTCTCATTTGCAGCAAGTTTGGAAGGACATGATGAGGCAGACCGATTTAGGAATAAGTCTATTTTAGGGAGGAGACTTTGAACATTGAAATTAAAGAAGTTTAGATTATGGAGGGAAGGACCGGGGTTAGTTTCTATTTCACCTGCAACTAATAATAAAGGAAAAATGAATCCAAAATAAGTCAAGAAAAAAGGGGACTTGAAATGTGTTTTTTGGCTAATGTGGCTGTCTAGGGTGGAGTGAAAAAATGCTGAGTGAGCAACAGTTAATGACTCTTAAAGCAGAATGATTCAGGAAGGCCAAAGAGGGAATACCTGACCAGGAAGAGGAAAGCTAAAAGCATCCTGAAACCCACTTTGCAGAGAATTAGTAATGGGTGTAGAAAAATCTGGGCAGAAACTAAAATAAATGATGCAGTAGTAAAAATTCACATATGTAAAACAGGGTTTAATGATCAACATTTCTTCTTGAAATAATTGCTTATATGAATACAGTACTAAAATAATGAGGAAAATTAAAAATTACAACTCAAAGTAACTCAAATACAAAACATCAAAGCAATATAATATTTAAAGTTTACAACCAAATTAAATGGTGTCAATAACATGCAGATGTAGTTTAGTGATTTAAAACCCAAATGACAAAACAGAGCTACTGTAGGTAATAGTCTTTAGCAAAAAGAGACTAGGAAAAGGGGGAGAAGTAAATCCTCTTGGCTCTTATCCAGGGAGTAAATCCCAAACATTTTAAACTGGTAACCTACTCACTGCCACCAAGTAGGAGACCAAGTTTATAACTGAGAAACAAGTGATAGTCACAAAGTGAGCCTTTAGTTACTAAGACATCATAAAATAGGAAATGGATAGTGGTAAAAATAACAATCACTAGATGAACTTCATAGCCACTAGTAATCATAAAATAGAGGATGAATCGATAGTCACCTTGGTTCTTAAATAGGAAATATGTAAAATAAACTTTTCCAGCAATCCGACTTACTGCCACTAATTCAGGTGCCATAACATGATTGCAAATAAGATCTCCATAAAAATGACCTTCTAAATGTATTGTATTCATCAAACCATGGGTGACATACTCAGAAGTATACCCATCCCTTCTGGCTTATGGCCATCTAGGCCTAATTAATGATGTGCTAATTGTGTTATTAGTGTTGTCCCAAAGGGTTTAATGTAGTGTAGGTACTGTATATACTTTTTATTAGTGTAGGAGTATACCTATGTGTTTATTATATATTGTTTGATTAGTGTAGGTTTATAGTTTTAATTAATGTGGGTATAAAGCTGTAATTGCTTAATTAGTGCAGGTGTATACAGTACTTCTAATTGACAGATTATTCATAGGCCTGTTAGTGCCAGTATAGTCTGAGGTGAGTATAGTATTTAATTTTAATCCCCAATTTTTGCACCTTATCTTAGTGGTATTTGACAAAATAGCCCAAAATAATTTGGCATGCATGCTTTGGCTGGCAGACTCTCAAGATGTGAACAGTTTTGTGAAAGCAGCTTGTGTGGTTTCAGAGATCTGTAATGTAGATTTTTAATGAAGTGGAATGTTTTGTTTTTTTAATTA